>CAXKWD010000002.1:94318198-94638198 GCA_964059195.1 Ectobius pallidus
TTCCGAGTTTTGGTAGGTTAGAAACGAGATACACTCAGCGTCATGAGGACAACTGAGAAGTATGTGGTGGCTCGCCATCAATAACGGCCGTGGGAGTCAGCCTACTGATCACACTGACCCGTCATTGAAGTCGAAAGAATGGAGGTACTATCGGCCAAGCACGAGAAAAGCTCTGAGCAGCTAGAGGAGCGGTACGTGACGTCATAGCATGCTACTATTCACTAAGAAAGCACTGTCACCTTGCAGCTTGGAACACACTGCACACTGGAGGTTAATGTTTACAACTCGCTTACAACAGAGAGGCTCGTCTTTTCTCTGCCCAATCAGAACGCTAGTGTCCACCTGCTTGTGAACCAACCCCTCTCACCGCACTCCGCTAACAGAGATTTACTCGTGCTTGGCCGACAGTAGTTGACGCTGCGGTAGCGGTAGGTGTATGCCCTACCGTGAATCTTGCATCACAAAATATAATTTAGTTTATTAAGTGCCAGTATGTTACTTTATGAGATTGTGTGGGGGCCGGGGAAATGTCTGTCCGTCTGTCTGTCTGTCCGTGTGTCTCTACGCGCGATAACTCAAATACGCTTTATCGGATTTTCATGAAACTTTGTATGCGCATTTATAACGTCCATGGGAAGAATCCTGTTGATATTGGACCAAATCTGTTGGCCGGTACCGGAGTAATGCCTATTTTAATGTTAATGTATCAGATCGGCGCTATAACTCAAATACGCTTTATCAGATTTTCAGGAAAGTTGGTATACGGATTTATGACGTCCATGGAAAGAAACCTATTGAATTTGGACCAAATCGGTTGGCCCGTACCGAAATAAAGAGTACTTAACGGTCACATCTACTATAATAATTATAATCTTCGTTCTCCGACAATTCGAAGCATTTTTATTGGCTTGCGGCCAACCAATCAGCGGCCGAGCTCCTGTAAATAATGTCGTAATGTAATCAAAGCAAATTGCCAATCGTTATTGATATTGTTATTGTTAGCCCGCTTTCTTCATGACGATGTGTGTGTAAATAAAACATTTAAAACACTTAATAGCTATTGAATATTGATATAATATTGTGTTTCTATCGATATGAATGGCTTCCGATATCTGCATTATGTTTTAATGTAAGTATTTTTCTTATTCGCTTCTGTGGAGCAATATACCTAATGTAATTCCTGACAGATTGATTTCAGATTGACTTTAATTTATTCATAACCTATACGCCTGCTTTAAATTTGAAACAAACATGTCAGCGAATCGTAGGCCTGTTACATCATTAATATTATTGCCAATGCATTTTGTAAAATGTTGACATATTTTAAGAATTTATTATATCAGAGTATGCCAATATCAATTAAGGTTAAGAATCAAACTTTAGATCTTTGTTCTTCCGTAAGCCCTGCTTAATGAATCGATCTGGAGTTTAACTCGGAGATCTTTTACAAAAATAACTTACTTTCTGCATGGGGCTATCATAATTGCAATTTTCACTGATTAAAAGAGCATTCTGGCAGTTTGTTACATCAGTTTACATGATTTTTTAATCTTAAAAATAACTTCCCCTTTGTATATAAAGCACTCAGAATAAAAGTTCGTAAATTAACTTACTTCTGATTCATATTCAGGTATATTTTGTGTACGCTGTGATCGATCAACTGTTGCCTTTAAACTTAGATGGAAAAGTACTTGAAATTTTTATATTGTACTGGTCTGATTCGTGGAAAGTTTTACGTTTGTTTTGAACTGCGTGAGAGCACTGTAGACAAGTACTAGGCTACCTAACAATATACTAACTTTCAGATATTTGAATGGAAAATGAAGTTTCAAATTCACAAGCAAACTTTATACTCTCCCATTCGGTGTTTCCGTCGTTGTGTCCAGAATTGATTTGCCGCTATTGTATGTATATATATATATAATAATAATAATTTTTATATATGTTATATATTTTAGCGCATGCATTAATAATCTAGAATATATATCTTTATATGGTTTATTGTAAATTCCAAGGGGTAGTGGAGTAGGCTGCCGAAAGCTCTAACTTTCAGATATTTGAATGGAAAATGAAGTTTCAAATTCACAAGCAATCTTTATACTCTCCCATTCAGTGTTTCCGTTGTTGTGTCTAGATATGATTTGCCGCTATTGTATATATATATATATATATATATATATAATTTATGTATATGTTATATATTTTAGCGCATGCATTAATAATCTAGAATATATATCTTTATATATGGTTTATTGTAATTTCCAAGAGGTAGTGGAGTAAGCTGCCGAAAGCTCGGAATCAATTCTCCTACTCACCCGATTGGAAGCGAAGACCCCATTATCCCGATTATGTAATTGTAATAATAATAGTAATAATAATAATAATAATAATAATAATAAATAGCGATCTATTATTTCAATGTCCGCTCATCTGGCGGGACAATTTGAATTGCAACGAAGTAGAATAGAATAATTATTCGATTCTACTTACCATGACTGATTTTTCCAGTATTTCAATTAATTTATAAATCGAATTTTTAAGAAAGCTTTAATTCAATATATTTATGAAATTACTGTTAGCACCTTGAAAATTTATGAAACAATTGCATTTTTGTTACTGTATTCCTAAGCTACAATTAAATGTAGCCTATTGTCTGAATGACGTCTTAACAGCCTTTTATAAACAAATACTGTTGACATAGTCTCCTTTTTTCAGACTGGAAAATATGAAGAGCTACCACTGAAGAAATTCCCCGGAACTGTGATCGAAACTTTCGGAAGAAAGCATTCGTTAACACGGCCTTCACCCCCGAAAAAGATGTCTGCTATCTAAAATATTCTTTGAAATTAGAGGAGAAAATACATTATATAATTATAAATGTAGTTTAAACCTATACCACGCAGAAATTTTACTCTCGCGAAGGATCTTAGAATATAAGATTGACTATGAGGTGTACAACAGGGATAACGAATGTAGGCATAAATGGGCAAACATTGATCGATTTGAATGGAACTCACTATACAGGGGTTTTCTGGGTCAGGGAACTCGAATATGAGATCCTTTTCCCCAAGCGGCGTTTACAAATCGTGGAATGCACTCCAAAACCGGCGGTTTTAGCTGTTTCATTATAAGTATTATTCGTTTAGTTTATGAATGATTCGCATGTAAGTGTTAATAAAGTAAAGTAAAGTGTTCCCTATTACAGGCCATGGAGGCCCAGAGGGTTCCAGGAGGTTGAGGCTCCCAGATTTTTAGACATCGGCACATGAAGGTGGTAAGGTTGTCAGCCTTACGCACCGGCCGCCTTTACCCCCAGGATTGCTCTTGGTACTCATTTCTGTTAGAGGCTGAGTCGACCCCAGGGTCATAGTGCCACCAGAAGGATTAGGCCAATTGAAAAACTCCAACGACCTCATCGGGGATCGAACCCGCGACCTTCCGGTTTGTAGCGCAGCGCCTCAACCACTACGCTACGGCGTACCCCATAAGTGTTAATCATCATCAGGATCTAAAGGCAATGCCTTGTTGTAGTAGCCATGTCTTCCTCTTCATCGCTGTTCTCTTTAGATTTTCGTATGACAGCACGTCCATATCCTTTATCATGTTTTTAATAAATGAATTTCTTGGACGTCCTCTTGATTTCTTTCCCAGTATTTTCCCTTCAAAAATGTTAATGAGTAGACCATTGTGCCGAAATGTGTTAATAAATACGTTTTAATTATTTTGCTCTTAATTTTAATCTTCGAATTAACTATCGTGGGCGAAGCCGCGGGCACCTGCTAGTAAGCTATAACCGGTCTGGAAATATTCATTTTATACCGTGCAACATGTCAATGGGCGCTTGGAAGCTGCATGGTTATCTCAATCCCTCTTGTGTATATGAAATAAGTACGGGGGGGGGGGGGGGAAATATATATAGGTATCCTCACACTATATTCACTATGTCTAACCCTGGAATTGAATATTGTAAATTTCAGGCGCCGTAAGTATCGGCGTTTTTTGCTGCTCTTTACAACATTGCCACGCCCACACAGACATGGAGAGCAGTTACAATTAAAACGTTCATTGTTTCGTGTTAGGTGTGTTTTATGTGGTATAATTAACAACTGTACAACGCAGGTGGTCAGAGGGGGGTATTGACGCAGAAAATGACAGCCCTTGTAACAGCAGGTGATGTCATAATACAGACAAACAAACAAGAAAAAAGAACCTGTTATATTGATTGTGTAGAGTCAAACAACGCATCAAACACAGCGTGTAATCGTGTGAAACCTTACACGTTCATTTTGTATCTGTCTGAAGCCTAGTGGTCAGTGTACGTGCTTTAACTGGTGTCGAATCTAGATTTACTTTTTTTTACAAGGTACTCACAGATTTGATACTGTTTACCTGTAGGCTAGTTCAAACACCTCTACATGCAGCCTACTGTTAGAAGCGTGAAAATAGTGTACTGTATATCCTGCAACAATACTGCTATAATTAAAGTTGACAGCTTCAACCTAATATGTATAATTAAGAGTTCTGAACTACCAGGGAATCCATTTTATGCGGAAACTTTTTAACAGCGTTGCCCCTGCTCACACTTTCCCCGCTGTTGCGCTTGCACCGGCCGGGACCGTGTTCCGTTACTACCGGCAAATCGGCAAATCAAGACTTTAGAAACAATACAAAATAGAATAACTCAACCAACTTATTATCAAAATAGGCCTACATGTAGAGGCTTATTACTCACCATTTTGTACGGATGGTACAGTCAGGATATTTACGAGAAAATCTCCGAACGCGCCTTCTATGGTTATTTCTCAATAAGTAACATTCCACCAAATAAATTCGCTTATTTCTCAATAAGTAACATTCCACCAAATAAATTCGCTGTTCAACCGTATACGTTTTCGATTAATGTCTTACGTAACACACAACAATAGACAAGCGTCTCACTACATGACACCAAATAGACCAGGCCGTACTGGCGCACGAGTATGCAAAACTTTTCGGACGCAGTTTCTTTTTTTATTCTTAATTATGACATCTTACAGTATGTAGAAATGCAGGTTGCCACCAAATATTGTGGTCGAGGTTATCTTGACCCGCCATTAAAGATGGTGGACGAGCCACATCATGTTTACGCCATTATCTCCATGACCCCTGGTCCAATCTTTCCGTTCTTTTTTTTTAAATGAACGGAAATTAAAAATACAACCAAAAATGTTATTATACAATTTTTGTTATCTTTTACCCATTGCAAGTTATTTAGGCGCAAAGTGTTTTTTTTATATTCATAGAAAGGGTATACTGAAAAATGAAACTATGAACTACGTTTATTACATGCATTCCTAGTACATACATGTATTTTTTTATTCAGTTTCAAATATAAAATACATGTTTGCAGTCCTCAGCAATACACACACATGGTGGTATTCACTTCATTTGCTTCTTTTTTACAGCTTCAACTAAATGTCGTACAGCGAGACCTACAACTGCACGGTGGTACAATGTAATCAGGCACTGACTTTTTTTTGTAACATACTTTGGTAGAAGTTCATTGCTATTTTTTTTCATAACCAAATTCCGTCAAGTCTAATCTATTATGACAGAAGAAGCAGGATTATATGGTGAAAATACGTTACAATCCATATTAAACGGTAATCGCTAGAGCACACAAGCTCCTCTATGAAGCTCTTACTTATTTGCAGCTTGAGCAATATGTTAAGTATGCTGAACTTCAAGTTTTGGAGGAGTTGTTTACAAGTTCATAAGTTTAAATCTTACGGGAAGCTATTGCCGATCACAATGTGGCTGATTTCAGTACGACACACACTCTTTTAGAATGTGGTCTGGAAAATGCAAATTTCTTTAAATGCTTCAATCATTTCACGGCACACAGAAGCGCTAATAACGATACATTGCAGTACTAAGCTTATATGAAATACTGTGAATTGGTTGGAATACTATTCGACTCGTTGAAAGCCGACAGAGATTGCAATTTTGAACTCCATATTGCATCTGTAAGAAAAATGTTACCGTACTTTTTTTCTATGAACCATCACGATGTAGGCCTACTTATAAGACATGCTTCAACTTCCATGTGGCGTGAAAACTGATCTTGAAAGGGGTATGTTGTCAGTCACGAAGAGTACAGGATCACTGTAGCTAGTGATCTCGCTCTTGAGCAATTACAGATAAGTTCATCAGCGGTCAGTGGTGGATTGATTGGGATCACACACAAAAAAAAGATGCAATGGGGAAATGGATAGTTCTGTATCCAACAAAGAGTGCTATTCACAATGTACTCCTGGAATTTTTGTGACATGAACAATGATCCTACAGGAGCAGCCGAGGATTCATTCAGTCCCTCTAGAATAAAGAGAGATGAGGCTCATTTAAAGAGATTAGTTAGGAGCCTGTCAGAAAAAAAGAAACACATTTACAGAAAAAGACGAATAAATTGGTAAACGAAAATGTACCGTCTTGTATTTTGAAGTTTGAAGAACATGGAGAAAATCTTCATGAAGAATTCTTTTATTTCTGCTTTTGGAAAAAGAAAAAGGTGTCTTCGACCATATGAAGAGGGCAAGATTTCGGAATTTAAAATACGCTCCTAAGCAGAAAGATACAAACTGCCAAAAAGGTACAAGCAAGGAACTTCAGAAATCAAAAGAATCTCTTGACATCCATAAGATTGTAACGTTATCGATTCAACGTGAATATGACCCGAAGTCTATTGGTAGTCATGAACTAGCAGAATATCCTCGTGCCTTGACTGATGTGCATGGGTTCATGAAAAAACCTGGTAAGCTCGTTCTTATGAATGTTATTGACAATGAAGTTAGTTGCGCTTATGATGTAGGCTACGGTCTTTCTTCAGGTCATTGTATGATTCATATATTTGACTGGATGGCTCTTGTGTTCATCATTCAACTACGTAAATACGTTTGGGGACTTCACAGGAGCTTTCTACAAGTACATAATTTCTTTCTATTCCAGACCTAACGTACAAAGAATTTACATCTTTTCGATAGATATGGTGAAATTTCTATGAAGAATATGGAAGCGAAAAGATATGCAAAAGGTTCCAGTCCTGTACAACTGAAAATCTTGGAACCATCCACTCACATACCTAAAAATATCAAGAATTTTATATGTTGCTCTTCAAATAAACAAGAACTTGTAATATTCCTGTGCAAAAGTGCAAATCACTATGTTAAACTGAATGAAAATCAAGATTTGGTGATATTTGGAAGATTTGATGACGAAACTAAATGTTTCAAAATCCAGGGAGCCGTGACTTCAGGGGTTTTGGATCTAAGATGAAATCATACTGAAGCAGACACCAGAATATACGTGCGTGCTTTTCATGCTGTACAACCTGGATCAGAGCTAATGATTCATAGTTCAGATAGGCCTACTGATATTTTTGTTTTGGCAATTCATTTCTGGCCAAAATTTAAAAATTATGACTGCTCGGGTCTATGGATGAAAGTTACATCTAACAAATTAAGAATAATAGGTCGCCAATTAGTATCTGATTCTTTGGGAGAAAAAATATTAATGTCCTACCAGTACTGCACGCGTTTAATGGTTGCGACACAACAAGCAAATATCTTCAAAGAAATAGGCCTACGATGAAATTAAACAACCTTACGTACAAGAAGTCCTTAAGCCACTGGGAAATGGACTACCTCTCACTCACTCACAGCCAACATCTCTGGAACAACTATATTTAAAACTAATAAATAAACCAGGACTAACAGCAGACGAAGCACGTTATATATCCATATCTCGAACTGTGAGACTGGTTTGTCATTAGACAGAATTCCATGCTCTACAGATAGGCTACTTTACATCAACATGCTTTACGTGCATCAGCCCAAACATACATATGGAAGAACGCTTTCAACCCCTTGTGCGAGCCATTAGACTTGACGGAATTTGGTTATGGAAAAAATAGCAATGAACTTCTACCAAAGTATGTTACAAAAAAGTCAGTGCCTGATTACATAGTACCACCGTGCAATTGTAGGTCTCGCTGTACAACATTTAGTTGCAGCTGTAAAAAAAGAAGCAAATGAAGTGAATACCACCATTTGTGTGTATTGCTGAGGACTGCAAACATGTATTTTATATTTGAAACTGAATAAAAAAATATATGTATGTACTAGGAATGCATGTAATAAACGTAGTTCATAGTTTCATTTTTCAGTATACCCTTTCTATGAATATAAAAAAACACTTTGCGCCTAAATAACTTGCAAAGGGTAGAAGATAACAAAAAATATATTATAACATTTTTGGTTGTATTTTTAATTTCCTTTCATTTAAAAAAAGAACGGAAAGATTGGACCAGGGGTCACGGAGATAATGGCGTAAACATGATGTGGCTCGTCCGCCATCTTTAATGGCGGGTCAAGATAACCTCGACCACAATATTTGGTGGCAACCTGCATTTCTACATACTGTAAGGTGTCATAATTAAGAATAAAAAAAGAAACTGCGTCCGAAAAGTTTTGCATACTCGTGCGCCAGTACGGCCTGCACTAAAAGCAACTAACCGCTTGTATGCTGTGCACAATGCTAGCGCGGCAATGCGGCAGTGATGCGAGGTTTCGTCATAAAATGGACTCACTGTATGTCACCCTACCAAGTAATGAAGTTCGTGTCGAGGTAACTCCTCAATCATAAAATAAAACCAGACTTGCAACCAAAAGCCAAGGCCATTTATGGACAATCCAAATCCCGAAAAATAAACCATTTGGGCACATTTTCTTTCATTAGAGTCTATTCTTAAGTCGAAAGTAAATAAGAATTCCAGACCAACAATAGGGAAAGCTGAGGAAAGCTCACTGAGACTGGCCGGTGTATGGGATTTGAATCCTCGATCTTACCTAATGTTAGACTGCTATTTACATGTATAGTGCTTATTGCCTGATTTTCAAAACTCGTATTGAATCTAATATTCTAATTAAACTATGTACAGTAACTGTATTTAATTAATTTGTGATACATTCACTCCGTATCGTGAACATTTCACACGTGCTTCACTTTATGTTTCCAGCGATCTAAAACTGTTTATGTTAGGATTTTTTTTTCTTCCAAACTTGCATTAGCTACATGGCCTATTTAACCGATCAAGGAGTTTCGTTGCGTGCGCGTACATAATATGTTACAGTAACGTATCTTGTAGTCATAAATATTTTCAATTGTTTTATTTGTCTCATACCCCAAGCCTTAATAATTTTCCCACTGGTTCAGATATATCACAAAGACCATTAACTTTAAATACGATTTCCAGAGAGGGTTTGTCAGCGTCCATTAAGTCAGATAAACAGATTACCAGGAAAGATGACTAATGTTGTTGAAATGTCTGGAGTGGCACTTCCAGGGCGGGTCGGGGGGGGGGGGGGAGGGCGAGTTCAAAACAATGAAAAGAAGAACTGGAGTCCAGGATGTCTATCATTTTATATCAGCACAGCTCCGCCCCATAACCTCCGATTCTAAACTACATCATAAGTGCTCTGGGCGAGGATGATTAATTATGCAAGCTAAGTTATATGAGAAGCTAGGCTTATATCGAGCAAAACTGTGTAAAGGAGCCTGGGGGCCTGGGCCTGTCAGTTTGGAGGGGGATTTGCCTCCATGTGATTGATTGAAGTCGTGGATCCGCGAAGTGTGAAATTCTCCGGGCTATGTGTATGTTATAGAGAGAGAACAGAGAGAAGCAGGATATAGACAGAGAATGAGAGAGATAGAGAGAAAAAGAGAGGACTACTTGTGCAACGAACTGAGAGAATAAATTTGTGGATGTTACCCTTCACTACAGGGATGCGGAAAACTGAAGCAACTTCCACCACTAGGTTACGAAAAGACAAGAGTCCGGTGCCAGGAAATGTTTTCTCTAAAATAATAATAATAATAATAATAATAATAATAATAATAATAATAATAATAATAATAATAATAATAATACAGTAATAATCTCTTTTATCTGACAGACTTAGGTCACGTGACCCCTTATCTTCCATTCAACCACCATAAATACAAGATGCATCATATTAATATCTGAAAAATACAAATTATTATCAATAAAATAATAATACAATAGATACAGCCTATATTGAAACATAAGGTAAAAATGTATCCAATAATAATATAGAGAGAAAACAAAGTGAATTAAAAATTATATATAATTGTATGTGTTTGTGTGTGTATGTGTAGAATTTAAGTGTGTAAATACATATTTTATAATATACATTAAAAATGAAATCTAAAACTAAAGAAATTAACAAATCTAAGCGATATAGGATAAGTGACATAAAATAATATACAATATAAATTAACCTAGGCTGAATAACGAGACGTTACTTCTGGTTAGTGGCAAGATACTTGAGTAACTTTGATCTAAAAATCTGTAGACTCCGACCACCCCCAGATGTCTGGTGTTATGGAGTTCCAGGTTGTGGCTACAGTGAAATGATAAGTTAGCAGCTTTCATTTGAACTTCATAGTATAATCCTATGGCAAGTGGGTGTTTTATTTGAGTAAATATTAAGAATCTCAAGTTAATCTTCTCTGATGGCGTGGAATTGACAATAGACTATTGTTCCGAGATCGTGTGTCGCGGTTATGTTGGGTCGACAACAGCGACAAACAGGAGACTAATATAATTAGGTGCATAATTATTAAGTATCTGATAGACTGCAGTCAAGGCGTGTGTACTTTAGTCGAAGCCGGGATAATTGCTAAAAACAACTAAATGAAACAATGAATAAAGCTTATTTGTTTAGCAATGTGTTTCATTTCTGAGAGAACGTAAGCCCACAATTTTTATTCAATAACTAGCTTAAAAGGCTCGGAGTTGCCCAAGTTTTGTATTTTGCGTGTAATTCAAAATAAATTATGGAGGACTTTTGAGTGCTGTATGTCCCTATATAGGTACCTAGGGTTAGAAGCAAAGAAGGACGACTTATGACTCTCAAATTATTCTCCCAGATAACGATAGATATGGCTTTTATCGCTCATGTTGGACTTAGAATTTTCCAACCCATTGCTTTTATACACCATGCCTCGTAGGGGTTGAAATAAGAAGAAACATAAATTCCGGTAACAAAACATTTTACTGTCTTTACGGGAAACTTTATTTCCCACTTTCATGTTGACAAACAACCATTTCAGTGCTAAAATCAAAAGAAAATCAATATCACTTTCACACATTCTTCCCCAAAAATATGAGACATAATTTACTGAGCACATAGGGTTAAAAATGTCCCATCCTATGTTAATATCTTTTTAAATGCTTCCAATCAACATCCCTATTTCTCAACTAATAGGCCTACAAAGCCTACAGCGATGAATAACGTATCAGTGGGCATAATTTTTTACAGACTTCTGATATAGGCCTAGGCCTAGCAAAATCGCTACCCGTCGTTGGTATAAACAAGGCTGAGAAAATGAAAACGCTCTCCACACAATACGTTTCTATTCCAAATCAAAATGTGATGTGAGAAAATACTGTCCATGCCCAGGAAAGAGGAAGCTATTTGATGCATCTCATCCGATATTTATTTAGTCTATTATTGATGTACAAAAGTGATTTATATCGAAAGTCTCCCTAATTATATTATTTTTCAAAGCCCAGTAAATTCAACTACCAAGACCCTACGTGAACACTGCAATCAGCATTGTTGTCATGAGAACTGAATTGCATTTGATGATCGCTGTAATATTTAAATAAAACATTTAGGTCCCTAACGTTCTTTCTACTGGTCAAATTGCTTTAAACCTTTTCAGGACAACGCGAATCCTTTTGCAAAAAATTCGCACGTTTATCGGTCCAGTAGTTTTTTTTTATTCTATGAAGGACACATATACTAATTTTGCCTTTATATAAATAGATTACAAGAACTTAGACATTTTTTATAAGCATACTGACCGGTCAATCTTCACAATGTTAAGCAGTAAACATAAAATTGTCTGAGCGTTTATGAAAAAGTATTCTTATAAGGAAGTGTTTTTTAATTTCTGAAAAAAAATTAGTGATAATTGGCGTACGTTGTTTCTGAAATAAATGATTAATTAATAGTGATGTCAATTTGTATATCCGACCGTCTTGTTAAAGTAGATTTTTTTATTACATTTATCTGTATACCCCTACAGTCGATAAAGTCCATTGTTATATTTTCTTTCCAGATCGATGCATCAATTCTTGCTGCCTCCCGCATACATGCGTTTGCCCAGCTTCCTTTATTCCTATTTAATGATGATAGACAGCGCTATGAATGATGGTGGTCTGCAACTTTACCTAATGAAATTTTGCTGTTCGATACAAACATCTATAAGCTAGGGATATATACGACGTAGAATATCATTTTGTCTCTCTTGAGATTTTGAAAGAATATCACTTAAATATTACACTAGGCCTACATGATATCCAGCGTAACTAAGAACATGCCTCACCGATGAGCGTAAAAGTCCAGCTAAGAGTAAATTTGTAAAATATAATGCAAACTATAAAATTTAAAAAAATAAGAGTTAGGCCTATTCGTCTCAATGTAATGAACAAGCATTATGTAAAATGGTTGCAAACCTTTGCTGAAAATAATTATTGGCCTATTACTATCTAAGAGCTGAAAAGTTAATACCTTGACTTCTTTCACTTCAGACTTACGAGTTTATTCGTTCGAATAATGCGATGGACCGCTCTCTGGAGAATTTCCCTATCCTCCTTTTATGCAGACGAGTTCATAAATTTAAATATATGTCTTTGTAATGTATTAGGCCCTAAAATAATATTTACCAAATTGTGTTGTAACAGAGTTATTTAAAGCTTTTTAAATGTTAGAAATTCATCCTGGGAAGTTATAAGTTACACTTACACATTTTTTCATTTACTCATTATTATCCAGAATGTTGATGACTGGAGAGTGATGGAAGAATATTCCATGCCATAAAGAGTATAATATATTATGTCTTAGCATTTTGTCAGAATTTGCTTGAATAGACTTCGTCTTCTCATTTTTTGTGTGGCCAAAAAAATTAATTTATGTTGTTGTTAAAACCGAAACCATATTTACATGAAATTAACGGACAATGTTACAATAATAAATATAGCGCAGGATAAGGGATTCACTCCTGCCCCTACAGTGCGTTTCAAGAAGAACTTTGTAACGGAAACTCGGGTCGGTAGATGGAATGGTCATCGGTATAGGGTTTTTTAGGTTAGTGTGGGCGCCAAAAGGATTGGATCCAAGGTTCATATAAGGATTAATGTTCATTGGTCCATACCTTTACTGAAGTTCTTGTAGCGATGACGTATTCCATGAGCACAAGATCTCAAGGCGTGTTGAGCTGGTGTCCAGTTCACGTATGACACACATTACCTCTGAAACTGACTGAGGTAGGAAGGTAGGTCGTTTGTCTGTATACGTGTTCTCCACAATGATACTAGAAGATTAATATGTTGAACTGAATTCCGTAGATTTATTTACCAAATAAATATACGTAGAAAGTTTGTTACAGAACACAGAATTAAAATGAGATGGTACCTAGTTAGCTAATACAAAAACACACGGCTTTTAAGTTATAAGATACTACATTCTTACTTTAATGTAGATATACTCCTAGGCGCTATCTTGCCATAATAGCCTTAGAAAAATACCCGTGTATCCTCGGCGGAGGATATGAAGCAAGTTCGTTAATTTTAGCTAGGTCTCTCTGTAGCTCTGTCAGAAGGGCGTAAACTATCCTCCCTTCTCCAGACTCTCAATAAGTTATTATTGGTTGAAATATTTTAAGTGAATTTTCATTTGTCCACGTCATCACCGTTTGGTGTGAGTGAGACGGACTTGGAACGTCCTACTGGAAAAGCCACTCAGGTCAATTGCCTTATTTCTGAGAATTTCAATTAGGTTTGTGACAGTTTTCTAATATACAACTTTCGTGACTTTAGCTAAGTTGAACATCTTAGGAAAGTCCACTTTCAGGACTTCTAGCTGAGATCTTTAGAAATGCGAAGTTTCGCTTGAGTGGTTATTACTTGTGACTTCGTATTGTTAAAAAGATTAGTGTGTAAATTTCAATCTCCTGGCTAAAAGGGTTGGTCTTGCAAACTCTTCCAACATTCTGTTATAATATTATTTAGTATGTACTCTTAAAGTTATGATATTAATTACCTATGGATATATATGTATATATATATATACAGTTTCATATGCCTGCAGCGAAATATAAATTGTTCGCCTGCAAAAAAGAACAACCTTAGATTTTGATGACCCTCGCGTGAAAAAATCACACGTGAAAAATTACCAAATTTCACATAAAGTCATACCTTAACATTATAATATGTAAAATCATATAAAAGATTGTTTCATTCTGTCATCAACATTGAATATATGTAAAGAAAAATCAAATAGATTATATGAAAAGAAAAAATTATTTGATATCAATCATAATTAATAATAATAATTAAATATTACTGAATGTTTATATGTAAAAAATATATAAGTACCTGATATTAAGAATTTTCTTAATATTGATTTCTTTGCACTATTTATGAGTGTTCATAGAAAAATTATTGAGATAAAATAGTAAAATATACATTGTAAAAAAAAATACATAGTAAGTCTCTGTCTTCAAAAAAAAAATCACTGTTTATATCACTTCACTGTTTAGTAAACACTTGGTTGTTATACCAAAAGAGAGTAAAATTGTATACATATATCGATATTTATATATGGGTGTCTTTCTTGAAAGTTCAATTGTTCTTAACCCATTATTGTAAAATATTGTACTCATGATGTACACACACACATATGTTATCATACAATAATTGCATACAATATACATTACAAAAATTTTTATCATACCATAAAAATATATAATTATTAGTCAGTTTCTATGACGTATGTCATGTGATGAAAACATGCTAAAGAAAATTACTATTAATATGCATTAATAAATGACATATCTGAAATGAGTGAGCAATAACAAAAATAAATAAACAGGGTTCATGGCTGGCAGTAGCCTACTGTACACAGAATTTATTCAAGTTCTTTGAATGGTCTCAAAGCTTGTTTATGGAAAATTCATCGAACTTTATTCTTTTTTGTACATGTCAGTTCATAGGTGTGATCTCCAAATTGTCTAGTGATAGTGTAAGGACCAATAAATTTCAATTGCATTCTATGATTAATGCCTTTAATCATGTTAGATAATTGGTGATTACGAACTAAGACCTTGGTACCTATGACTGGGGTCCATTTCTTTTTATACCTTTTTGCTCTCTGTTTTCTTTTTTCTGCTCGTGAAAGCATTCGCAGGTAAGCATTTCTACACAAGTCAGCCTGCTCCATTGAGGGGACATTCTTGTCAACAAAGTATATAGTGCAGTGTCAGTTATTTGCAATCTCGAAAGGTCTTTTAATTTCTTCGTTACCTTGTACTTGTCTTCCTGCAAGTTATACATAATAACAAAGTCTTTGTTTTCTTTAATAATAATTCTATATAAAAATATATCTTCATTCCCTGAGAAATAGTTATATGCAATATTCTTTTATGTACCAGTTGTATTAGATGAGTTAAGCGAATTGGGTCGTCTATTGACAGAGCATCTACCTGTACAGCCAAGAGTAACCTTTATGTGGGAGGGGGTGGGCAAAAGTTCAATGCGCATTCAGCCTGCATTGTAAACATACAAGTTCAGTGTCCTCTACCTGAAACGGGAGTTACTGACAAAATATAAAATTAGCGTACTCTACCTACACGGGAGTCGCTAGCACAGAGTTCATAAACCTCAATGTGCATAATAAAAATAATAATGTCTCATGACAAATTCAGTTGAATATACTCAACGAAAAAATATAAATCATCCACATCTTCCCTCTCCAAGATCATTACATATTGGTCTGTTACAATATTATTGTTTTCAATAAAACGTGTTTCTATAAACAGGTGAGCGATTAAGTCAATGTATTTAATGTATGAAAAAGACGACGAACACTATATTATATATCTACAACTACTCTTGGTACTAAGAAAAATCAACTTTAGCTTATCTTGCTATCTCAAATGGTATTAGTATTACTTTCCTTTTATTTCAGTATTATTATTACTTGATTTTAGCTTTGGAGATTACAAATACTACATGACACGCCGGCAATTTGCCTAGCTTTGGCATGTCTTACTAATTTTCATGCTGGCTAGTAGATGGTCTATTACTTGACCGAGACGTATTTCTGGGTCTGAAAACTTGTGCGTTAGCGTTCATGGCAGGTGGAGGACCTTCACCATCGCTATTTTGGTCATGTTCAGAATTATCTGAGTTCCGACAGTTACGTCTCTGTTTGTTTTTATTCTTTGTGTTATTCTGGCGAGAGCGAGAATTATCATTTCTCTGGCCTTGCTCTTGGTTTTCTACCTGAATATAGTTGATAGTATGGGAATCTCTGTTCCCGGAATTATGGTTATTATTATTACGGTTGTAATTCCTGAAACCATGATTATTATTACTATTGTTATTCTGGTAATTACTCCTACCATTTCCACTGTTGTCATAACGTTGGGAGTTACTATTCTGATTACCGTTATGATACTGTTGATTATTTCTATCATTGTTATTATTTCTCTGAACATAATTGTTATCATACCCTTGTCCATTCTGATTACCATTAGGTGCGTTCTGATTAGAATTAGGCCTACGCTGGTAGCCGTCAGTATAAATTCTTTGTGCCTGGCTCCCCTCGCGTGAAAAATTATTCCTGGCGTCCTGCGAGTGAGGCGATTGTTTATCATACTGATTGAAGGTACCCTGGGTATTTCTATCAGAAGCTTGACCTTTATCAGTCGGATCATATAAAGCTTTGAGCAATGCTAATGTGTCGCTAAAAGTGCTTAATTTGGAAACAATTAAAGCATCGCGAACATTCATTGGGAAATGCTTAGGTATAATAGTCAAAAATTCTTCGGTTGTCAAAGGAGGATTTAACAATTTCGATTGCTGCGCTAATCGAATAAAGTACTCTGCGTACGATAACCTACCTTTGGGGTTATATCTGCCTCCTGATATATTCATTCTTGTTTGATACTGACGATTTACGTCCCAAAAATGATCTAAAAATCTTTGCTTAAACATTTCAAATGGCATGTCCTGATCACATGACATATCAAACCAAGGTTGACAATTACCTTGTAGGCTAGACTTTACAATAATTAATTTTAGGCGTTCTGGGACACCGCGCAATACAAAGTAATTTTCTAATTCTTTTATGAATTGCACTGGATTCTGTGATTGCAAATCTGCATATTTAGGTAAAGGAATCTCATTGACAATAAATGAAGGTAACGGGGATTGTACCTTTTCATTTGTATGAACATTCACGTTCAATTCCTGCCTGTTTACTGTCGCATCAATGCGTTGCAAAAATTCCGGAGACGCATTGGAATGACTGTCGTTATTGTTACTACAATTCGAAATGTCCTGAATTGGGGAAGAATTAATAAGACTTTGCGCTCTGGTGGTTAGTTGCACAGCATTGATGTCGTCAGTCTGATTACAGGGGACCTGATGGTGCATTGGTTGCGAAAATCTACGTTCATTCTGTAATTTCTGAAAATTATTTTCAATCTCAGTTAGCTTTTGCTTAATTTGTTCCACTTCCGTTAGCTTTTGCTTAATTAAGATGGTATCTTCAACAATATTAGGCACTTGCTTAACTTTATCACTTAAGGTGTCAATGTTACCCTGAATATAATTAGCGTTAGTCTGCACCTCGCATTCTAATTGCTTAAATTTGTCATCCATACTTTTCCGTACGGTCGAAAAATTATCTGAGATACTTGTAAGGAGATCTTCAGCAACCCTAGATCTATTATCTACCTGATGTAACTGATTACAAAAAGTATCTAAGTCATCTTTCGTATCGTGAATCATTTCATTCACAGAATCAATTTTGTCTAATAGTTGATCCTGAACTAGGCCTATTTGTTTGTTTACACTGGTGGTTAGTTCTTTAGATGCAATACTATTTACACTTTTTAATTTCTCGTCAACAGTTTGTATAATTGAATTTTGTTGCTCTTGGACAACCTCAACTACAGCGTTTAAATCATTAAATTTACTGTCAACTGATTGTGAGAAACTAGTGAATTTAGAATCTACTGATTTTAGCACAGATTGTTGCTGTTTCTTGACAGATTCTACTGAAGCGTTAAGTGCATTAAATTTAGATTCAACTGCTTCAGACATGCTCGTGAATTTAGATTCTACAGCTCGCAATATTTCTGTCTGTCGCTGTTGATTAGAAGCAACAATAGCATTTAATTTGCTTTCTATCGTTTCTGACATTGTAGAAAATTTGGACTCTACAGATTGTAACATGTTATTTTGCTGAGTTTTCATAGATTCTACAGACTTTGACAATTGTGTTAGAATAGCTATGATGTTTGTTTGCGGAAATTCTTCGCTAACATTGACTTGAGGAATTTCACTCATTGTTATTATTTGGGGAGTTTGACCTTCAAGGGGCAGCGCTACTGGTATGCGGTCTGCTACCTGCAAAGGTTGAATATTATCTATATCCTCACCCTGTAACAATATATCCTGACTGCAGTTTTCTGCACAAGTATCTGTATTATTATCCATATCTTTAGTTTTATAATGAATTACACGAAAGCTGCGTAATAACATTTGATAATTACAAGAAAGAGTTTATATACAACAAAAAACATATAAAAAATTTAACATTCATACTCAATTTTTAAGACTCACTGCGATTACAATATTTTGCAGGTGATGTACTTGTAGAGATGAGTTGGCCTGGGACCGCTTCCTGGAATTGCTGTCGTCCGCGAGGTCGTGATGATGTTGATGTTGTTGGATGTTGTAGCAGGTTACTGTTGCCGTGTGGGTGCCGTAATCCAATGCACTGTTGTGGTGTAGTAATCCCGCGAAATCGATAAGACCGGTGCTTGTATAGCTTAGGCAATATTCTGTTATATGTTCTGTAACTTGGTAAATTATACGGTGAGAACCATTTGTACTGGAATCAGTTTCATTGTAGAGGTCCTGGTGTCGATGCAAATTATTTGTGACGGAATCCGTATCATAGGTATTGAGGTACTGGATTCGAGGAAAACCATGTTAGGAATTATTTTGAATGGAAACAGTATCATTGCGTGGAGGTACTGGTTTCGATGCAAAACCACGATGGGCGTCATTTGTGATGGAAGCCGTATCATTGCGGAGAGGTACTGGGATCGAGGTAAACCATGTTGGGTGCCATTTGTGATGGAAGCCGTATCATTGTGGAGGTCCTGGTGTCGAGGTAAACCATGTTGGGTGCCATTTGTGATGGAAGCCGTATCATTGCGGAGGTCCTGGTGTCGATGCAAAACCACGGTGGGAGCCATTTGTAACGGAAACTCGGGTCGGTAGATGGAATGGTCATCGGTATAGGGTTTTTTAGGTTAGTGTGGGCGCCAAAAGGATTGGATCCAAGGTTCATATAAGGATTAATGTTCATTGGTCCATACCTTTACTGAAGTTCTTGTAGCGATGACGTATTCCATGAGCACAAGATCTCAAGGCGTGTTGAGCTGGTGTCCAGTTCACGTATGACACACATTACCTCTGAAACTGACTGAGGTAGGAAGGTAGGTCGTTTGTCTGTATACGTGTTCTCCACAATGATACTAGAAGATTAATATGTTGAACTGAATTCCGTAGATTTATTTACCAAATAAATATACGTAGAAAGTTTGTTACAGAACACAGAATTAAAATGAGATGGTACCTAGTTAGCTAATACAAAAACACACGGCTTTTAAGTTATAAGATACTACATTCTTACTTTAATGTAGATATACTCCTAGGCGCTATCTTGCCATAATAGCCTTAGAAAAAATACCCGTGTATCCTCGGCGGAGGATATGAAGCAAGTTCGTTAATTTTAGCTAGGTCTCTCTGTAGCTCTGTCAGAAGGGCGTAAACTATCCTCCCTTCTCCAGACTCTCAATAAGTTATTATTGGTTGAAATATTTTAAGTGAATTTTCATTTGTCCACGTCATCACCGTTTGGTGTGAGTGAGACGGACTTGGAACGTCCTACTGGAAAAGCCACTCAGGTCAATTGCCTTATTTCTGAGAATTTCAATTAGGTTTGTGACAGTTTTCTAATATACAACTTTCGTGACTTTAGCTAAGTTGAACATCTTAGGAAAGTCCACTTTCAGGACTTCTAGCTGAGATCTTTAGAAATGCGAAGTTTCGCTTGAGTGGTTATTACTTGTGACTTCGTATTGTTAAAAAGATTAGTGTGTAAATTTCAATCTCCTGGCTAAAAGGGTTGGTCTTGCAAACTCTTCCAACATTCTGTTATAATATTATTTAGTATGTACTCTTAAAGTTATGATATTAATTACCTATGGATATATATGTATATATATATATACAGTTTCAACTTACACCAATTCAAGGAGGCTGATAAAAAAAAAATACTACAACCCTACATTTCTTGAGAATATTATAGGAGAAAAATTCCTCCGGCACTGGGACTTGAACCCAGGACCTTTGGCTACTCGCGCCAATGCTCTACCAACTGAGCTAAGCCGGAGCTCAATTCACAGCGCCAGATGGAACTTCTCTCCTATGACTGATTGCCTTAATGGTCTACCTCACAGACAGACAAGTTATGTCATATGCAGTACTGTGAGGCACACTAAGTAGTGATTTTTGTGACCGGGCTCCCACTGTTATTGTACAGTTAACATTCAAGATAGATATATCAGCATTCATGAGCCACAGATTATTGTCTCTGTTGGACACTACATGAGAATATTATAGGAGAAAAATTCCTCCGGCACTGGGACTTGAACCCAGGACCTTTGGCTACTCGCGCCAATGCTCTACCAACTGAGCTAAGCCGGAGCTCAATTCACAGCGCCTATAATATTCTCATGTAGTGTCCAACAGAGACAATAATCTGTGGCTCATGAATGCTGATATATCTACCTACATTTCTTATTTAAAATATAAGTACAAAATAATTAATTGAGCATTTTATATAATAACTTGTACAGCCTTCAGTGAAAAATGATTAAAATATAGTTTGACCAGATGTCCTAAACGATTAGTTATTCTGTTTCTATTTTCTAATTGTACATATTTCATAAAAATATGCTAGTATATATTTTTTAGTTTTAATTTTTTATTCAATTTCTTTTCAGATTTATTGACAAACCTAAAATAAGGCAGTAATCTTAACTAATAGATTCCCTCTGTTGTTACTATTATATTGTTATTGAAATATTATTCTTATTATAATTATTAATGGTTGATTCATTTTTAGATTCATTTAGTCGATGTATGTATACATCCAGTCGCCCCACAGGGAACCTAGGACCTTCGAATGTAGGTTTCATTACCTAGGACTATATTAGTTATTATTAAGCTTATTTTTCGAGAGAGCCGATCGCCTCAACAACCCTCGAGCCGAGCCATTTTGTCCAGAGACTTTAATTTAGGCTTGGAGTCCTGTAACGCGCTGATAGACCCACAAGCTGAAGTCTCTCCGGAGGACTCTGTCGCCTCCGTCCTGAAAGATCTATCGACGGCGGCCAGCTTTGAATCCGTGACCTTCGGAACTAGGGGCAGGAACATTTTCAGTCCTATGCCCGCAGTATATTATGTCCCAGGTTTTGAGCCATAAAAAGCTATATCTAGCGTTTTCTGAGGGAATAGTTTGAGTGTGATAAGTCATTCTTCCTCATTTCAAGTTCTATGTAGGCCTACATATTATACAAGTCCCTAGAGTTTGAAAATCGAAAGTCCTTCATAAGTTAATTTCCAATTACAAAATAAAAACTCGGGCGACGCTGGGTCTTTTAAGCTAGTAATTTTATAAAATAATATTAGGACATTATGACATAACGTTTCCGATCTAGATCGTCGTATGGAGCAAATTCTCACATATCTGTGCCTTATCTACACAATCGCTCCGGGTAGCTGTGGAATGGGATATCACGCATCTTCTAATTTATTGTTGCCCTGGATACAGCTCTCAGAACTTTGGCAATATATTAAATTGTGTTTTACAATTACCAAGAAGTATTTAACTTGTGTTTTCTTTAAATTACAGACCTGTGTAATTCACATAAATAACTCAATTTATATCTGTATGCGTATTTCTGGGGGAACTAAAGGGGAACAGAACTCCCTTAAAAGTCTCTACACATATCGAAATAAAAACATTCAAATGGAATTATTTGTTCAATAAAATGCAAAATTTGTAACATAGTCTGCATTAAAAATATAAAATTTAGCAATAATATCAGAAATTTTACCCTAATTTGTCGTAGCAATGAACGTTATTATTTTTGCCACCAAGTGAAGACCTTCACCGTGTTTAGACGTCCGTTTCGTTGTCATTGGTTCATAATGATTTGGTGTTAGGCTGTTATTGGGCTCTGTCTAATACAATTTTAAAATTCAATTTTGAAGTGTTTATTTTTCAACAGAACAGACAGAGTGGAACATTTTTTAGATTTCTTTAGCTAAGAAAGTGTTCAAGTCCCAAATTCCAAGCCACATTGAATACATGTGGGCAGTCATCAGTATTTTAGGCTTATCTGGTTGATATGAGCTTAGAGCTCCATTTCTTTCTTCTTTTTTTCAAATTATTTGCTGTGTGTGTATGTGCATGTGAAAAATTTAGAGCCACAGACACAGAGAAAGAATTGAATTTGAATTTATTTTATTTTAACGATTGCAAGCGTAGAACTTAAAAGTTACTTTTAGGCATACAATCCGCTCACATTGACAGAAAAAATTACAAATAACAAATTACAAATATAATAATAATTACAGACACATACTGAAAATAAAACATAAACCTTAACCGAATATCATGAAGTAGTAGCCAATATATATGATGACTTGATGAGGGTAACCTTTTAGAAGATAATGGGGAATTGGGATTTAAAAGCGGTTAAGAGGCGATTAACTAAGAGTATTTTTTGTCGCAGCAAGAGAATAACTTTGATAATATTGATACAGATTGAGGTTATTGTATAATCGAGAGGCCGTGCAGTTAAACGATTATTAATTTAGTGGTGCGGTGTCTAGGAATTTGGCGTGTGCTTGAAGTAAATCTATTGAAGCGATCATATATTCTTTGCATGGGGATGAAAGATTTTAACAGGTAAATGGGACAGAGAGAGAGAGAGAGAGAGAGAGAGAGAGAGAGAGAGAGAGAGATTGAGAGAGAGAGAGCGCGACAGAAATAGGGAGAGAGTGATAGACGTAGGGAAAGAAGAGAAAGAGCAAAGAAAAAAATCATATGAGCATGTCCGTTTTCTCTCTGGGTTTCTCATTCTAGTTCGGCATGGAGATTCTGACCCGAGAACCAAGTTATAAAAGCTCAGCTTAATGTGACCTATGATCTGCTTAGGTATCATGTGTGTAGTTCATGCACTCATGCGTGGCTAGAAGTTTAATGTTATTTAAAACACGAAGGATTAATGGCAAATTTTCATGAAGGAAGGTGATCGTTTCAAAATACATATTAACAGTCCATTAAACCAACCAAAGTCAACTGAGGCTAATCCTCCCATTAGTAGTGAGTGTATAAAAACTCTAGAGGTATTTATTCAGTTGACTGATTACTAACAGCATTAATTCCAATACTCAAATTCATCCTGGGATTTTTTTAATACTGGACAGTTTTATACATAGTCAATTGTTTTACTGTGATCTTATAAGGCTTTGGCAATTAATATACAGTTAGCTATGACATATAACACTATTGCTTTACATGCGCTTATCCAACTTGACCCAGGTGGCTGAGGTGGTAACGTCTTGGTCTGACATTCTGGAGTTCCATGGTTCAAAACCCGAAATCGGCCATTTTTTTGTATTCTGCATATCATAATTGCAATCAGAACTGATTAAACAAAAACGTACTGGCACTTTGTTACATCAGTTTACCTGATTTTATTATTCTATGAATATTAATATTCTAAGCAGGATATAGATGTAAATAAAAACTGACAGATGATTTAATATTGATACGACATTGCTGTAAACGCTGATCAGCAGGTTTCAGATTTCTATGTCAATACATATTTGTTCTTTTATTAGCCTACATACATTCCTAGGATTGATGATGAGCATTATATACTTTTACAGAGTTATTCTTTCCGACGTTTTGATCAATGATTGAGTTCTGGAAGTGGGTTTAAAAGGTAGAGCATCTTCCAAACGATAAAATAATAAGCTTATATAGAGTAATATTATGGTTGAAAATTTTGACTCTTGCCGTAATTTAGGTGTCAACTAGAAGTCATTTTAGCAACGAAGCTAATTCATAACATTAAACTAAAAGAACTTCCAAATTCATCAACCTATTTCTTTATTTTAAGGTGTACAATTTTGATAGAAACTCTACAAAAAAGTGCAAACTGTTTGGTTACCTCCTCCGCTGCTCTATCATGAGCTGTTACCTCCTCCGCTGCTGTATCATGAGCTGTTATCTCCTCCGCTGCTCTACCATGAGCTGCTACCTCTGCTGCTCTTTCATGAGCTACTACCTCCTCCGCTGCTCTGCCATGAGCTGCTATCTCCTCCGCTGCTCTACCATGAGCTGCTATCTACTCCGCTGCTCTATCATGAGCTGCTATCTCCTCCGCTGCTATATCATGAGCTGCTACCTCCTCCGCTGCTCTCTCTTGTGCTGCTACTCCTCCGCTGCACTATCACGAGCTGCTAACTCCTCCGGTGCTCTATCATGAGCTGCTACCTCCTCCGCTGCTCTATCATGAGGTGCTATCTCCTCCGCTGGTCTACCATGAGCTGTTACCTCCTCCGCTGCTCTATCATGAGCTGCTATCTCCTCCGCTGCTCTATCATGAGCTGCTATCTCCTCCGCTGCTCTATCATGAGCTGATATCTCCTCCGCTGCTATCTCCTCCGCTGCTGTAGAATGAGCTGCTACCACCGCCACTGCTCTACCATGAGCTGCTACCTCCTTCGCTGCTCTATCATGAGCTGCTATCTCCTCCGCTGCTCTATCATGAGCTGCTACCTCCTCCGCTGCTCTACCATAAGCTGCTATCTCCTCCGCTGGTCTACCATGAGCTGCTACCTCCTCCGCTGCTCTATCATGAGCTGTTACCTCCTCCGCTGCTGTAACACGAGCTGCTATCTCCTCCGCTGCTCTATCATGCGCTGTTATCTCCTCCGCTGCTCTATCATGCGCTGTTATCTCCTCCGCTGCTCTATCATGAGCTGCTATCTCCTCCGCTGGTCTACCATGAGCTTCTACCTCCTCCGCTGGTCTACCATGAGCTGTTACCTCCTCCGCTGCTCTATCATGAGCTGCTATCTCCTCCGCTGCTCTATCATGAGCTGCTACCTCCTCCGCTGCTCTATCATGAGCTGTTACCTCCTCCGCTGCTGTATCATGAGCTGTTCTCTCCTCCGCTGCTCTATCGTGAGCTGCTATCTCCTCCATGTTGTAGAATGAGCTGCTATCTCCTCCGCTGCTCTACCATGAGCTGCTTTCTCCTCCGCTGCTCTATCATGAGCTGCTACCTCCTCCGCTGCTCTATCATGAGCTGCTATCTCCTCCGCTGGTCTACCATGAGCTGTTACCTCCTCCGCTGCTCTATCATGAGCTGCTATCTCCTCCGCTGCTCTATCATGAGCTGCTACCTCCTCCGCTGCTCTATCATGAGCTGTTACCTCCTCCGCTGCTGTATCATGAGCTGTTCTCTCCTCCGCTGCTCTATCGTGAGCTGCTATCTCCTCCATGTTGTAGAATAAGCTGCTATCTCCTCCGCTGCTCTACCATGAGCTGCTTTCTCCTCCGCTGCTCTATCATAAGCTGCTACCTCCTCATCTGCTCCATCATGAGCTGCTATCTCCTCCGCTGCTCTACTATGAGCTACTATCTCCTCCGCTGCTCTATAATGAGCTACTATCTGCTCCGCTGCTGTAGAATGAGCTGTTATCTCCTCCGCTTCTCTACCATGAGCTGCTACCACTGCTGCTCTATCTTGAGCTGCTATCTCCTCCGCTGGTCTACCATAAGCTCTTACATCCTCCGCTGGTCTACCATAACCTCTTACATCCTCCGCTGCTCTACAATGAGCTGCTATCTCCTCCGTTGGTCTACCATGAGCTGCTACTTCCTCCGCTGCTCTATCATGAGCTGTTTCCCCCTCCGCTGCTGTATCATGAGCTGCTATCTCCTCCGCTGCTCTACCATGAGCTGCTACCTCCTTCGCTGTTCTATCACGACCTGCTATCTCCTCCGTTGCTCAACATGAGCTGCTAACTTCTCCGCTGCTCTATCATGAGCTGCTACCTCCTCCGCTGCTCTATCATGAGCTGCTATCTCCTCCGCTGCTCTACCATGAGCTGCTACCTCCTCTGCTGCTCTATCGTGAGCTGTTACCTCCTCTGCTGATGTATCATGAACTGCTCTCTCCTCCGTTGCTCTATCATGAGCTGTTATCTCCTCCGCTGCTCTATCATGAGCTGCTATCTCATCCGCTGGTCTACCATGAGCTGCTACCTCCTACGCTGCTCTATCATTGGCTGTTACCTCCTCCGCTGCTGTATCATGAGCTGCTATCTCATCTGCTGCTCTATCATGAGCTGTTATCTCCTCCGCTGCTCTATCATGAGCTGCTATCTCCTCCGCTGTTGTAGAATGAGATGCTATCTCCTCCGCTGCTCTACCATGAGCTGCTATCTCCTCCGCCGCTCTATCATAAGCTGCTACCTTTTCCGCTTCTCCATCATGAGCTGCTATCTCCTCCGCTGCTATACTATGAACTACTATCTCCTCCGCTGCCCTATAATGAGATATTATCTCCTCCGCTGCTGTGGAATGAGCTGTTATCTCCTCCGCTGCTCTACCATGAGCTGCTACCTCTGTTGGTCTATCGTGAGCTGCTATCTCCTCCGCTGGTCTACCATGAGCTGCTATCTCCTCCGCTGGTCTACCATGAGCTGCTCCCTCCTCCGCTGCTCTATCAAGATCGTTTTTTCCTACGCTGCTGTATATGAGCTGCTATCTCCTCCGCTGCTCTACCATGAGCTGCTACCTCCTTCGCTAGTCTATCACGACCTGCTATCTCCTCCATTGCCCCATAATGAGCTGTTATCTCCTCCGCTGCTCTATCATGAGCTGCTATCTCCTCCGCTGTTGTAGAATGAGATGCTATCTCCTCCGCTGCTCTACCACGAGCTGCTATCTCCTCCGCCGATCTATCATAAGCTGCTAACTTTTCCGCTTCTCCATCATGAGCTGCTATATCCTCCGCTGCTCTACTATGAACTACTATCTCCTCCGCTGCCCTATAATAAGATATTATCTCCTCCGCTGCTGTGGAATGAGCTGTTATCTTCTCCGCTGCTCTACCATGAGCTGCTACCTCTGTTGGTCTATCGTGAGCTGCTATCTCCTCCGCTGGTCTACCATAAGCTATTACATCCTCCGCTGGTCTACCATTAGCTCTTACATCCTCCGCTGCTCTACCATGAGCTGCTATCTCCTCCGTTGGTGTACCATGAGCTTCTACTTCCTCCGCTGCTATATCATGAGCTGTTTCCCCCTCCGCTGCTGTATCATGTGCTGCTATCTCCTCCGCTGCTCTACCATGAGCTGCTACCTCCTTCGCTGTTCTATCACGACCTGCTATCTCCTCCGTTGCTCCAACATGAGCTGCTAACTTCTCCGCTGTTCTATCATGAGCTGCTACCACCTCTGCTGCTCTATCATGAGCTGTTACCTCCTCCGTTGCTGTATCATGAACTGCTCTCTCCTCCGTTGCTCTATCATGAGCTGTTATCTCCTCCGCTGCTCTATCATGAGCTGCTATCTCATCCGCTGGTCTACCATGAGCTGCTACCTCCTACGCTGCTCTATCATTGGCTGTTACCTCCTCCGCTGCTGTATCATGAACTGCTCTCTCCTCCGTTGCTCTATCATGAGCTGTTATCTCCTCCGCTGCTCTATCATGAGCTGCTATCTCATCCGCTGGTCTACCATGAGCTGCTACCTCCTACGCTGCTCTATCATTGGCTGTTACCTCCTCCGCTGCTGTATCATGAGCTGCTATCTCATCTGCTGCTCTATCATGAGCTGTTATCTCCTCCGCTGCTCTATCATGAGCTGCTATCTCCTCCGCTGTTGTAGAATGAGATGCTATCTCCTCCGCCGCTCTACCATGAGCTGCTATCTCCTCCGCCGCTCTATCATAGGCTGCTACCTTTTCCGCTTCTCCATCATGAGCTGCTATCTCCTCCGCTGCTCTACTATGAACTACTATCTCCTCCGCTGCCCTATAATGAGATATTATTTCCTCCGCTGCTGTGGAATGAGCTGTTATCTCCTCCGCTGCTCTACCTTGAGCGGCTACCTCTGTAGGGAAAACGTGAGCTGCTATCTCCTCCGCTGGTCTACCATGAGCTCTTACCTCCTCCGCTGTTCTACCATGAGCTGCTATCTCCTCCGCTGGTCTACCATGAGCTGCTCCCTCCTCCGCTGCTCTATCAAGAGCTTTTTTTCCTACGCTGCTGTATCATGAGCTGCTATCTCCTCCGCTGCTCTACCATGAGCTGCTACCTCCTTCGCTACTCTATCACGACCTGCTATCTCCTCCATTGCTCCATCATGAGCTGCTACCTACTCCGCTGCTCTATCATGAGCTGCTATCTCCTCCGCTGCTGTAGAATGAGCTGCTATCTCCTCCGCTGCTGTACCATGAGCTCCTACCTCCTCCGCTGCTCTACCGTGAGCTGCTATCTCCTCCACTACTCTATCATGAGATGCCATCTCCTTCGCTGCTCTATCATGTGCTGCTATCTCCTCCGCTGCTCTACCATGAGCTGCTACCTCCTTCGCTGCTCTATCACGACCTGCTATCTCCTCCGTTGCTCTATCATGAGCTGCTATCTCCTCCGCTGCTGTAGAATGAGCTGCTATCTCCTCCGCTGCTCTACCATGATCTCCTACCTCCTCCGCTGCTTTATCAAAAGCTGCTATCTCCTCCGCTGCTCTATCATGAGCTGCATCTCCTCCGCTGCTCTATCATGAGATGCTATCTCCTCCGCTGCTCTATCATGAGCTGCTACCTCCTCTGCTGCTCTAATATGAGCTGCTACCTCCTCCGCTACACTAGCATGAGCTGCTACCTCCTCCACTGCTCTATCATGAGCTGCTATCTCCTCCGCTGCTGGAGAATGAGCTGCTATTTCCTCCGCTGCTCTACCATGAGCTGCTACCTCCTTCGCTGCTACCTCCTTCGCTGCTACCTCCTTCGCTGCTCTATAATGAGCTGCTATTTCCTCCGCTGCTCTATCATGAGCTGCTATCTCTTCCGCTGCTGTAGAATGAGCTGATATCTCGTCCGCTGCTCGACCATGAGCTGCTATCTCCTCCGCTGCTCTATCATGAACTCCCATCCTCTCTGCTGCTCTATCATGAGCTGCTACCTCCTCCGCTGCTCTATCATAAGCTGCTACCACCTCTGCTGCTCCATCATGAGCTGCTATCTCCTCCGCTGCTCTATCATGAGCTGCTATCTCCTCCTCTGCTCTATCATGAGCTGTCTCCTCCACTGCTCTAACATGAAGGGAGCCTATATAATATTTATAATTGAGTAATATGATATCATACTTGTCAATATTAGCAAATAATACGCTAGCAATAAATCTGTGATATGTATCTTAATTTCAGGTAAGTGACATTGATGGTGGAATATGTTGTTGAGATTAACCCGAATAAACAGTTCAGAAATGTATTAAAACAAACTCTTCCTTAAATACTCATATCAAGTATTAAGAAATCTCTCCAGGGTATAGATTCGCAGAAATATATACTTCCTTAGTTTAAATCAATATAACTGAAGATATTTCTGCAATTTGAAGGAAAGTCAATTTACCTTGGTTATGTTACGCGCCTGAATAAAATCAATGCTTATACACTTACCTTGAACACTTACATGTTGTATAGCCAATTGCGTAAAGTCAAATTTATACATGTATGTAGAGGTTTCTGTAGTATCATTAATATAGACGTGAACAAAGTTTCAAATGTTTTTTACTTATCTTGTCATGACATAGACTCCTTCAAAAATAAGTTCTAAAATGATCATCACTGTCAATCCGTGAACACTAGCCTCCATAACTAACTAACTCCGTGGCGCTAACATCCCAGAAGGGACAAGGCCTACCACCCGATCGCTGCTCATCTACCATAGTTAGACGGCAGGATTGGGGGCATGTGGTCAGCATGCCGACACCTACGGCCGTTAATGGTGGTTTCCATGACCGGAGCCGCTACTACTAGTCTCCATAAGAAAAAATATATATTTTTTTGAATGTCCAAAATTGGATTAAACCCTATTTCACCCGAAGGTATAATAGGGTTAGAGATAATGAAAAAATGAGTTCTTGAATCATTTTAAGAAATAAGAATTCTCATTGGAGTTCTTTGCAAAAAGGGATTAAAACTTAGATATGCCTATTATTATTTAAGAGCAAATATACGGTATTTATACAATAATTCAAAGGTGTAATAATAGTTATTTATGGATCAAGTAGCGAAAACGAGATTTTCTATGTTCGCGAAACGAGCCCGTAAGGGCGTGTGTAGCAATCCTATGAGCAAGCTAAAGCCATTTTACCATGTGTATCATACTATATTTTTTAGTCATCCGTTAATATTTGTGAAATACTAATTTTATTGCGTGCCGTGCAGCAGTATTGGGAACTTCCTGCCGTCCTGCCACCTAGTATGCACTTGCGAAGACAGAGGGTATTGATTTTCTGCTGCATGGCTGCCAACATATCATGGGATGGATTGGACAACGATTTTCAGCCACCAAGTGAGTAGTTTTGCGACAACCGTGAGAAATTCAATATTTAAAAAGGCGTAATGAATTTCAAAATTATCAATTTTTATCAATCTAAGTATTTGTAATATTCATATGCAAATATTTTTTAATTCAGTAAGAATTATCGGTGATACTGAAACCATATTTTGTTACCCTGGAATGTTATAATTTTATACCACTCAGTGGCATAATTTTCTCCTTTTAATTAATATTCATCTACCAGAAAAAGAGCCTTTTTTACCTTTGACTGTCTAAAAAGTATTTTAAAGTATTATCTAAGGAATGTCTTTGTTATATTATGGTTTATTTCTTAGTACTGCCCTTATAGGCCGTCTCCAGTGGTTAACGTTTTTGACCACGGGTCTTCACAGGTTCAATTTGGGAAGCATCAGTTCCATGGAAGAACTACTTGATAGGACTAGCAATTTGGTCAGGAAACAATATCGGACACGATAGACTGCACATTGGCCATACGCCTCACCATCCTACCCTGAGTTAATGAAGACGCAAAGTTGGACTTTACCTCCGAGGTGTGTTTTAGTTAATTGAAAAGCTATCATAGACCGGACCCTGAAATAAAAGCAACTTAGGATGACAATCATGAATTGAATATAAGTTAATTGGTTCAGTAGGCCTATGCATAGAGGCAGTGCTTCTCAAAATGTGATAACGGTACCTCTGTAGGTTTTTTGCAGGACTTTTAGGGAATGAGGTAGTATTTTAAAAGAATAAATTAAGTTAAAGAATAATATAATTGGCCCAGTAGGTCTGTGCATAGATGCAGTGCTTCTCAAAATGTGATTGCGTATGATATCCTTGGAGGTATTTGCAGGACTTTTAGGGATTACAGTAGTATTTTATAGATTACGGTAGTATTTGATATATCCGTAGAATAACATATCCGGTAAAATTAAATAACCAAGCATTACAGGTTTCTTCTAGGAGTCACTGCCAAAGAAACTGATTCGATACATGATCTAATCTAACTTCGTTAAAGCTAATTATTATTTGCTGACCACCGCCTAGACCGCCATCAAGTTTCAGCCCTTGCCTGCACCACGTGACCCAACGATTTCCATTTCCTGAGCAGTCGATTCTGTGAACACGCATTATTTCATAGGGCCATTTTAGGTTAATTTTATGTGAACTTCTTAGCAATTTTATTTATAATTACAATACTCCAAGAAATAGATGTAGTAACATGGATTCTCCAAACATTTTCAAACACAGATAAACTTTGTGCTCAGACTCCGATTTTGAATAGGTTTGTTTGGAAGGATGTTATAAACCGAGCAAGGCTCCCTTTGTTCAACTTGTCCTTCTGGACGGTATCAGTTTACAAATAAGTACCAGCGACGATCACAGGCCTAAGTTGCAGTACTTCTTCATCGTTAAATAATCATAAAACCAACAAACCAGCCAGTTCCATTGACAGAACAGTGCTATGCATTTAAATACAATCTTGTTCACTTTTGCCTAGTGAGGTTTAATGTTATCTTTCTTCGCTTGTACCAACATTTTCTCTACGCTAAGGACCTGATCAAACTCTTTCACATACCGGCGGGTTATATTTTGTGGACCTCTGCTGTAAACTAACAGTAAATAACTTGTTAATTTAAACGTATCTACAGTACAGCATAGGACGCGCTGCTATAGCTTCATAAAAAATGTGATAAGATTACATCAGCACTAATTCCATTAGGCTACATTCCAAAATACGGTTTGAAACAACGTTATAGGCTATAATATTCAGAAGTTCTTAACCATATCTCCTAATGGATATTAAATGAAGCAACATTTTTTACTAAAATTATATGCTTTATCTTCTAATTTGGAGGTTTCACGCAGGAAATACGCTTCCCAGGTTTCTAATAAAAATATTTAAAAATTTATATCAGCACATCTGCAAACCCACACAAGAATACAGTAGGCCTACTCATGCCGAAGTTATACAAGAGACCAGGACAAAAACCACATGCTATAAATACCTGAATGTGGAGTGAGATTTCGGAAGTAGTAGTCTTTGGAGATTCAATTTTAATATGCTTTTGAGAAACAGAAATGTTTCTCAAACAACTACTAATTTTGATCTACGCCGAAAATGAAGAGCGATCTCTTAGCAACAAATTTCTTTGATGGCGTACACGAATTTAGTAATATCTTAGCAACATGTAGCCCTACATAGGCCCTAACTTATTTTAAAAAATGCATATCTCTATGTGGGAAAAATTTACTAAGTGATATTGACTGGCTTGAATCTGGAAATAACAGTTGGTTTGCTTTGTTTTAAACAATTTTCTGGCAGAATATCAATATTCAGATTCCTGGGATGAGAACGAAAAATAAATTCGATGTATAAACGAAAAATAAGTTTCCAAGGTTTTCTCTATGTATCTTCATGACCCTATGAATGAGCAAGTTGTATTGCCCATGCATAGGGTTCAGAAAGTTATATGAGTGAATCACATACTTTCTTTTGGGATTTCTCCTTGCAATATAGTCATCAACAGTGGGAGAAATTATAAAGGGAAGACTTGGAAAAGAAGTCTAGTGTGATTTACCAAGGACTTTGGCTATTGGCTTGTCAACTTCAATGCTAAGTATTGAACTTGCTACATGCAATTTCTTAAAAACGAGATCATCGGCGCCGACTTTGGGGAGGCAATGTAATTTCTACCCAGACATTACAATTTTTATCATATAAGGCCTATGTATAACTGAAAATCCAATTCTTGCCCCCGAAATATTTTTATGTCGGCGCCTCTGAACGAGATTGTTATCGGATGCACGTCCTGAAGCGACAATGTAGTAGATTACTAGATGACAAACATTTCTCATTTTCTTCCCTCAGATGACGTTTCAAATTCATAGGCGTAGCTAATTGTTCCTTTTGAGTGAAGAATATACAGTAGTATTTGTGCAGACTGCAAGGTACTTAAAATAACCATGAAATGTAGATAAAGCAAAGTTTTCTCTATACAGGCCATGGAGACCCAGAGGGTTCCAGGAGGTTGAGGTTCCCAGACATTTAGACAATCGGCACATGAAGGTGATAAGGTTGTCAGCTTTACGCACCGGCTGCCTTTACCCCCCAGGATTGCTCCTGGTACTCGTTTCTGTTAGGGGCTGAGTCGACCCCAGGGCCATAGTGCCACCCGATTAGGCCAATTGAAAAACTCCAACGATCTCATCGGGAATCGAACCCGCGACCTTCCGGTTTGTAGCGCAGCGCCTCAACCAGTACGCTACGGCGTACCCCGATATCAAATGTAGATACTGCATAATATTATGGAAAAAAATGAAATTTGAATTGCACAGACGGCGAATAGACAGTAGGCTATAGTTTTGAAACATATTCCTCATAACGCATCCGAAATGATCCAACTATTAAAATCATAAAGTACAAGTTATGGGTGCATCATGTTAACAAGGTGAGTAACATTGTTTTGTTTTCAAATTGTTATAAATATTCTTTTTCTTTTTATGTCATATAATACTAATAGAAAATCATATAACGGTCATACGATGCATAAAAGTCATAGCAAACAATCCTATTTTCACAGAAGCCCTAATTTAGCAATATTTTATTGTTATTTATTAAGTGCCAGAATGGTACTTTATGAGATTGTGTGGGGAATGGGAAAATGTCTGTCCGTCTGTCTGTCTGTCCGAGTGTCTGTACGCGCGATAACTGAAATACGCTATATCGTATTTTCATTAAACTTGGTATACGCATTTATAATGTCCATGGGAAGAACCCTATTGATATTGGACCAAATCGGTTGACCGGTATCGAAATAACGAGTAATTATCAGTCACATCTTTTATAATATAATCTTCGTTCAACGACAATTCGATGCATTTTGATTAGCTCGCAGCCAACCAATCAGCGGCCGACCTCCCGCAACTAATGTCCTTATGTAAACAATTTTGCAAATAGAAATAATAGGAGAAATTACTTATTAAAGAACATGCTTTCATTTCCAATTTAATATAAATATTAATTTTGTAATGGATATATCACGCTACAGTATTTAGCATGGCCCACAATATATTAAACATAACGTAACAAATTGCCAATCGTTTATTGATATTGTTAGACCGCCTTGATTGGTTCATTTCTTTATAACGATGTTAATGTTAGTAAATGCAAATAAAAGATTTAAAACACAACTAGCCGTTGAATACTGATATAACATTGTTCATTCTATCGATAAGTATGTTAGCGATATCTACATTATATTTTAAAGTGAGTAATTTTCTTATTTGTACCTATGCATCAATATACTTACCGTAATGTATTTCCTGACAGATAGATTTCAGATTGACTTTTTATTCATTCATAATTATACACCATCAAATATGCGGATGACCTGGTGATTCTGGCAAAGAAACAAGAAATATTGCAAGAAATGATTGACAGGCTGGTGGAAACAGGAAGAAAGTATGGAATGGAAATCAACATAGGTAAATCGAAGGTGATGAGGATATCGAAGAGAGAAGAGCCGCTTCAAATTATCATGGGAAATCAAGAATTAGAGAACGTGAACCAGTGCAAATACTTAGGAAGTGTACTGACGAAAGATGCCTATTGCACCAACGAGATAAGATCAAGAATTGCCATGGCCAAGAAAGCATTTATGAAGAAGAGAACTCTGCTAACTAGTAGTCTGAACCTAGAGCTACGTAAAAACCTGGTGAAGTGTTATATTTGGAGTATTGCTTTGTATGGATCAGAGACATGGACTTTGAGGAAATTAGAGAAGAAATATTTAGAAAGTTTTGAAATGTGGTGCTGGAGACAGATAGAAAATATAAAGTGGATGGACATGGTGACAAACGAAGAGGTTCTGAGTAGAGTGGGTGAGAAGAAGTCAATCATACACACAATTCGTCAGAGGAAAGCAAACTGGGTTGGACACATTCTCAGAAGGAACTGCTTATTACATGATGTCGTAGAAGGAAGACTGGAGGGTACAACTGGACTTGGAAGAAGAAGAATTCAGCTGTTGGACGATTTAAGGGAAAAGCGGAAATATTGGATGCTGAAGGAGGAAGCAGAGGATAGACAGTTTTGGAAAACAAAATTCGCGTACCAAGTTTGAAAACCTGCCGGAAGGCAGAATACTTACTACTACTACTACGGCTGCTTTAAATTTGAAACAAACATGTCAGCGAATCGTAGGCCTATTATACCATTAATATTATTGGCAATGGATTTTGTAAAATGGTGACATATTTTAAGAATTATTATATCAGTGTATACGAATATGAATTAAGGTTAAGAATCAAATTTTAGACATCTGTTCTTCTGTAAGCCCAGCTTAATGAATCGATCTGGAGTTTATCTCTGAGATTATTACAAAAATAACTTCTTTTCGGCATGGGCCTATCATAATTGCAATTATCACTGATTAAAAAAAGCATTCTGGCACTTTGTTATATCAGTTTAACTGATTTTATTTATCTGTACGAAAGGGAAGAGAATGACAGTGGCATCTGGTGATATCCTGAATAGCTCTGCTAAACGGGCTGGCACCTTTTTTTTTGCCCTTAACGGGCAAGCACCTTTTTTTATAGCGCAGCCAGTAAAATGGAACTTCACATAGACAGAAAGACAGAGTTCTGCTAAACAGTGTTCACGATTCATGAAAATACACACCGTACCTACAGCCTTTTCCTCTGGAGTCTGGAGTGTGTTAATGCCGATTATTCTATTTTTAAAACATTACACTGAAACTTTATGCAACAAATAATATTTTGAAACGTGCAAATATTAAAATAACTCTTGAATAACCCAAAGCTAATGGACTTATATGAAAGAAACTTCTTCCAATATATAGCCTACATATATAGCTAGGTTAGGAATTGTATATTGCCATTTAGTAAGTAAGTAACTTCTATTACCGTGTACCTATTTATATACATATATAAATATAACCAAGCTACAAGCTATAGTATTAAAAATCTACAAAATAGAAGTTTCACACTCTACCCCTTAAGCAACTGCCAGTGTAGAGGGAACACTCGGTATATGTAACTGAACATGTAGAATAAAAAGAAAACTTAACATGCAGTGCACTACTTTACAGGCCACTAGTTCATGTCTCCTGAGTGAGCTGTGAAATGTCAATTTGTTCGACGAAAGGGTGCTCTATGCTTGGCTAGTAGACTGCAGTAGATCAGCTAGGCGCTAGGGAATTTCCTCGCTCCAATTATATTCAGGGAGCGTTGGCCTTTCATACTATGAAGGATTTATCCAGAGATAGTTTCTTACTTGTTATATGGGCATCAATTCCATCCTCGTACTTCTTGTGATAAGTGAAGATATTTTACAAGGTTTTCCGTATGCGTATGTGTTTAAGTGAATCTGCTTTCTGAAATACGCCAAATGTTTCGTTTTTTCACAATAGTGTGTAACAATTTGTTATTGTTCAAGTTTATTTTTGTGAGTTAAAGAAGTTATTCTATTTCGTAAATGTACTTACAATGTAGTGCCAGCAATAAAGGAAATGTTTTAAATAAAATTATATTTTTGTTATAGCGTAAGTAGTATCAGGCCATTTTTAAAGCCCGCCCTTTGTACCGCGACGCCTCTTCCAGACGCCCCCCCGACGCCTTCCAGACGCCCGGCGTTATTATACTCGAATAAAAAAAGCGAGATGTGCCCTTTCACCCAGTGTTATTCCCGACTCTTCCCGACGCCTCGTTTAGGAGTTAGGCCCTGGGAACCATTATTCCTGTGACGTAACAGGAACAGGATCTATACTTGTGTTGTTTGATCCAGACTGTCAGGGGATTCATTTCCAGCATTGTAATTGCGCCCCTTTCTCGCTGTGCTGTTCCCGAAGCGTCCCGACGCCCTTTTTAGGAGTTAGGCCCCGAAGAGTCATTATTCCTGTTACGTAACAGGAAGAGATGGCAGCTTAAGGCATCGGTCAAGTTGTAACAGGGAGAGATGATTCCCGATTCATCCAGACGCATAGTTAGGCCGTTTGATCCGACCTAGTTAGGCCCTTTGATCCGGAACGTCATGGTAGTCGATTCGAATAATGTAATTACGCCCTTATACACTAAGCTATTCCCGATTCATCCTGACGCATAGTTATGCCGTTTGATCCGATCTAGTTAGGCCCTTTGATCCGGAACGTCATGGTAGTCGATTCGAATAATGTAATTACGCCCTTATACACTAAGCTATTCCCGATTCATCCTGACGCATAGTTATGCCGTTTGATCCGACCTAGTTAGGCCCTTTGATCCGGAACGTCATGGTAGTCGATTCGAATAATGTAATTACGCCCTTATACACTAAGCTATTCCCGATTCATCCTGACGCACAGTTAAGCCGTTTGATCCGATCTAGTTAGGCCCTTTGATCCGGATCGTCATGGTAGTTGATTCGAATAATGTAAATACGCCGTTATACACTAAGCTATTCCCGATTCATCCTGACGCCTGTTATTATGCCGTTTTATCCGATCTAGTTAGGCCCTTTGATCCGGAACGTCATGGGAGTCGATTTGAGCAATGTAGTTGTGACCTTATACACTATGCTATTCCCGATTCATCCCGACATCTGTTAATAGGCCCTTTGGACCAAGGAGACGTTATGGACGTCATGGTAGTCATTTCGAACAATGTAGTTACGCCTTTTAGCACTATGTTATCCATATTCATCCCGATGCCTGTTATTAGGCCCTTTGGACCAAGGAGACGTTATGGACGTCCTGGTAGTCATTTCGAACAATGTAGTTACGCCTTTTAGCACTATGTTATCCATATTCATCCCGATGCCTGTTATTAGGCCCTTTGGACCAAGGAGACGTTATGGACGTCATGGTAGTCATTTCGAACAATGTAGTTACGCCTTTTAGCACTATGTTATCCATATTCATCCCGACGCCTGTTATTAGGCCCTTTGGACCAAGGAGACGTTATGGACGTCATGGTAGTCATTTCGAACAATGTAGTTACGCCTTTTATCACTATTTTATCCATATTCATCCCAAAGACTGTAATTAGGCCCTTTGGACCCAGGAGGCGTTATGGACGTCATGGGAGTCGGTTCGAACAATGTAGTTATGCCCTCTCGCACTATGCTATCCATATTCATCCCTACGGTTGTAATTAACCCCTCATGACCAATGGGAATGTTGTCAAGTCACGGGAATCGTTTCTAACAAAAATGTTACGCTCTTTCACACTATGCTATTCCCCGATTCATTCATTCATACACCTTTTACCATTTAAGCCCATTGGTAGAAAATGTGTACGCATAGAGGCGCTGTTATGCAATTAGGAGGTAGGAGGTAAATAACAAGTGCTCCTACTATACTTACAGATACTGTAAGAGGGACCTTTGATAAAAATTACGTACAACATGCCTGTAGAGCGCATTCCCTAACAATGTTTTGTTATTAAAAGATAAATAAGTTTATACTTACATAACCTTTTATTTTTCATCTTCTATACAGCATCTATTCTCCTTCCAGATGAACTGTGTTATTATTAACTATATGTAACTGACTGTGTGTGTAAGGATTAGGAAAACGGTTAAGGTTAAATTTCATTTCAGACCGTACAACCTTTTATTGTGTATCATAAGATTGTCACGCTCCTGTGAAATAATGTGTATAAACAAAGGGCTTCACAGTAGTAGTGCTGCATGGTTTATTTCAACATACTTGGTTTACAAACACGATTACCGAATGGAATTTCATCACAAGGAAGTGATTGAAACACACACACACATCCGCGTCAGTATTTGTAATGTGTAATCAATACATGTATAAAAGAGAATAGTTTTTTTTTTTAACATGTGATCTCATAGACTCTCTATATTTCCTAAGTGTCTATAGCTCTACGTGTGATTGAAAGTGATAGTGATTCAACTGCTTCTCCTTCCAGAAAAAAAAACCATGAGCAACAGAGGTATGTTTTATTTAACTTATTTAACTTCAGGTTTGTTTAAAAACACGTAATGAATATTGTCTATGATCCATGACTTTAAAATTAAAACAATTTGTTGTGCACATTTTGCTTCAGGAAAAGTATGAAATTTACAGACAGTAATACATTTAGGTAGAATATTTAAAATTTGGACAATTGAAATCAAATAGAACGTAGACCTCAACAGACGGAATAATGTTTTGTAGAAATTGTTTCTTCTGACAACCTTTCACAAATACATGATCACAATTGTTGAAAATGTTTCTTACAATATTTCCATGTAACCATAATCTACAAATCCATGATCGTATTTTAATCCTTGATGAAAATGTTCTAAGTAATGTTTTGTCATCTCGTTTACAACACGGTCTTCAGGGCTGTTGAATAATAGATGTACACTGTTTTCACCTTTCAAATCACAAGAAAAGAATTCTTTTACAAAAAATTGACCTGTTGATTGTTCGACAAAACCCTGTACGTCTGCAACTCGGCCACCCCTACGATCAAAAGAAAACAATATATCACTAACATAATTCATATGGTTTGGTCAGTATAAAGTACATAAATCATAACCTTTAGTTCTTTTTCTTTAACATCTAAAGTAATATTCAACACTACTAGTTGTGAGATTGAAACACACCTTGCCCCATAAGTAGCGTTATTGAATTTCTCAATTATAGATACCATCTGAAAAGAAAAAAGGTATTTAATATAACGTTTTTATGCACTATGTCAACAATAAACTCTAGCTGATGAGGACTAACAACTAAGTAACAAAATAGTAAAACATCGAAACTGATAGAAATAGGAAAACAAACAAACAAATATGACGTTACTTACTTCGTTAGTTGTAGGAGAAAAGACAAAGACTATGTTAGAAGAACAGATACTGATGCTGCCGACAAGTATGTAGTCTACAGTATTCACAGAACGACCGATGAAACAGTGTTTAATGATGGGGACAGTAAAGTCAACCTTTTTATAGCGATATTAAGTAACTGGTTCCCCCCTCTTTGAACTTACATTCGTTTCTTGTTTCAAATAGATAGACTTAGATGCAGGAATGGGATTTCCTAGGAGAGCGTCATAACATATTTTCTCTAAACATTTCATCATATACTATAAATAGATTTAACCCTCTTTCTCTTCAGAATAACAATAAAACTCAGTCGACAAATGGTGAAACTATGTTATATTCTCCTCTCATACCCTACAGCTATTTATAAATATAATAGTGAAAGTACTTACTATCTTCAAGTGATCTTCGAAACCCATGTAGATCAACATGTACCAAATTAATTTGAAAATGTCGACATGTATACTTAAGTTGCTATGAAAACTAAATGATTTATACAAATCATGGTTGAAAACGGACAAGCATGCCTTTTCATACTGTATAAAACACAACTTGTGATTAAAAACTATACTATTATTACTAACATGTACCAAATTAATTTAAAAATGTCGACATGTAAACTTAAGTCGCTATGAAAACTAAATTATTTATACAAATGTCTTACATGTACAGTACAACTGCTGTGAAAACTAAAATATTTATACAGCTCTTGGTTGAAAACTGACAATACGTGCCATTTCATACTGTATAAAACACAACTTGTGATTAAAACAAAAACTGTTTTCCCTTTAGGATGTTGTAACAAAGACCTTGAGAGGATGTCGACATAACATATTTTCTCTAATCATTTCATCATATACTATAAATAGATTTAACCCGCTATCTCTTCATAATAGCAATATAACTCATACTTACATGGTGGTTAATGTATACCACAATATGTTGACGTGTTCATGGAAAGAACGTTTGTAAATAATCCCCAAAAACTATTTATTATTATATTATAAGACACGAGGAAGGTCGACAAATGGTGAAACTATGTTATATTCTCGTCTCATAGCCTGGAGCTATCTATAAATATAATAGTGAAAGTATTTGCTAACTTCAAATGATCTTCGAAACCCATCTAGTTCAACATGTACAAAATTAATTTGAAAAGTCGACATGTATACTTAAGTCGGTATGAAAACTAAATGATTTATACAAGTTTTGGTTGAAAACTGACAAAGCATGCCTTTTCATACTGTATAAAACACAACTTGTGATTAAAAAAAAAACTGTATAATATTAAATAATCGTAGAAAATATTACTAACATGTACCAAATTAATTTGAAAATATCGATATGTATACTTAAATCGCTATTAAAACTAAATTATTTATACAAGTCATGGTTGAAAACTAACAAAGCATTCCTTTTCATAATGTATAAAACACAACATGTGATTAAAAAAACTGTATAATATTATTTCAATGCAGAAATTATTACTAACATGTACCAAATTAATTTTAAAATGTCTTACTTGTACATTACAGTTGGTATGTATAAAACATCTTGTGATTGAAAACGTACAATTTATTCGGATGTAGAAAATATTACTGCTTTTACAACACAACCTGTGATTAAAAAAACCGTATAATATTATTTAAATGTAGAAATGATTACTAACATGAACCAAATTAATTTGAAAATGTCTTACTTGTACTACAGTTGCTATGAAAGCTAAAATATTTATACAAGTCATGGTTGGAAACTGACAATCCGTGCCATTTCATACTGCATAAAACACAACTTGTGATTAAAAAAAACTGTTTTCCCTTTAGCATGTTGTAACAAAGACCTTGAGTTATCGTTAAGTAAGTAAACAAGTATGACAAACAGCAAATACGTTACGACATAGGATATTTCCCTTGCTACATACCTTCTAAAAACATTTCCACACCTACTAGAAGGTGTTAAATTAGACCCGAACAAATAGTGAAAAAACGCTGGAAAAAGACCATCAGCAAGCTATGTTTGAACTCGTTCTGGGGGGGAAACTCAGAATTTAAATGTAGAAATTATTACTAACACGTACAGAATTAATTTGAAAATGTCGTCCTTATAGACTTAAGTCGCAGTGAAAACTAAATTAATTATAAAAGTCATGGTTGAAAACTGACAAAGCATGTCTTTCCATACTGTATAAAACAGTCCCTGTACACTTAAATCGGTATGAAACTAAATTATTTACACAAGTCACCGTTGAAAACTGACAAAGCATGCCTTTTCATACTGTATAAAACACAACTTGGGATTAAAAAACTGTAAAAAGTATTTAAGTGTAGAAATTATTACTAACATGTACCAAATTAGTTTGAAAATGTCGTCCTTGTACACTTAAGTCGCTGTGAAAACTAAATTATTTATACAAGTCATAGTTGAAAATTGACAAAGCATGTCATTTCATATTGTATAAAACAGTACCTGTACACTAAAGTCGCTATGAAACTAAATTATTTACACAAGTCACGGTTGAAAACTGACAAAGCATGCCTTTTCATACTGTATAAAACACAACTTGTGTTTAAAAAACTGTATAAAGTATTAAAATGTAGAAATTATTACTAGCATGTACCAAATTAATTTGAAAATTTCGTCCTTGTACACTTAAGTCGTTATGAAAACTAAATTATTTATACAAGTCAAGGTTGAAAACTGACAAAGCATTTCTTTTCATACTGTATTAAACACAAATCACGGTGGAAAACTGACAAAGCATGCCTTTTCATACTGTATAAAACACAACTTGTGTTTAAAAAACTGTAATACTTTCTACATATTAATAGTACTATACACTCTTTAATCACAAGTTGTGCAAAATAATTTAGTTTTCGTATTAACGTGAGTGCAGAAGTGGTAAGTTTTCTTCTAACATTTCCAAATTAGTTAGGTACAGTTAGTAATATTTTCAACTTTTAGATAATATTATACAGATTGTTTATCCACAAGCCATGAGTTGTAAACGACTGAAGTGTACAAAGAAAACATTTTCGAATTGCTACATTACCTGTTCAAGGAACAAAACATTATGTTACAGACAACTAAAAAACTTTAGAAAAAAATGTGATAATAATAATAATAATATAATAATTATCTGGTGGCGCACTCCAGTACATTTTACATCACAGCTAGTTACGTTTTAACCACATATTTCGTTTGATAATATTTTCATGTGTATTCATAGACTGTGTGAACTGTAAAATACTAGTGCCGTTCTATTTTACCTGACTAAGGACAATGCCAACCACCTTCTGATCACAACTATAAATGAGAAAGTTTACTGTTGAGTATAAATAGGTAACATCTTTAGTTTTAACTTCATGCAACTATTGTTAATTAATTTGAAAAAAATGTTTACCTTGTACACTTCACCCTCTATGAAACTAACTTATTTATACAAGTCATGGATGAAAACAAACAAAAGCGTACCTTTTCATACTGTATAAAACACAACTTGTGATTGAAAATATACAGCTTTATTCAGATGTAGAAAATATTAGTGCTTTCACAACACAACTTGTGATTAAAAACTCTATAATATTATTTAAATGTAGAAATTTTTACTAACATGTCTACCTTGCACACTTCAGTCGTTATGAAACTAACGTATTTATACAAGTCATGGCTGAACACAGACAAAGCGTACCTTTTCATACTGTATAAAAGACAACTTGTGCTTGAAAAGGTACAACTTTATTCAGATGTAGAAAATATTAGTGCTTTCTCAACACAACGTGTGATTAAAAACTTTACAATATTATTAAATGTACCAAATTAATTTTGAAATTGTCTACCTTGTACACTTCCATCGTTATGAAAACTAACTTATTTATACAAGTCATGCATGAAAACCGACAAAGCGTACCTTTTCATACTGTATAAAACACAACTGGTGATTGAAAATGTACAACTTTATTCAGATGTAGAAAATATTAGTGCTTTCACAGCACAACTTGTGATTAAAAAACTCTAGCGTGTCTTTTCGTAGTGTATAAAACAAAACTTGTGATTGAAAACGTACAATTGTATTCAGATGTCAGAAATAATAATGTTATAACAACACAACATGTCGTAGATTAATTGAAAATGGCATACATGTACACTTCACTTGCTATGAAAACTAAAATAATTATACAACTCACGGTTGAAAACTTACAATGCGTGGCTTTCATCTGTATAAAACACAACTTGTTATTAAAATCGCTATGAAAACTATAATATTTATTCAAGAATTGACAAAGCGTGTTTTTTCATACTGTATAAAACACAACTTGTGATTCAAAACGTACAATTGTATTCAGATGTTGTAAATAACAATGTTATTACAACCCAATATGTGGTTTATACAACTAATGATTGAAAACTAACAATGCTTGCCTCTTCATACCGTATAAACACACAACAGTGAAACAACTAATGATTGAAAACTAACAATGCTTGCCTCTTCATACTGTATAAACACACAACTTGGAATTGAAAATGTACAATTTTATTTTATAACGAGAAACTACAGAAAACAGATGGCTCACATACACTTAAAGCTTGAACCCACTTTAGAGTGTAAGATTTATTATATCACAGCTTTGGTTAGGCTATGTTAGGTTAGGAAAAGTTAGGTTAGGGTATGTTCACAGCTTTGGTTAGATTAGGATATGTTAGGAAATGTTAGGTTACGGTATGTTAGGTTACGGTATGTTAGGTTATCTCGGAGGAAAGAAAAAAAAATCGTCGCATAACCCAACTTATAGTGTACGATTTATTATATCACCGCTTTGGTTAGGTTAGGTTAGGTTAGGAAAGGTTAGGTTAGGTTATGTTACGGTATGTTTGGTTAGGTTAGGAAAGGTTAGGTTAGTTAGGATCACTGCTCTGGTTAGGTTAGGTTAGGAAAGGTTAGGTTACGGCATGTTAGGTTAGGTTAGGAAAGGTTATTTTAGGTTAGGCTACGGTATGTTAGGTTAGGTTATCTCGGAGGAAATTGAAGAAAAACTCGTCGCGCGTAATTTCAATCACAAGTTGTGTTTTATACAGTTCTTGTATAAATAATATAGTTTTCATGGCGATTTTAATAACAAGTTGTGTTTTATACAGATGAAAGCCACGCATTGTAAGTTTTCAACCGTGAGTTGTATAATTATTTTAGTTTTCATAGCAAGTGAAGTGTACATGTATGCCATTTTCAATTAATCTACGACATGTTGTGTTGTTATAACATTATTATTTCTGACATCTGAATACAATTGTACGTTTTCAATCACAAGTTTTGTTTTATACACTACGAAAAGACACGCTAGAGTTTTTTAATCACAAGTTGTGCTGTGAAAGCACTAATATTTTCTACATCTGAATAAAGTTGTACATTTTCAATCACCAGTTGTGTTTTATACAGTATGAAAAGGTACGCTTTGTCGGTTTTCATGCATGACTTGTATAAATAAGTTAGTTTTCATAACGATGGAAGTGTACAAGGTAGACAATTTCAAAATTAATTTGGTACATTTAATAATATTGTAAAGTTTTTAATCACACGTTGTGTTGAGAAAGCACTAATATTTTCTACATCTGAATAAAGTTATACCTTTTCAAGCACAAGTTGTCTTTTATACAGTATGAAAAGGTACGCTTTGTCTGTGTTCAGCCATGACTTGTATAAATACGTTAGTTTCATAACGACTGAAGTGTGCAAGGTAGACATGTTAGTAAAAATTTCTACATTTAAATAATATTATAGAGTTTTTAATCACAAGTTGTGTTGTGAAAGCACTAATATTTTCTACATCTGAATAAAGCTGTATATTTTCAATCACAAGTTGTGTTTTATACAGTATGAAAAGGTACGCTTTTGTTTGTTTTCATCCATGACTTGTATAAATAAGTTAGTTTCATAGAGGGTGAAGTGTACAAGGTAAACATTTTTTTCAAATTAATTAACAATAGTTGCATGAAGTTAAAACTAAAGATGTTACCTATTTATACTCAACAGTAAACTTTCTCATTTATAGTTGTGATCAGAAGGTGGTTGGCATTGTCCTTAGTCAGGTAAAATAGAACGGCACTAGTATTTTACAGTTCACACAGTCTATGAATACACATGAAAATATTATCAAACGAAATATGTGGTTAAAACGTAACTAGCTGTGATGTAAAATGTACTGGAGTGCGCCACCAGATAATTATTATATTATTATTATTATTATCACATTTTTTTCTAAAGTTTTTTAGTTGTCTGTAACATAATGTTTTGTTCCTTGAACAGGTAATGTAGCAATTCGAAAATGTTTTCTTTGTACACTTCAGTCGTTTACAACTCATGGCTTGTGGATAAACAATCTGTATAATATTATCTAAAAGTTGAAAATATTACTAACTGTACCTAACTAATTTGGAAATGTTAGAAGAAAACTTACCACTTCTGCACTCACGTTAATACGAAAACTAAATTATTTTGCACAACTTGTGATTAAAGAGTGTATAGTACTATTAATATGTAGAAAGTATTACAGTTTTTTAAACACAAGTTGTGTTTTATACAGTATGAAAAGGCATGCTTTGTCAGTTTTCCACCGTGATTTGTGTTTAATACAGTATGAAAAGAAATGCTTTGTCAGTTTTCAACCTTGACTTGTATAAATAATTTAGTTTTCATAACGACTTAAGTGTACAAGGACGAAATTTTCAAATTAATTTGGTACATGCTAGTAATAATTTCTACATTTTAATACTTTATACAGTTTTTTAAACACAAGTTGTGTTTTATACAGTATGAAAAGGCATGCTTTGTCAGTTTTCAACCGTGACTTGTGTAAATAATTTAGTTTCATAGCGACTTTAGTGTACAGGTACTGTTTTATACAATATGAAATGACATGCTTTGTCAATTTTCAACTATGACTTGTATAAATAATTTAGTTTTCACAGCGACTTAAGTGTACAAGGACGACATTTTCAAACTAATTTGGTACATGTTAGTAATAATTTCTACACTTAAATACTTTTTACAGTTTTTTAATCCCAAGTTGTGTTTTATACAGTATGAAAAGGCATGCTTTGTCAGTTTTCAACGGTGACTTGTGTAAATAATTTAGTTTCATACCGATTTAAGTGTACAGGGACTGTTTTATACAGTATGGAAAGACATGCTTTGTCAGTTTTCAACCATGACTTTTATAATTAATTTAGTTTTCACTGTGACTTAAGTGTATAAGGACGACATTTTCAAATTAATTCTGTACGTGTTAGTAATAATTTCTACATTTAAATTCTGAGTTTCCCCCCAGAACGAGTTCAAACATAGCTTGCTGATGGTCTTTTTCCAGCGTTTTTTCACTATTTGTTCGGGTCTAATTTAACACCTTCTAGTAGGTGTGGAAATGTTTTTAGAAGGTATGTAGCAAGGGAAATATCCTATGTCGTAACGTATTTGCTGTTTGTCATACGTTTACTTACTTAACGATAACTCAAGGTCTTTGTTACAACATGCTAAAGGGAAAACAGTTTTTTTTTAATCACAAGTTGTGTTTTATGCAGTATGAAATGGCACGGATTGTCAGTTTCCAACCATGACTTGTATAAATATTTTAGCTTTCATAGCAACTGTAGTACAAGTAAGACATTTTCAAATTAATTTGGTTCATGTTAGTAATCATTTCTACATTTAAATAATATTATACGGTTTTTTTAATCACAGGTTGTGTTGTAAAAGCAGTAATATTTTCTACATCCGAATAAATTGTACGTTTTCAATCACAAGATGTTTTATACATACCAACTGTAATGTACAAGTAAGACATTTTAAAATTAATTTGGTACATGTTAGTAATAATTTCTGCATTGAAATAATATTATACAGTTTTTTTAATCACATGTTGTGTTTTATACATTATGAAAAGGAATGCTTTGTTAGTTTTCAACCATGACTTGTATAAATAATTTAGTTTTAATAGCGATTTAAGTATACATATCGATATTTTCAAATTAATTTGGTACATGTTAGTAATATTTTCTACGATTATTTAATATTATACAGTTTTTTTTTAATCACAAGTTGTGTTTTATACAGTATGAAAAGGCATGCTTTGTCAGTTTTCAACCAAAACTTGTATAAATCATTTAGTTTTCATACCGACTTAAGTATACATGTCGACTTTTCAAATTAATTTTGTACATGTTGAACTAGATGGGTTTCGAAGATCATTTGAAGTTAGCAAATACTTTCACTATTATATTTATAGATAGCTCCAGGCTATGAGACGAGAATATAACATAGTTTCACCATTTGTCGACCTTCCTCGTGTCTTATAATATAATAATAAATAGTTTTTGGGGATTATTTACAAACGTTCTTTCCATGAACACGTCAACATATTGTGGTATACATTAACCACCATGTAAGTATGAGTTATATTGCTATTATGAAGAGATAGCGGGTTAAATCTATTTATAGTATATGATGAAATGATTAGAGAAAATATGTTATGTCGACATCCTCTCAAGGTCTTTGTTACAACATCCTAAAGGGAAAACAGTTTTTGTTTTAATCACAAGTTGTGTTTTATACAGTATGAAATGGCACGTATTGTCAGTTTTCAACCAAGAGCTGTATAAATATTTTAGTTTTCACAGCAGTTGTACTGTACATGTAAGACATTTGTATAAATAATTTAGTTTTCATAGCGACTTAAGTTTACATGTCGACATTTTTAAATTAATTTGGTACATGTTAGTAATAATAGTATAGTTTTTAATCACAAGTTGTGTTTTATACAGTATGAAAAGGCATGCTTGTCCGTTTTCAACCATGATTTGTATAAATCATTTAGTTTTCATAGCAACTTAAGTATACATGTCGACATTTTCAAATTAATTTGGTACATGTTGATCTACATGGGTTTCGAAGATCACTTGAAGATAGTAAGTACTTTCACTATTATATTTATAAATAGCTGTAGGGTATGAGAGGAGAATATAACATAGTTTCACCATTTGTCGACTGAGTTTTATTGTTATTCTGAAGAGAAAGAGGGTTAAATCTATTTATAGTATATGATGAAATGTTTAGAGAAAATATGTTATGACGCTATCCTAGGAAATCCCATTCCTGCATCTAAGTCTATCTATTTGAAACAAGAAACGAATGTAAGTTCAAAGAGGGGGGAACCAGTTACTTAATATCGCTATAAAAAGGTTGACTTTACTGTCCCCATCATTAAACACTGTTTCATCGGTCGTTCTGTGAATACTGTAGACTACATACTTGTCGGCAGCATCAGTATCTGTTCTTCTAACATAGTCTTTGTCTTTTCTCCTACAACTAACGAAGTAAGTAACGTCATATTTGTTTGTTTGTTTTCCTATTTCTATCAGTTTCGATGTTTTACTATTTTGTTACTTAGTTGTTAGTCCTCATCAGCTAGAGTTTATTGTTGACATAGTGCATAAAAACGTTATATTAAATACCTTTTTTCTTTTCAGATGGTATCTATAATTGAGAAATTCAATAACGCTACTTATGGGGCAAGGTGTGTTTCAATCTCACAACTAGTAGTGTTGAATATTACTTTAGATGTTAAAGAAAAAGAACTAAAGGTTATGATTTATGTACTTTATACTGACCAAACCATATGAATTATGTTAGTGATATATTGTTTTCTTTTGATCGTAGGGGTGGCCGAGTTGCAGACGTACAGGGTTTTGTCGAACAATCAACAGGTCAATTTTTTGTAAAAGAATTCTTTTCTTGTGATTTGAAAGGTGAAAACAGTGTACATCTATTATTCAACAGCCCTGAAGACCGTGTTGTAAACGAGATGACAAAACATTACTTAGAACATTTTCATCAAGGATTAAAATACGATCATGGATTTGTAGATTATGGTTACATGGAAATATTGTAAGAAACATTTTCAACAATTGTGATCATGTATTTGTGAAAGGTTGTCAGAAGAAACAATTTCTACAAAACATTATTCCGTCTGTTGAGGTCTACGTTCTATTTGATTTCAATTGTCCAAATTTTAAATATTCTACCTAAATGTATTACTGTCTGTAAATTTCATACTTTTCCTGAAGCAAAATGTGCACAACAAATTGTTTTAATTTTAAAGTCATGGATCATAGACAATATTCATTACGTGTTTTTAAACAAACCTGAAGTTAAATAAGTTAAATAAAACATACCTCTGTTGCTCATGGTTTTTTTTTCTGGAAGGAGAAGCAGTTGAATCACTATCACTTTCAATCACACGTAGAGCTATAGACACTTAGGAAATATAGAGAGTCTATGAGATCACATGTTAAAAAAAAAAAACTATTCTCTTTTATACATGTATTGATTACACATTACAAATACTGACGCGGATGTGTGTGTGTGTTTCAATCACTTCCTTGTGATGAAATTCCATTCGGTAATCGTGTTTGTAAACCAAGTATGTTGAAATAAACCATGCAGCACTACTACTGTGAAGCCCTTTGTTTATACACATTATTTCACAGGAGCGTGACAATCTTATGATACACAATAAAAGGTTGTACGGTCTGAAATGAAATTTAACCTTAACCGTTTTCCTAATCCTTACACACACAGTCAGTTACATATAGTTAATAATAACACAGTTCATCTGGAAGGAGAATAGATGCTGTATAGAAGATGAAAAATAAAAGGTTATGTAAGTATAAACTTATTTATCTTTTAATAACAAAACATTGTTAGGGAATGCGCTCTACAGGCATGTTGTACGTAATTTTTATCAAAGGTCCCTCTTACAGTATCTGTAAGTATAGTAGGAGCACTTGTTATTTACCTCCTACCTCCTAATTGCATAACAGCGCCTCTATGCGTACACATTTTCTACCAATGGGCTTAAATGGTAAAAGGTGTATGAATGAATGAATCGGGGAATAGCATAGTGTGAAAGAGCGTAACATTTTTGTTAGAAACGATTCCCGTGACTTGACAACATTCCCATTGGTCATGAGGGGTTAATTACAACCGTAGGGATGAATATGGATAGCATAGTGCGAGAGGGCATAACTACATTGTTCGAACCGACTCCCATGACGTCCATAACGCCTCCTGGGTCCAAAGGGCCTAATTACAGTCTTTGGGATGAATATGGATAAAATAGTGATAAAAGGCGTAACTACATTGTTCGAAATGACTACCATGACGTCCATAACGTCTCCTTGGTCCAAAGGGCCTAATAACAGGCGTCGGGATGAATATGGATAACATAGTGCTAAAAGGCGTAACTACATTGTTCGAAATGACTACCATGACGTCCATAACGTCTCCTTGGTCCAAAGGGCCTAATAACAGGCATCGGGATGAATATGGATAACATAGTGCTAAAAGGCGTAACTACATTGTTCGAAATGACTACCAGGACGTCCATAACGTCTCCTTGGTCCAAAGGGCCTAATAACAGGCATCGGGATGAATATGGATAACATAGTGCTAAAAGGCGTAACTACATTGTTCGAAATGACTACCATGACGTCCATAACGTCTCCTTGGTCCAAAGGGCCTATTAACAGATGTCGGGATGAATCGGGAATAGCATAGTGTATAAGGTCACAACTACATTGCTCAAATCGACTCCCATGACGTTCCGGATCAAAGGGCCTAACTAGATCGGATAAAACGGCATAATAACAGGCGTCAGGATGAATCGGGAATAGCTTAGTGTATAACGGCGTATTTACATTATTCGAATCAACTACCATGACGATCCGGATCAAAGGGCCTAACTAGATCGGATCAAACGGCTTAACTGTGCGTCAGGATGAATCGGGAATAGCTTAGTGTATAAGGGCGTAATTACATTATTCGAATCGACTACCATGACGTTCCGGATCAAAGGGCCTAACTAGGTCGGATCAAACGGCATAACTATGCGTCAGGATGAATCGGGAATAGCTTAGTGTATAAGGGCGTAATTACATTATTCGAATCGACTACCATGACGTTCCGGATCAAAGGGCCTAACTAGATCGGATCAAACGGCATAACTATGCGTCAGGATGAATCGGGAATAGCTTAGTGTATAAGGGCGTAATTACATTATTCGAATCGACTACCATGACGTTCCGGATCAAAGGGCCTAACTAGGTCGGATCAAACGGCCTAACTATGCGTCTGGATGAATCGGGAATCATCTCTCCCTGTTACAACTTGACCGATGCCTTAAGCTGCCATCTCTTCCTGTTACGTAACAGGAATAATGACTCTTCGGGGCCTAACTCCTAAAAAGGGCGTCGGGACGCTTCGGGAACAGCACAGCGAGAAAGGGGCGCAATTACAATGCTGGAAATGAATCCCCTGACAGTCTGGATCAAACAACACAAGTATAGATCCTGTTCCTGTTACGTCACAGGAATAATGGTTCCCAGGGCCTAACTCCTAAACGAGGCGTCGGGAAGAGTCGGGAATAACACTGGGTGAAAGGGCACATCTCGCTTTTTTTATTCGAGTATAATAACGCCGGGCGTCTGGAAGGCGTCGGGGGGGCGTCTGGAAGAGGCGTCGCGGTACAAAGGGCGGGCTTTAAAAATGGCCTGATACTACTAGCGTAATAATATATTATAATCCAATAACTACTATCCCAAAACATGACAACTACAAATAAAATTTGGAAAACGTTCGAATATTCTTGTTCTTTTAGCAATGAATTGAGATTTGGAATTTTTCTCAAAAGAAAGAACTGATGTAACCTTTAGGGGAAAATCATTTATTAAATAAACAAATTGTAGCCTACTGTTTGTTTCTGCGCAAGTTGCAGATGATACAACTTATCTTAACATAAATTGACAATTCTTATTTTAAATTAACGTCGGTTAGATTATAAAACTTACTCCATTTATATAATTCATTTTTATCACCCAGAACAAAATCATGTATTTCCCCTTGGCTTAATGCCTTAGCTCTACCAAGTTAAACAAATAAAATCAATAACACACGTAAATATCAATCCACAAACTGGAAATGGCCTGAATTCTAAGGCCAGTCGTACTGGCCAATGACTACAGGTAGTCCAGAAACTAGTCAAACAGAAAAAATAACTAAAAAATGCATTATAAAGACAGTTCTGCAAAAATAAATTGAAAGTTGGTTAATGGCCTTACATATGAAATGGTTACATATGAAAGATTGGTTTACAATATTTCCACAAAATATTTTCAGTTCGACCCCATTCGAATGAGCAATGCTCGTGGTCGAGGCAGTTCAGAAATGGATGTAAATAAATTAAATAAAAATGCAAATTATTTTAAATTATATACATTCAATTACATTCATTTACAGTATTATTAGGAGGGAAATTTGAAAGGAAGAAACATGAAAAATATTTATAAAGTGAACTTTATAATTTTTTCAATTTTTAAATGTTCAGATTAATAAATTAATAAATTGCATGATTCATTTACTAATGAAATTAAAATTTTAACTATTATACTATTTATTATTTATACCTGAATTATTCTAATAAACTCAGCAATAATGCTCCCCACCAGGGAGATTTAAACCCCTTGTTTTTTTAGCTTTAAAACAGATGTCTGGACTCTGCTATTTTCTGAACATTTCTTAACTACATTTATTATTTTTAGGTATAAATTGTCCTGGTGTTCTGCTTAAGAATATTGACATTGACTTCAAAAGCAAAAATTATTTATTTCCTCATTGAAATTTCTTTCGTGAATAAATTGTGAGACAAACACATGATAGAATACAGCACAATGAATTTAACAATCGTTCGTATTTTACAAGTGTTTTGTGAACAGTTATAAATGAAAATATAGGCTATCTCTACAAGAAGATAACTTGTTCTAAATTAATATTATTTTTGACACAAAGAGCTTACATGCATTCGTTATGTAATAAAAAGCAAGGCTTAGAAAATACAGCACAGGATTGCAAATAAACCGAGTCCTTACTTTGCTATTCTGTAATAGAAAACACAAATAACGTACTTTAGTTATATCCTATATGAAATCCACGATATCCCTTGAAATACAGATATAGGCCTATTGCATATTTTAAAACACGGTGAAACAATCCAGAGGAAAGGATTGCATAGAACTGTACAAAATGAAATGGTCAGAATACGCATGGGACCAGCTCGGACGCAGTCACAGGCATATCCTCTGTCCCTGCGTTACGTTCCATATTCCAAAATATTGAATTTTATAGTACGGTTAAAAGCAAGCGGAAGCCGGGGACTCGGGTCTCGGCCAAATACATTGTTCTGAAAAGTAGTTCACTTAACTGTTACAGAGGCTGCGTTTACATGCAAAAGTGTTTAATGCAAGGGGGAAACTAGAGTCCATAAATGCAAAACGATGTTGCAGAGTGTTGAACCGTGGAGATAAAGTTAGAAAATATAAAATGTAATTCCGATGTGTATACCCTAAAACATCCGGTATTACGTAGACCAATCAAAATGTTTTTACGCTATGACTCATGTTCTAACGTACAGAATCATAATTCCTTCATATACATATAGACTATATGTATGAATATGTATAGCCTATAAATATATGCATATTTATATATATATATATATATGTGTGTGTAATCGCGGATAATGTTATCAATAGGATAATGTTATCACTTTTATGAAATCCCGTACGGATTAATACTGATACATTGAAAAAATGCTGCTTATTGTGATCAAAGATTCGGTTTATGTTATCACATTTTCCTATTTACGGCTTTATTTCCAATTACTGTACGTATTCAAAATTTGGTCCTTCAGGGTTTCGTTTATAATTAAAATGTATTGTGTTGTACTGGAGGAAGCAATTCTGTTCCCAGCTCACAGGATGACTAGTTCGAGAGGTTGGCATTAAATAACTTTCGAGAGGTTGGCATTAAATAACTTTCTCTTTTGAGCAATGAAACATGTTTCACCCCACAGTTAAGATGCAGTTTTATATTTATGAAGATAACAGTTGACATGCAGTGATGGCTGTGTAAAATGAAAAGATTTGAACAGACAGGCGTTAGATGTTTTGTTACGCGGTGTTCACCGCAGATCAGTATAAATAAATAAATAAATAAATAAATAAATAAGCCCGTCACAATCCCTTATAGGGCAAGGGCCTCCTACCATGGTAGGGCTGGCTCTGTTTTACTCTCCCAAGGTGAGCTATTTCCTTGGAGAGTTGGGTTTTTGCCTCCTGGTGGGTTAAGACCTATATATTAACAACACTTTCCTAGGATACTGTTTTCCTAATGAATTAAATGCTCTATCATTTGTTTTCAGTTCACTTTTTCTGTGACCTATCCTGAACATCTCGTTTCTGCCTCCTCCCTGAACTCTTCTTCCTTTCCTAGATCACTGTTTTCCTAATGATTTAAATGTTTTATCACTTGTTTCCAGTACACTCTTTCTTTGGCCTGTCTTGTCCATCTCATTCCTAACTCCTCCCTGAATTCGTCCTCCCATCTGCGTCGAGGTCTGCCTCTGCTTCTTTTACCCTTCCTCAGGTCCCAAACAGTTGTTGCATACGCCCATCTTTCTTGATTCATTCTGATGACGTGACTTCCAAAAATACTCGTAAGTCGTAACTGCATATGGTGTATTGGTTAATGGACTCCTAAAGGAAAGTTAAAAATAAAATAAAAATAAAAACATTGTTACTGATTGAAAAAATAATTGTTTGCAGTCTATTAATGTATTATCCTATGAGTGGTTCAATGATTCACAGTTATGTATTGTTTTATGAATAAATATTTTAATTCTGTTTTGTAGTGTATTATATATGAATAAATAACCTTCATTTAATTAGTTCGACTACTGTTATGAATCGGGTATAAGTATTATCAGTTTAACTGCGTCCCGAAGTAATCACAATAAGTGATTTCAGATCTTTCTTTTATCCTCTATAAGTAGGGTTCGGATGTTTATGACATGTTATATTTTTATCCTGACCTCCATTCTCGCCACAAACACAAATTAAACATGAATTGCACGTTTCTTATCTTAACAGGACCGTTTTTATTTTGGTGTTTTGAAGTCATATTTCGGTCATATTTGTAATTTAACGTCATATTTCAGTTATAAATTCGTTAAAAGAGCACAATTATGCAATATGTGCACTAAAGTGTCGATTTAAATTTTTTCCGAAAAAAGAGTCACGAATATTTTGGTTTTACTGTAACTGAAATGTGAAGGGACAATGACAAGTAATAGCACAATTACCTCTTCCTCCTTCTTGTTCACAACTTCCAATAGACATGTTTTAAAAATATTTTCAGTTCACATTAACGGATTACAAGTTGTTTATAAGTAAAACAGTAAATCACCTGTAAAATTGTTAAAAGTGATTATATGATGAATGAATGTGATGTAATAATTTAGAGCCAGTAACATTTTAAATTGGAACATTTATCTATGTTCGGCACATAAATAAGCCTGTGGTAAGAAAATAACATCGTTTATATTAGTGAGGTTATTTAACACATTTCTAAAGAAATGGATCGATTTTGTGAAAGAAATGCGAGAAGTATACTATACTTGAGTATACTTGAATTTGTTTTGTCATAAGGAAATAACAACAAGTGATATTATTATTTATTTGTTCATGTATATGAAAAACTTTTTCTTAGCAAAAATATATAAATGTAAATAAATACTTAGAAAGTTCATTCTCATTTATTCGCTTGTTCACAGTTCGGTACTACTCACTTCAAACGATATCCCGAATAAACAATATTCCTTGTACGCCGAGAAAATATAAGCCGATGAGCAATCACATTAATAGGCTATTAAGTCTGAATTGCTCATTGAGATTTAAAGCCTCACGGACAGGTGTAAATGGAAAGAATGTTAGTCCCAGACTATTCATCTTTGCCAGGGGATACCTTTTAAATATGTGGAACGAATTTTAGGGAGTAGATTACTGATCATAAAAATTCTCATTTATTCCTCTGCGTGTCTTCTCTCACAACAGCAGTGGGCGAGTGCATATTTTCGGGTAGGGTTTAGTTGCACAGAAAACACACTGCAAAGTTAGATCGCGGATATACGTCTGATGGAATTCACGGAAGGAAGGGGGAAGGGGGAATACATAATAACCACAAAAACAGACAGTAGGGCCCATTCAGTAATCGCTAACAGCTCATCAGTGTAAACCATATTTTCAGTGAAAACATAGGCAAAGACGCAGGAGAATATAATTTCAACCACAGAACCAAATTTCCTAAACGATGGAGGTGTTTTAAAAGAGGGTAGCCTATGTGGAAATTTTATTTTTAACAGTGAAGAAAGCTTGTTTTTACGAAATATTCATGTCATCCACCGAGTAAAACTATAAACAGAAAATTCCTACATTCGTCATATCACTGTAAAGAGTAAAATACAAAATGCAAAAGTAACAAAAAAGACATGCCATATTTAAAATAAAACAAATAAATAACAACCATTTTATGGAATATTAAACCACCGGCTATTGTCTCTAGTCCCAAGCCTGGACAATAGCACGAGGGAAATTTGCATCAGGGAGAAGAGAGATGGGAGGGGAAACGCTTTATTGGCATTTTTGCACAATTCGACAATCCTCTAATCTTTTGCAATTCGATCCCTCCGATATTTTTATCCCTCTGAAATTAGAGTAGAACTTATTTTCTGATCACACAGTAGCACCGCTGTTTGATGGGTGAGAACCAGCCTCTTACTTGGTTGCAATAGTATATCGATTTACTGTACCATGTCCAGACGTTCATACACATTTCATTGCATAGCAATTAAACCGTCAATCAGGTGCAGATGGACTCCTATACTGCCCTAAATTCACAGCACCATTAATCTTTATTGCGCCCGATTAAGGGGATCCTTGCTTCTCCTCGTGTTTCATAGTTATGACGGGGCCAAAATGACAACAGCTGCTCACTCGCCAACTAAGCCAAATGACCCGAGTTCAAGTCTCCACTTTGACTGATTAATACAGTTCAATGGAAACTTAAGTTTGTATTGTACATCCAACTTTATTTCGAGCATTGACACTTTTAATCATTATTTTGTAGAGATGATTGAAAGATAATATTAACTCTTGTTTATTGATGAATATTAATTTGTAGTGGGTTAGTTATGATTTTACAATAGAACATGGTATTGTGGTTGAGTCAGTCTTTAGTGAAAACTAGCACCAGAGGGTATCCTGTCAATTAGTAAAAATGACGCCCTTCGTGTACTGACAAATCTGACAGGCTTGCTTCTATCAGACTACCTGGCACATTACATTTTGTGTTATAAAATAATGTGCTTTGTTCCACGGGTATTGATTTAACTCCTAAAAATAATATGAAATGTAATATCGGAGGTTTTCCTGTCGAAGAAGCTGAGTGAACTTTTCTCTGGTGGTCAACCAGGTGTGGAAATCCGATCTTACATTACACACATCTATAGGGAGGAGGTGCATCATAGCACGACGACTCGAGACTTCAACACCCTTGAAGATGGGGGCAGCGTGGGCATTCGAAACAATTAACTGATCAACCGAGAAAGTTCACCCATAATATGAAGTGTTTGCATATATTTAAAACAACGGTTTCGAAATGCTAAATAAAAATTTATATAGCATATTTTTCCTTGACTATTCCGCTCGTACGCCGCGTGTTTGATATTGACCAATAACTTTAGCAATTCCTCAGATATAGATCAATCATGATCGCTTATCTTTAAACATGAGGATTTTATCAGATAAAATCGTCAGCTCGTTACTGGACAGTAAGGCATCGACGTGCGGTGATTAATACGTCACATGCTGCCATTGAGCAGCAAGAAAACATATTAGGCCTATTTTATACAACATAACTTGTTTGGAAATTGAAATAATATAAATTTACAATGATTAAAACACAATTTCGATTCGATTGCAAACAATTTCGTGTGTTCTTAAAGCGTTTTTATGTAAGTAACTATAACGACGCCCCATTTTGTGATGCGCACTATTCGTAGCATTGGGAACTCGGATCGATTCATCGAATCGATTCGTGGACTGTTCTTTCATCTACGCGTAGTATGCCATGATCTTACGGCTGACAGAATATTGACAACAAAGTAAGAAAATAATTATTATTTACAAAACACGTTACAGTTTATTAGTGGAATAGTCTTAATAAATCCTACTCGAGAATACGACATCAATCAGATAAATTTGTTCCAACTTCGTTCTCGCAAATATATCGATAAACTCATAATCTCTCGTGGGATTATTTATGTTAATTTTTCATCACATTATTGAATTTTAGATAATTTTAACGTAATCTGGCATCACTGTTAATCTTATTACTGTATTAAAGATCAGCATTGAAGTTCTGTGTAATACGTAAGTGTATACACAACAGATAAAATTATTCCATGGAAATAAGCAGTTTTAGTGGTAACCAGCACTATATACTCTAAGTTTTAAGTTAACGTACTCATGAAGTTGCCAGCAGCAATAATTATGTGATGATTACTTGACGACATGTTCACCATGAAATTACAAAATATTCTCGAGAAAATAACATTCTGTTCAGCTTACGTATTTGTTTACGGATTTCTCTTTCTCAACATTCACCTTTTTTGTATTCTATTTGGTTATACTTTTTTTTTGCCCTGTAGTGAATTCAATTTATAAATTTTATTTTATACAATCTCCAAAAGTTATTCAAAACATTAAATATGAAGAAAAATACTGCCGAGAATATATTTACAATAAACAAAGCAGAAATGGAGTTCTAAACTGCACATACTGAAACCGATTGAGATGGATGTTGGCAACATTATCTATATTATAAAAAAGTGATAAAACAGAACAGGAGCAATCCTGGGGGTTAGGCGGTCGGTGCGTCAGGCTGACACCTTACCACTTTCATGTTCCGAATTTATAAAATCTGGGAGCCTCAACCTTCTGGAACCCTCTGGGTCCAACACTTTACTTTTACAGATTTGAATATCTAGTTACACTCGTACGTACTTATATCCAGTTTCTTTAATATAGCATGATTGTGTCAATGTTGTACACATTCACTATCACTATACGAGTCTACACTTTATCCTGTCTCTACTTGTCTTACTATATAAGTCTATTGGAGAAAAGAAAATGTGGCATGAAAGATATTTTGAAAAGAGTAATGATGTATTGGATTTCCAGATATATTTATATATATATATATATATATATATATATATATATATATATATATATATATATATATTTTGGCTAGAGTTGAGAAATGTTTAAATTTTTTTTTTTCCAAAATCTCGAACCCAATTATTATTCTGTACAGTTCTTCATAACCGCCCTGAAAGGTTCCCTCCCCATTCTTAGGGACCGTGTGTACTCCTGAACCACGACATGAGCATTTATTGTATTGTTGTAGTTGCACGTAATTATTTGTTCAATAGAGCAGTGTTGATCAGATGTCTTACGATTGTTGTAGATTTAATAGTCATAATAGTAATTTTTTTCATACTTATAATTATAATTATTACTTTTTAAATATGGTTTGTCTAAGTGCCAACCCTTAACTGAGGAAAGTCAAATATGTGTCATATTCTGAATAAAATTAGGTCTAACTTATGCTACCCTCTCAAACAATTGTTAAAGGATTTAAGAAAAGGAAACCAAATTCTTCGATTGAAAAAGTGATCCTTCCCGTGAAACTCTGATATTTTATTGCTAACCTGTACATATCAGTATCGGATTTTTAATTTTAAAAACTTGTCTTTTACAAGAAGAAGTAATAATGAATTTCTTTCTCTCCTGCATATTCTTGTTCCCTAAATTCCTTCTTTACTCGTTCGTATAAGGTGAATATTTGCCTAGAGAACCGGAAATAATCTGATAAAAAAATTACAATAGGCCTACAAACATAACACTCGCAGTCGTTTAATTTCCGATAACAGTAGGCTATAATTAGATCTGCTGAATATCTTCGTTCCTATGACGAAAAATCGTTCTTTTGAATCTTAAAGGATAAATGCTAAATATGGTCTTTACATTATAAGATACATTTTGATAGTTTCTTAGTATTCCCGAAGAAGAGGTGCCAATTTAAGATCATTTGGGGTCTATGCAGCAACAATAATCCAAGTTATAATTTATCAAGTATAGTAATGAAGTTTCTATCCATACAATGGGGAAATATTAACAGATTTAAACGGTTACCGACATGCTGTTTTACTTTCCTTCTTTTGAACATATTTATTATATTTATTTTACGTTATTCTTCTTTTTAATAAAAGTAATGTTTTGGATCCCACTTTATCAGGCGTTTAACTTCACAAAGAACAATGTGCAGAGGTTGTGCAAAAAAATATAAATTATTAAAATTGTTACTCATCTCCAACGCTATGTTCCACCAACTCTTAACAATATTAAGGAACTACCTTACACTATTCTTCCGCTTAATGAAGCAGAAACCATATTACAATTAATGTTATAACATTAGTTGTTAAATTCGGCTGCAGAGAAGTGCCTAAGGCAGTTAATGTAGCAAATTCCTTTGAATAATTTAATATTTATAAATATTTTATCGGACAGTCAACTTCATTTTGCACTTTTAGCTTAACTTTATCTTTGACTTCGTATAAATGACTTTCGCTTTATTCCACATGCGTTGCTTTAAGCCTGACGCTAAGCAAAGTCAGAAGTGTCGATCCTGCTAAATATTTAATTTGACCTTAAAGCGTTCCCATGTTAGTTTACCGTTAGAATACGAAATTGAAGGGTTCAGAGCCATAGTGAGCCATGTGCCATTTTTATAGAAGGAGAAACCAAGGAGTGAAGATCAATGGTTACCATAGCTTCTGTATCTGTATCTGGTACCCTATGATCCCCAGGTGGGGCGAAGGGGCCTCCAATGGAGGTTTCATTACCTATACTAATTTTGATATGCTTATTTTCCGAGAGAGGGTAGAGGGACAGGTGGTAAGCCCATCGCCTCGCAACCCCCCTCTGGAAACTAAGTATTTCTTGGACGTGAAAGGGCCGAGAAATTTTGTCCAGAGGCTCTAATTTAGGCTTGGAGTTCTTTTACGTGCCGTAAATCTACGACACGGGACCCCCAGCTTAAAGTCCCTCCCGGAGGACTCCGTGCCCAGGATTTTTATACCATAGCTTAGTTACTTATAAATAAAGTATTGCAATACCTGCACATTAATATATAAATGGACATGGACCACATTACTAAATACTTGATGCACAAGTGTGTTAAAAAGTTTCGAATGAAGAGGAATAAAGAAGAATACATCTCTGCGTGAAAGTGAATTAAAACAAATCTGAAGGGTATGGAATATCACTAACTGTGTCTTTGAAAGAGAAAATAAACAAACAAAACCTGAATAATGTTTTCTTTTACTTAAAACAAAATGTGTTTAACAAGTCATTAAATCCGGAAAATGCTCTACAGTAATTTTCTAATTACTTATACTTTGTAGCGAATGTGTATGTAGGCTATTAGCTTAAATATATACTCTTGCTTAGTATAAAACCTACTATAAATATTATTGTAAGTAATTTTTATCATTCATAATTTAGCAATAGCATTAATGGTATGTAATATTATATGCCTATATTTTATGTCCGTGCTTCCTTACGAGTAAAAGTAAAGATAAAGTGTTCTCTATAGAGACCCAGAGGGTTCCAGGAGATTGAGGCTCCCAGATTTTGGACATTCGGCACACGAAGGTGGTAAGGTTGTCATCCTTACGCACCGGCCGCCATTACCCCCAGGATTGCTCCTGGTACTCATTTCTGTTAGAGGCTGAATCGACCCCAGGGCCAAATGGATTAGGCCAATTGAAAAACTCCTAAGCCCTCATCGGGGATCGAACCCGCGACCTTCCGGTTTGTAGCGCAGTGCCTCAACCACTACGCTACTCCTTATGAGTCCCTGTCATCTAATGCTATACAATTGAATAATAACCGGAAACATTAATATAAATTCATAATTATTTGATTTAATGGAATAATTTTAGCACAATTCAGAAAGTAAACCTACACCATATAAAACGAGAGAAAGGGAGACAAAATAATAAATACCCTTCAAAGTTGAAAATTACACAAAATATGGTGATTATTCTCCATGAAATAGATAATATATTATTTAATACTCTTTGAAAAGGTTTAAGGAACGGAGATAAACAGGATGGTGCGAATAATGCGGTATCACCATAATTTAAGAACTATCGGGATTCGTATGTAATGAAATATTTTGTTAAATTATCATGAACTGGATTAAATCTTACCATAGCATATAGGCTACTTAAAATGATCTTATAACATACTAACAGTATTGACTATTAACAATGGCACCGTTGGATCAATTCCTCCACACAAAGAGAAATTTCTTCACGTTATTCGTTCGCAACTACAATAAACGATACCTTAAGCTTAAATCACTGGTTACTGCAGCTATGATCGTTTCGTATAAATTTATATCGCTTGTTTTCACTGTGCATGTATTTCATAAAATTCTGATGAGATATCATCTAAGGGGTATTATTAAGTTTATTGTCCATATTATCGGACAAATTTGTGGAATAGGAGTTATGAACAAACTGAAATATTGTTAAATATGGTTTGTCGAACTTTAGTATGTCAGTTTGTTTGTGTAGGTCTATATGATGAAATAGAATGTCATTCGTACTGTCTTGATTAACCTTTTTATTTACTAATATATATTTATTGATATATTTCATAACGATATGGACGGCAAATTGGAACCGATTTACAATGTTCACGTATAGCCTACAACTTAACAATGAAGATAAAACAATTATAAGAGTAGATTAGGTTGGAATAAGTAATTAAAATTATTATTTTAAGTAATTTTTTTAAGGAAGCCCTTAGATAACTCAACCTGAACATGATAAGTACATGCATATTAATACCTTAAAGACAGTTGTCTGCTCCACACAGTGGTACGAAGATAGAAATCTAAAATAAAGTTAACAAGGGAAAAAAATCCTTTTTGCTTACCAACGTTTAATTATAACTTAGTAGTGTGAAACAAAAAGGAATATATCAACACTCCTATAGATTATTATTTATTATTTTTACCATAATTGTTCTTGTAACTGTTATCAATATCATCATAGGATTAAGAATAATTATTTTCGTCATTGTCATCAGCAACTTCCCTATCATCACTATCGAGGATTTCTCAACTTTTTTCAGTCTTTAATAAAAAATTGATATAACAAAGACACTATTTTAATTTTAGAACTCTTCTTATCATACTTTGGATGTTACGGTGAGCTATTAAATAATATTGTAAACGGATATTTCTCACTAACTAAACATTTACGGTCTTTCTGTAAGATTTTAGAGATTACGCATAGAGATAGAAGTATGGCAAAAAAAAAAAAAAAAAAAAAAAAAGTTTCCACGTTTTCTTCATCATTTAGATCTGTATTTTCTTCCCGGGGCCTTGTAAATTATGCGAATTCACTTAGGTGCTTAGGTCGTATATCTGACCATGCACCAAAGATGAAATACAATGTGAAAATATCTTTGTGATTAGAAAATGAGCATAGTTGAAATGTTCGACACAGCTATATCGAATATATACACACATACATAAAGGCATATGTTACTATATTTGGTGATTTTACTATTTTTTTATTATTATTATTAATAACTTATTACTATTATTATTATTATTATTATTATTATTATTATTATTGTAGTTATAGCCTTCATCATTTAGGCCTACAGCTCAGTTAAATGCAAATAAAAGTCAGCAACTATTGTTTTATACGAATATACAATGTGTTCTTAATCCTTCTTATTCCGAACGAATTGACTGTATTCTTTTTTTTTTTTTAATTCTATTACCTTGAATTGGTACTTTAAACTCGTTACTAGGAGTAAGAACAGTATTTTGGTATGAAGATCTGCACTTTGTAAACACCCATTGAGCATAACGATGTTAATAAGATGTTATGTGCTAAAATGGGAGAGTTTCGCAGTGATTTCAGCAGATGCCCGTCCAGTTAGAGAAGTTGAAACGCTTTACTTGCCTCGTAAAAACTTTGCATCCTCAAGTTTTATGGCCTGCTCCCATGCGGATGCTTTACGTTTCACTCTATTGTACACTCTGGCAATTTATCGTAATGAAACAACTGAGATTTCGTTATGACCGGGTGCTACCACAACTCCCTTGTCCATTAAAGCAGTGCCGCTCCATAACAGTTCCTTCCGTTTGACGATATCTAGCGCATTGCAGATTATTAGACATTATGTAGGCTATGTTTCTTTGAGGATGACCGGTCCGTAAAACAAATCTCTGTTACTGAGATCAGCATCAAGTCAGACAATTTATTGTTTGTGTTCAGTAGTGAAAATGCAGATATTAGATCTGAATAATTTAGCCTATAAGCTGATTAATATGACTGCTACCCTAATATTTCGTTCTAAATATTAGGTTGTGTGCACATCGGCACAGTCGCATTTTCGTGCACATCGGCATATTATTTTTATCCTTGCAATATCATCGTGCTCATTGCCACACACCCTTCCTAGGGGTGGACATAGAGACAAAGTTGGAATTACATTATCGTATTGAATGCAACGGAGTTCACAGTAACTGCTAGATAGACAGAAAGAGAAACACTTCCTTTTATTATCATAGATACATACTGTGTACATTAATATCATAATTGTATTGTTTAGAAATCATTCATCGAGTATTTGCCTGCTATTGAATGAGACTTTGAATTAACCTAACCTAACCTAACCTAACCTAACCTAACCTGACTTAACCTATCTACGTACGATATCAACGGCCGGTTTCCTTAGCCGTGGTAGCTAAGGGGTGCTGCCTTGGAGCCGTGGTGAAGGAGGCTGTAGGTTTGAGTCTCTATGTCCACCCCTACCCCCAGCGGGGTGTGTGGCGATGAGCACGATAATATTACAAGATAAAAATATTATGCCGATGTGTATGAAAATGCGACTGTGCCGATGTGCACGCGTACCGATGTGCACGACACCTAAATATTATGCCCCTAGATGACAGTGAATGTCAGTCAATTACAGATCGACCTACCCAGGGCCGGTTTATTATGAAAGTAACGTATTGTTCTGACACGATAAAATGCCGACACAGCAGCCATCTTTCCTCCTCATCATACTCAGTGTAAAGCGACCCACAGATGATCAATCACTTTTACAAGCACCTGTTTGTGCAAATGTGTTGTTGTGCGGTTGGTTCCCAATTCACGGTGCAATTCGTACAGCTACTTTGTAGTGTTTCAACCATTGTTTCATATGTGTAGATAAATTTCATAATTCTTTTCTCCTACGAGGGATATAATTTTGTGTTTTATATTGTGTATAAAATAATTCCATTTATTTCCTCGAATTAAATGTTCTTGTTACAATTTCAGCTCAATAGCTTTGTCATATCTAAAATCTATACTTGTCAATATTATAAAACATTAGGCTACTAAAATCTATAGCTGTCAATATTATAAAACACTAAGGATTCGTATTTCATGGGATGGACGATATATTTTGGGTATTCCGCCATCTTCAGGTCCTAAAAAGTTATAAAATATATTAGTTGACTGTTATTAACTATGTGTGTACAACATTATGCATAAAGTTTTGACATACCTGTTTCTTTTCCCAGTCGATCTTATTGTATACGTTAATCCATTTCAGCTGATACGTGGTGTGCATTACATGGAGTTTTTATTACCTAGTAGGGAGAGAGTTCAAAAATGCGATTCTGTCCTTGTATGTTTTCATTGATTATCCATTTTTTTGTTAATATATATGTGATAAGATAGTATTGTGTTTAATTTCCTTTCTTTATAGCCTATATTGATTTGATTACTGACATAGCTATAGAAAATACTATGTCAGTAATCAAATTTATAGATTAAGGAAGGAAATTAAACACAATAGAATCTTATCACATATATATTAACAAGAAAGAAAGGAATAATCAATGTAAACGTCATACAAGATCAGAATCGCATTTGTGATCTCTCTCCCTACTGGCAGATAAAAACTCCATATAATGCACACACCACATAATCAGTTGAAATGGATTAACGAATACAGTAACATCCTTTGGGAAAAGAAAAAGGTATGTCAAAAACTTTATGCATATTACTGTAAACGCGTAGTTAATAATAGTGAGGTAATATATTTTATAACTGACAGTTATAGATTTTAGTAAAGTTTTATAATATTGACAAGTAGGCTATAGATTTTAGATATGACAAAGCTACTGAGCTGATATTGTAACAAGAACATATAATTCGAGGGAATAGGTGAAATTATTTTGCACACAATATACAATACAATTGTTTCATATGCTACATTTGTTATGTTTCTAATTTTATGGTCTACCCACGAGGCTAGTAAACTTTTGCATAACCCAATAGGCCTACACTGCAGAAAAAATTCTTTACTCGATGTTGACGCCATCATATCTCCTGACAAACACTTCTTATCGTTCAATAGGCTATACATTTTCGGGATTGCACATAAAATATCCAACATGTTTGATATTACACAACGCATTGCACAATTGTTCAATCACTGTGTTTCAGAACTAACTTTGTGCAGTATAATTAAATCATTCCTCCGACGAAAAACGTCAGCTACAAAGACTTGCAGTAATGTTAACGTTAAATGTGTTATATTATTCCACATTATTTTTCACATTATTTGTTTTCATTCTACATAAGTGTTAATGTTCTGAAAAGTGATCATGTAGAGCAGCGGTTCCCAAACTTTTTTGTCCTGGGACCCACCTTCACCTAGAATTTTTTTTCGCGACCCATTACTACATAACGATAACCAATTAGGCTATACAGAATACAGCACATTTCTTCATATGCTTTTCAATAGTTTTATTGTGTTCAAATGCCTCATATTCCTTATGGTTGACTGGCATTGTCTTCAATTTGAAGGTCCTGATGATGGCAGTGTAACCGAAAGGCCTGCATAAAGATGTTTAAAAATAATAATGTTATAAAAACACTGAGCTGTGAGTGTCATTCGAACAAAAATGTGTTTTCTGTCCAAACAGTTAATGACCCAGTTTATAATCCAGTAGTTATATCTGTCGTTTATTTGATTAGAAACTCTTACCACTGATAGTCTCTTATTTTATTATTACGTATCCTCAATGTACTACCAATGTAAACGAGTGCAATGGTGTTGTTAGATAAGTTAGCTAAAAACAAAGCAATAAAATTAATGTTGTCTGAATGCTTACTCTGGCAACTTGGTTTGCTTTGGTTTTCGTAACTAGTATTCTACATCTGCGATCTGATTAGACTGTTGTCAACCCCTCCTTGTCTTCCAATTTATTGCTACAGAAACTTCAACTGTTTCAGTTGCTATAAATTGTATCTTCTAAATTGTATGTCTTATTTACAGTGCACTTATTAAAAAGAAAAGATACATGCTTTGCAATGCTATAAAGCTTTCGCGCTTTGCACAGTAGCTGTGTGAATCTAGAAAGCATTAATTTCATTGCATGTAAGTGCCATATTTTAATTACGAAAATTGTAAATTGAGCCATTGTGATCTTTGGGTCTGTACGCCGATTGTTAAGAAATAGTTTACAAGAAAGTCTTTTGTATATCTTGGCATTTTCATTTAACCACAGAGCGATCGCAAGAATTTTGTGCGAGCTTCGAAGCTCCACTCCCCCGCAATGCCACGCTGCAACAGCGGCCGATTCGCATCCCGTGCACTCCGTAGTAGGAAGGAATTGTTTTGTTTCATCACCTCACCTTCGTAGAGAATTTACATTTAGGCCTACATGCACAAATTTATCTTCCAAGATTCCTGTTTAGTTTTGTTCTGATACAGTTTTAATCTCGCTCGTTTTTCTTCAGTCATTTCAGTTCGCACACGTGGTTTTTTGTTATTTATTTGATACTGAACATATTCCCTTAAACTTAATTATAAGTTAACTTAATGTACAGTTCTTCTGTCCGGGACAGGAATACTGGGATATTATCTTACGAACTTTCGCATTAGCAGCTCCGGTCATCGAAACCACCATTAACGGCCGTGGGTGTCGGCATGCTGACCACATGCCATCTGCCTATGGTAAATGACGCAGCGGTCCTGTGGTAGGCCTTATCCCTTCTGGGACGTTAGCGCCATTGACTTAAGTTAAATTAATACAAGCATTTCCTCAATTTCTATTCGAATTACTGCAATATCTTTTTAATAAGCTGAGGTTTACAATTAGTATGAAATCCTTATTCGAAAAAATTACATTTCATTTTTTATTTCAACTAATAAACTATTTGTTAAATAAGTTTAAGAACTTAGATAAGCAACTAAATAAATAATTAATAAAATTATGTTAGTAAAATTAAAAATTGAAATTAATTGATCATTAACTAAAGCAACTTAGTATTAAAAACTCATTTTACACAAATAAATGGCAGCGGTTTAATGTTACGTACTTAATTGAGAAGTCGCGAGTTCAAATCCCGGGTCTAATGATTTTGAATAAGGTTTTCTTTGGTCTTTTTTTTTATTGGTTATTGAAATAAATATGGAGTTAGGTTTTCATTATTACAGTCATCTTCCTTGTGTTCACCAATCCTGTAGAAAATAATACCTTATTATACAGGGTGCTGAGCCTTGTTCCCTACTTCCTTGTTTTAGTACCGTTTCCTAACCGAGTCTAGAGCTTCTTGACGCAAATTTGAGCGAGCATCGCTTCTGCTGTACAGGGGTTGCCCATAGTCGACTTCATGTAGCTTGATAATACAGATTTAAAGGATCGGCTTGGTATGGGGTATGAGCAGATAAGGGTTCTTCACATGCAGCTGATAGGATCCGAGCAACTCATCATTCATCCCGTGTTACAATAACTATCGTGAAATTGAGGTAGAAAACTTTACTGAACTAAACTGAATACACCATTAATTAATTTCATGATTCTATGGGGTGAGAAATATTACAGTGTTCTTCTTTTACATCCTTGTACCCTCATAAACATCTATTTCACTATATGAATAAAATGCTCATACATGGTTCTTTTACATTACATAATACGAGTATGTCAGCATAAAACGTTAACAGTTATGTTAACGATTAGCTTTAGCATATTGTCAAGGAGCAAAATTTGTGTGCGTGAATCTGTCACATTAGAAAATTTAATATTTAATATATATATAATATAATACAACCCCAAAGAGCAAAGCTCATACGAGGGGTAACATAAATACATTGGTTCAAAGGAAAAATTATAACACATACTACAATTATTTTAAGGCTATAACAAATTCAATAGTGACAAATATACTAAAAGCAAATAAAAAAAACTTGAAATATGCATTTTTTGTACGACTTCACAGAAATATATTATAACTATCGTACTGACTAAAGTACTCATCTATGAAATATGATAAATGCTTTTGGTTTAAAATTTCTAATGGAACTGGACACACTTTCAGGTAACATGTTATACAATTTTATAGCATGAGGTAATATTCCATTTAGGCCATAAATAGTGGATTCGCTATGAGTTACAAAAATATGACTGACTTGTCTTGTGTTATGGAGATGAACATCTTCGGGTGTAATTAAGGTGCTGTTGGATTTAATAAGTTTATATTTGATAGAATGTAAGTGAATGACTATTGCTGCATTTGTAGAGACAGAAAGTTGCGCGAGCAATTTATTCTATCGTCATAGGCCTATATAGGCTATGCGTAAGGAACGATTGCAAATTATATTTTATATAATGCTATAATAGTTATTTTAATCGAGAACAACAGTTAATTAATTTATTAAAGTTTACTGGTCCTAAATTTTTATTATGAAATTATTGAACGGTTGTCAAGTGTCTAAATAAAATGTTTTCAGTTTGACAGCCCATATATCAATGGAAAAGGAAAAGAACTCGAATATTGTATTGTGTATATGACAGCAATGAAAGCTATCTTCTTTTTTACTAACACGTGGGAGTTTTCTTTAAAATATAATATGTAGATCTACAAAATACGAGACTATCGAATCTGCCATCGAACTGGGTCGGGATGGAATCCTTGAATTTAGGATAGAAAGCCAATGTCTTACAGATTTTTCCAGAATGGCCTACGAGGTAAAAGTTATATTCTGAAATGATTTAATGTGTTGTTGGAATTCTCGATATTACAGGTTCGAATTATTTATTTTTATTTACGTAGATGGAATGATGGAGTTATTATTATTCGATGAAGTATACTTAATACTACTCCGTATATATTTATAATATAAAGTGAACAAAGAATCGAGTTTAATATTATGTAATAATATTTTGCTTTGCATCCGAGTTTCATTAATTAAAGTTTTCACTAAGAATTTTAATTAAAAATTCTCGTATACTGCACAGAAACATTGTGAACATTTTATTACTCTGGCGATAGCGTTAAAAAATGGAACTGCAAATTATGAACCGGATAAGAATTCATATTAAAGAAACTAAAACCGAAAATACAATAGCTATGGTTTATGTGCTATGAGCTCCCTTTCTGTTACCTCAATTGCCACTACTTTACTTCTATTTTAAACTTATGTAGACCGAACATCTAAGAAAATATTTACCCATCATAATGGAGTCCCTTTTTGGAGCACAAGAGTCCATCTCTAATATTATACACTTCACATTTCAATATCTCTAAAACTGAAATATTTTAACATTGGAAAAATTCTTTTGCAGATAATTAAGGCATTGAAGAAAATCTTATGTTTATCGTTTACTTATTAGCTAACCAGAGGTCCGATTGAAGATCTTTATATGTTGCTTTTGTATCTGTTGAGCATTACAGGATAATGTTCTTGGGTAATATTCATGCAACTATGCCCTTAAAAATGTGAAATATGGATAAAAATGTGAAATATGGATAAAAATGTGCTATAACAAATTTATATATTTATCAGTATACTCAAGCAACTAACATTTAATTTCCACTCACAATTCACAAATGCAGAGATTTCTAAACCCTTCCTTTTTGGGTACTAAATTCTTCATTCTAGCAAAGCTCGTAAGTCCCTGCTTCTGGCAATAAAGACAATATCACGTGTATTAACCAGTTGGGTATTCACTCAATTCACTAACTCTACATTATCTCAAACGATGCAGAATCCTAAATTATATTGTCTATTTCAGTTGAGAGTAAAAATTTAAGAGGCAGTGTTTTACTTTTTACATTACTAAAATGAGACGCAATGAATTTAAGGACACAAGTATGCATTTATATGCACAATAAATTTTACTCAGGAATCAGAAAACTCCTAATTCAAACGAATAATTTTAAATTTATCAGCAAACCAAAAACAATCTTAAAAAAAAGTATACAAATGCTTGAACTTTCTGGCTTAGCTTATGGCATTATTATTATTTCAGTAAGTTTGTAGCATTTTCCTTTGTTCCATTGTTGTAGTTATGTTTGAAGCAGGGTTGCCATAAGTACGACTATAGTCGTACACATACGAATATTCGATAGGTTTGTACGACGTAAGACGCAATCATGAGTAGTACGCCTATCTGTACCACTATTTTTAACATGGCGTTTTATATATTTTTAATCAATCTACTGACGAATTTAAAATTTTGATATGTATCCAGCTTTTTATTTTCTCATGGTTTTTGTTGTAAGCATGTTGCTAAAATGAATCAATGGAAATAATTACAATAATTACAACACTGTGGCAACTACTGTTTATTTAATTGTATTATACTAGGAGATGCCCGCGGCTTTGCCCACGATAATTAATTGAAAAATAAAAATTAATAGTATAATAATTATTAGAGCATTATATTTATTAACACTTGCACGCGAATCATTCTTAAACTAAACCATTAATAATTAATGAAACAGCTAAAATTCCGGCTTTAGAGTACATTCCACGATTAGAAATCGCCACCTGGGAAACGATCTCAGATTCGATTATGCAGTTCCAAAGATAACTGTGAACCACTGCCTTCTAAACTGTATAATTCTCGTGCGTAATTCTCGAGACGGCGGTGGATAATACGTATCGTTACTCAACTGTTTGTTGACAGATGAATATGATGTGAATTTTATTTGATAAATTCAGTGTAATTTTCAAAAATTAATAATTTTTCAAGGGAAGGAATAGTTTGTTTGGAATTTTTATTATCAGCGATATTTCAAGAGCTTAACCATCAATATTTTACTGCTGGTGCCCCCGGCTTCGCCCGCCATTATTAATTGACTCCAGGATTTTAAAGAAATTTTCACTGGTACATTATTAAAATGTTTGTGGTTCAGAGCTATGAAAATTGTAAGTAAAAATAAAATTAGAATATTTGTTCATTGTGTTCATTTCACTTAGGCCTTACATAATAAAGAAACGGTTTTCCGTATAATTTTGTTGTCTTCATGAAAGTTTACACTGCGAGAGACGAACATCGCCGAGTATACCCGATGTCTCACGAAGCGGGTGAGCGAGCAAGCACGCTATTTAGGGCCGTTGAATTGTATAAGAGTAGATTCATTCAAATTTAGCACATCGTAAGATAATGAAACACGCCTAATCATTTACAAATAAGATGATTTATTGATAATTACATGACATGTGTAAGGTGAATAATACAGATTATTAATTATTATTATTATTATTATTATTATTATTATTATTATTATTAACGCAATACGTTCATTACACTGAAAAATCACAACGTATACGACAGTTTTAACTAGCATACGACTATTTTCGGATATTGGTACGACTGTTCTACGTTTCTGATCTGGCAACCCTGGTTTTTAAGCCGACCCATGCGCCGGTTAATGTTAATAATGTGGTTTACATGTATAATAAGAATTTTTTTAGAAATAAATACACTACTACACACTATATTTGAAGACTTCATTTAATTAAATCCATTTTTGCGTTTTATAAATTGAACTGTTTGTATTCAGTTGTTTCATTACCCAAGTGAGACTGTTACTATGTTATTTCAGAAAATATCTTATCGAAAAGGATGGAGTTAGATGAAACAGATTCAAAGGAAGTAATTATGAAATTGAATATTTCTGTATAGAAGAGTAAGTTGATCCCAAATGTTGTTCATGAAACTGAATTATCTTACTGATGAATTTCATTTTTTTTTTAATTACGAGGGATATAATTATGCTGTATAACGTGCATATTATAAAAAAAACTCCACCTAGTCTCTCGCTATCTTGATTTTATAAAACTTATTTGCTAATGCATCAGCTTAATAGCCTCGTACGTATCTAAAAAAAATACTTTTGTCAACATTACATTAAACAAATGTGATGACATTAAAATCGTAAAATCTTTAAAATATTGCAGTTCCAATTGGGATGGACGATTATTTCAGGTATTCAGCATACTTCAGGTCCTCAATGCCATAGTCCAGCCCAATTGTAATTACAATAATTAAAGGAACTAATTAATCTAAGAAGAACGTATTGCTTTTCACATGAACTTGTGACGTTAAAGAACATTTTGACATTAAAAATAGCTTTTCACTGACACATGCAGGAGATTCACCCAGAAAATCTGCAGATGGCCTTCCGTACATGTTGTAACTGTCGTGAATAAGATTAGATTCCTACTAAACTATTTATTTACTTTATTTTTCCTTATTTTGGTGCTTATTTCGTATATTTTCCGTGCTAATTTACCTGCTAATTTTACTATTTTATTTTGCTTATATATCTGGACTCTAGTTATTGCATTTTGGTCTGGTATGAATTGTTCTTTTAGGAACTGTTATTGCTAGCAATTTTAAATTGTGGTCAGCCATCTCACACGCATTTGTGATCTTAAGGCTTTCAATTGCATATTTATGTGCGAATTTTACTCTTCCAATTTTGCAGATATTTACAGATATAGTTTTTATTTTAATGTCATCTGAAACGAATACCCTGATATTTCCGGTGATATACACAGCCATGACTGTAGTTGAGAAAACCTCCTATGCAGATATAGTCAAGTACTAAGTTTATGAGATACCGGTAAATGAATTCATCCATATTCCTTTATTTTTATAAATACATTAACACAGTGATTGTTAGAAGCCGTTCCATCTTTCTCAAACAGGACCTTGAATGCTCAGTAGAGAAAAATGCTTCACTTTTGGGGAGGGAATGTTGATTTTCTAAACCACGTGCTTTCCATGTGCAAGAATAGTTCTTGAGCTGTAGGGTGACAAGGACAGTAGGTAGTAAAGTAAATCCTCCCTTCCTATCCTGCACGAGATTTCGAGGTCATGTTTCAACTAAAATGGAACAGTAACTATGATATATTAAGTTATATATATATAAAATAAAGGGATATAGAAATTTAGCAAACGAAACTTTAACATGTATGTATGTGATAAGAAATTTTTGATAATTTTTTTGAATGATTTCGTTTAAATTTTGGGCAGTGATTCCTTGACTGACTCCTACATTTAATTTTTGTTAAGCAATATTTCGTATAAATTCTCTGAAGGAGTGGTAAGACTGTCCTCTAGCCCACAACAATAAAAGTCACTAAATCCCAGTTCGCGAGTAAATCGGAAGGAACAGCAGCCTAATGAAGACTCTTTCTTGACAATCACTGACTCTGGCAGAATGTAACGTGAGAAATATAAAAATCTATGCTTTGGGTACAGGAAGTCATGTAAGATTTTTATTATCATGCCAATATATTTAAAGCATTCTCAGAATTCAAACAGTTCCTCAAGAGTTCGCATGATTGATGACAACCAAAAGGAGAGCGTACTGTGTTTTTATTGTCATATTGGAAACGTCAGGAATCGATATAAACCTCTAGGGCCTCTAAAAGCAGTAACTTGTCTAATATGATTTAATGAAGGGTTGGATTTGAGATTCTTGCAAGGGGCAAGGCAGAGTTGAATATACGACTCAGAGCAGTTGCTATAGATCACTTCTTGCCCCAGCAATAACAATTCCCAGTCGCTAAGGAAAATGTCGAATTGGATATTTACTAACCATGATTCATCGTCACTATTTCATTGTGTGTCATAATCAGAGACCGGAAGTTTAGGAATTATAAATCATTAAAATAGGCAGGCAAAAATGGCATTATAAATAGCAAAAAGAGTAAATAAAAGGCAATATACAAAAACTTACATTATGCCTTTATATTTACTAGATTGCACTATTCAGACAATCACACAATCAGCATATTTATGTTAACATCGTGTTGTATTATATTTTAAAAGTAACTTTAAAGTTTTCAATAAAATACTAATTTATTGTACTAGACAGAAAAATGAAAATGTTTCTTGAAGGCCTATGCATTATAATGCCTTATCGGTATATTGGTTGCGTAAATGAACACTAAATTTTGGCATGTTGCTAGCTACCTTGCACAACAATGTCGCAATGAAAACTGAAATAGAGAGAAATATAGAATAATGAAACCACGTTTTAACTCCGGCACTCCTTGTTGCTTTTGAAATACGAAGCACTCACAAGCGATAATTATTAAAACCCTTACCTACTGTCACCTCTTTTGACGGTGGCACTCGTTGTTCCTTGTGAAGAGAATATAAACTCACTGGATGGCAATAAATAACATAGTTTCGGTTCAGTCACATTCATTGTAGAAATTAATTAAATAAACATGTAGATAATTTTAATAATAAAGGAGTAAATAGTAATCAGAAAGGCAAAACATGCATTTATTTCTGCAATTAGGCATTTATATAAAAAAGGCGGAAGAAAGGCAACATAAAACTACGGTGTTTCAAGATGTAAGTCATAAAGATGCACTTATAAATTGAAGATAGTTTTAACACATTTAAAAAAGGCATTTCTCTGGTCAGAAAGATGGAAATTAGTTATAATCGACACAAGCCATGACACAATATGTAGAATAGAAAACATATGTACATCAGCAGTGACACGTGACATCTGAAATAAAATAAATATGTTACCGGCAATGTGTGAAATCCGGCATTCTATAGAATGCCTAGGTAATGTATAGAATGCCTAAAATCGAACGTCAAAGTCAAAGTATGAAATGAATTTTATACATTGCCTAGGCATTATATAGGTATACTTTGCCGGATTGTCTGCCGTCAAAGTATACAATACGCCTAATCCCGCAATTTTTCCCCGCTACCACTGTTGAATAATAAAGACAATGACTAAAAGACTAAAAGCATAAAGAGGAACTAATATGTCGATGGAGTAGAATTGAGGGTAAATTTGTATAACAGTTTAAAAAAATGCAAACAGCCAAGTACCCTGAACTGAAATTATTAACAAAATCACTTTGTACGAAATAATTTCTACTATATGTCGTAAATATTTAGTGTAGAATAACTCATATCTTTAAAATGTATTTAGACTTTTTGAAATAGGAGAATTAAATAGTCTACTAAATTTGCTATGCAACGTTTGTTATAATTATATTCTGACAAAATACGTTTTCGTAAAAAAAAAAAAAACACATTTTCTGAAATCAATATTCTATATTGAAATATGGTGTAATGAAAAAATGACAACTGTGATTATATAGTATGACTTCTTTGTATTAATAAGACAGGCTGCTGAGAAAATTAGGTTGCAATATCATTGGTAGGTGAGTACTTACTGTAACAAGTACTTCAATCTCAGTTCTGATTTCATTGTTTTCCGGTAAGAATATCCTGTGTTTTATTTCGTAGTTTTGTTCTTTCAGTTTCAAATAGGTATTAATTAATAAAGGTTTTTCATCCTGTTCCCTTTTAACACTTTGTCTAAACGGTACTAGTCATTCTGTATAATGCCTAGGAATTGTATAGAATGCCTAGGAAAAGTATGTAACATTTTCACAAAAAACATATATTTCATAGTTTGCCTAAAACCATCAGGCATTCTATTCGTTACCTAGGCATTCTATAGAATACCGGGATTTCACACAATGCCGGTAACATATATAAATAAAACTGAGAAAAAAATATTCCCCTACGACTTAGGTACGCATGATTTTGCAGTAAGGGAATGGTACATTTTATCTGCCGGTATGTCATGGTACGTAGCTTTGATTACAGGACCTCGGAGAGTTTATCTCAACATTTTTATAGACTACAGACAAGATCCTCATATGCCAGTTTTACATCTAGATGATAATGGACAATAATGGTCAATCCTGTCAGATATTGACAAATCACTGTTACAATGTTTTTCATTTGTTGTATTTTTCTTTAAGCAAAAAATACACTGGGTCGAGTGCCTATCTTCAATGGAAGGCAGTATGATAACAAAATATTGGAAAATTATATACAGTGTTTTAATGTTGTCGCTTAACATCCTATTAGTGCTGCTATGCAAACAATTACCAATCGTTGACTCTGTAAAAAAAAGAAGATTGAATGAATGATTTTGCATATAAATTACGCGCGATCAGCATGGCATGAAACTCCTATCTCGCATTTAGGCTTTATATTTACAGAGTATAGTGGAGCGATATTGCCTCGAAACCCACATTCGAGTGGTAGTAAACCAATGCTGCCAACCTCATTGTGAGTTTTTCGGATTTTTTCCTAAGTGCAGATTGGAAAAAGATTGTACCTTTAGGCTTTAACTATCTTAGGCCCATGTTGCACGGACCGAAAAACGCGGCCGAATCTCAGCAATTGAAAAGCGTATCCATCGGGTCAGTGGATAGGTAATGTTATAAACTATATGGAACGAATGAACCGCGCCTTCAGACGCGTTTAAAGAAGCGTAGGCGGTTTTTACGCCTAGCGACGCGCAAAATTGCAGAAAACGCGCAGAAAAACGCCCGTGAAGTTATACGGGCAGAATATCGACCGGATGCACGCACGCGGAGGATCAAAACAACCTATTTCTATCTCATCCATTTTGTAATGACTACTGCCCTCGAAAGAATTCCGTTTTTCAGTCAATATTTTGGAACTCCGGGGGTAAGGGAGGGCACAAAAAAAATGCCCATGTAACCTGCATCATGCATTTCGGTCGCTGAAATTCGGCTCGTATAACATGCTCAAAATCAGCCGGTCTCGGTCCGAACATTCGGCCGTGTTTTTTCGGTCCGTGTAACACGGGCCTTAGATTTACACAAAAGTATGTACAATGAAAATTGAACTAAGTCACCAAAATTGTAATCAAGAATCCTCTAAACAAGGAACTAACCTGATAATGGTACCAGCTTATTAATATAACATCTAACGTTTATACATATAAATTGAAATTGTTTCACCGATATATCAAAAGTTCCAACATCTTACAGATAGTATACTGTGACATTCCTGTCTTTACATCATTTTTACTTGTCAATTGGGCAACTTTCATAAATTTAGGTAGTCATCTAAACACATAAAGTATTTTAGTATCATCTAAGGACAGAAATTTTCTTTATGCTAGGTTACAAGAATATTTATACTTCCGAAAGAATGTTTTAAGATATTGATCAAATTATGCAACAGAATACATTTTAGGGTGCAAGCATAATTTCACGAATATGTAAGTTTCTAAAAACTGAGTTTTCAAGCCTGTTTAAATCATTATTTCCCCACAGTTTAAAACATTATTTTATGAAAATTGAATGATCTTTGTTGTTCGGTCAAAAAATGTAGCTTCATTTTTTACTATCTTTAACTGAAGTAAATAAAACAATTACAGAATAACATTTTTTGTTAAATTGAAATCGTCAAAGAATTCCATTATCTTTCAGTACAGACTTATTTTTTGGCTACAGTTTCCTAATGTGAATGTTACCCTTATGATAATAAATTATTATTAAAACAATTATATTATTAATCTCTTGAGTAAATTTTTTAATGCCAGTTTAATTCAGTTTCGAAAATAAACAAATTTAAAAGTACATTGTAAAATGTAAGATCATATTTTTTCTCTTAGACTGAATGACAAATATTAATCATGATGCATAACTCTGATGGACTTAGGAAAGTGAAGAAATACAATTAATAAAAGTTGGTACATTTTTAATGGTAGATTGTGTATATGAGCTTTTAAGAATCATATTATGAAGCATTTTCAAAAACCTGTGATAGGCTACTTTCTAAGACCATGCTTTCTCTACAATATATTCTACGTAACATAGGATAGTAGTTAATTCCTTTCAGTCCTTTCCTGTGGAGAAGAAATAATCTGCGTGATGTGTTCAGAATCCCATACTTTGATAGACATAAACATGAATAATGCATCTAATTATGACGCGTTATTATGGTAGCAATTCCTCTGACAGTTTGGGATTATTATGTCAGACTTGCAGAGACAGAGGCACTAAACAGCTTTTCAATTCCTGCATCCCATACCCTATACAATTTATTTATATCTCTATAAAATATATGAGGTTATAAAAGCTTTTCGAAAGGGGCATGCTGTGAAAGAAATGCATTTTTTTTATTTGGAAATGTTTCTAATGGCTACGAAAGGGTAACGATATCATACAGTTTCTAATGTGCTTACTTTTTTTATAGGCCTATATGACAATTTTTACGTCTGTTTCTTGAAAGAAGTAGACCTATAATAGCTGCAAGTGTATAATTTTCATGTACGACTACAATAAAACTATTTATTACATATAGAAATTGGCAAAAAAAAGTTTCACTTCAGTAAACTCTATTATACATTATTTAAAAGAAAAAAGTTATTTTTACCATCGGTAGAGCATCACGCTTCGAGTCCCCGTAGCAATGGAATTTGTCTCTACATTATTCGCATATGCTATGAACAGGTATAATCTAACATCATCTAACCTCGACCCCTATTTGATATTACATATAACCTACATTATATATTCATTCCCGATTTTTAAGTTATAATTAATTAAACATTTTTAGTTTTAAGTAATTTAAGATATTATAATATCCTTGTTCGCAGAAAAGAAATATCTGTCAGGTGTTTGTATAGTTCTGGATTCAGCTCACTGGTAGAGAATCTATTGAAATGAATGTCGATTATCGATACCCAATGAAATGTAAAATTTTCCTTCAACCTAATACTGTAAATATCTTAACTGAGATATAGCTGAAAATGTAATTAATTTTTTCCTTCGGTCGTAGATTTTTCTCTTGTTAACCACGACGCTAATGACATCAGGAGGAAGTGCGGTAATTGATGCTGAACAGGTACTCCACTGGTATAACACATGCATTTTTCTACTCCGAAGCTAAAATATATCAGAGATATGACTCGTAATTCAGGAATCGAGGTTCTGCATGGGTGGATTTGTGATAGCACTCGGTAGCGACCAGCTAATCAGATTTATGCGTTATTTTTTTTACTAGAAACATTCGCCCGCTCTCTATCTGTCTCTTTCTTTTTCCCCTTACATTTTATTTTCTCTCGTTCTCCTATTTTTTTTCTAAATGTCACTCTCTCTGCCTGTGTCTCTGTCCTTCTATCCTCTCTAATACAGCTGATAACGTGAATGAAGGCTCGGTTCAAAGCACGCACAAACATTCGGATTAAAGCAATTACATCAAATGCAAGGTCCATCTAAATCACGAAGCCTAACTTATTTCAAACAAAAAGATGAAAGGAAACGAACGGCATGAGTATAAAAACGTTAAAAGGATATGAAGCCAGTATTTGAGAGCCGGTATTCATTTTATCATTTTATCTGGTTATTCATCAGTGGGATTATCCTGAATGCTTTGACGGAATAGAAGCATATTCTGTAATATGAAATAAATACGTTCATTCTTCTATCATCTTAAGTCCTATTCCTTCCTTTTAATAAACGAATATGAATTAAATATTTTCGTAAACTTTTACGTAGAGGTTAAAATATGGTATTATTAACTGACCCAGACTCGTGGTTGTTAACTCGATATTTTCTTTCAGGAAAACATAATGTCTAAAGGATCGGTTCTACTCTGAAGTTGCTTTTAAAGTTAGTTGTATGTACAAAGCATGTTCGATTTCAATCCTTAATTTCATTAAAGTTTCCCTGTATTTTTTTTATTACTCCAATCTGTCTCCCAACCAGAGGCGTAACGAGAGGGTGGCTTTGGGGGTTTGAACCCTCCCATTGATTAAAAAAAAGTAAAATTTTATAATTTTTTTAAGTCTGCTTATAAATTACTTAATACGAGTATAAAGCGTGGGAAGCTTAAAACTCGTTATTGTGCATCTTAATTTTTAAAATTTTCCGGGGGAGGACCCCCGGACCCCCTCTCCCTGGGAGGGTATTCCATATCCCCCTGACCCCGCGGATGTTATAACCCCCCCACATATGGTCGGCCTGGTTACGCCTATGCTCCCAACGGACGTAGCTCATATGAACTCAGTATACCCAAAATTTAGTTTTAAAACAAATTGAAATATGGCAACTATTAAAATAAACATACATAAATCAAGAGAGAAGTAAACAAGATTAATCAGTTCGTAGATGATTGTGTTGCATCTGGCATTTTTTCAGTACTGTGGGAACAATATCATCTGTGGAAGAAAATTATTCTTATTTTTTCCGATAATATAGAAAAATTGAGACTTCGTGCTTTAAAATGACTGAGATGTAGAGAACAATTGAAGTGAAAGTAATTAATAAAAAAATCAAACTTATTCTGAGCTTGTATGGATACCAACGTTAAAAACTAGTGCTATTTTAATGTTTGTGTACGCTGGTACATGTCGTCGGCATCATAACTTAGCTGCTAGGATTGAATTAAATTTGAAAATACGATAATATTTCATTAATGCAATAATAAGCATACAAAAAGTTAAGAGGGTCTGATATAAATGAAGCGCATATGTTGTGGTAAGTAGGAAAAAGACGCAGGTAGTTAGTTTACCAGCATTGGGTGCACGAACTTCTAGTTTTCCCCTGATAGCTTGGACGAGAAATGGATATAAAACCACTATCATAGAAACAAATTATAGCTCCATTCACAGGGTCTGCCGTGGCCTAGTGGTTGAGCCACTGTGTCACAAACCGGAAGGTCGCGGGTTCGTTTCCCGATGAGGTCTGTGGGATTTTCCCATTGGCCTTACCCTGCTGGTGGCACGCTATGGCCTCAGCCTCTAATAGAAATGAGTACCAGGAGTAAGCTCATTCCCGGGTGCTTAAATCGACCGTTACGTAGAACTGACAACCTTACCTCGTCGTGTGCCGAATGTATCAATCTGGGAGCATCAACCTTCCGGAACCCTTAGTCCACACAGGGATCACTTTACCTACCTCCATACTCCATAAGCAGACTGTGTTGTTGCCAATTATGTATTCCTACCGTGCTCTCTTTTATTAAGATTATTTTAAGTATATATGATAGATAGGCCTAAACCAAAATTAAAAGTTTTGGGTCTCTGGAACTCCTCTTACCTTGGGTTGACACTTCTAAAGTTAAAAATGGATACGACCTAGACTTCTGTGGATAATTTTTGTTCCAAAATATATTCTAAATCTGAATAATTTCCTTCCATCACGAGGAAATAGAGAAGAGAAAGCAAGAAACGATTTTGTATCCCGAGGACAACTATTGTGTGACAAGGCAGTGTCGTCCAATTCTTCATTACAGAGACGTTCTCCCGCTCAATACCGGCATCTCATGGCAGGCGGAGGAGAGGTTTAACTATCTGCCTCCTGCCAGCCCAGCTAGTCCCTGAGGACCGCATGGCAACTCAAGAGACATCCCCATGTTACTATGTAATGTATATTCCGAGATGAGGAGGAAATGGAATTTTAAAGAAGAATAGAATTGCGAACTCAGAGATTTATCTTCCTCTCTCTTTTTCTTTTGCTCCTGCGTTCTTTTCAAAATGCCAGACAGAAGAGTGTGTGCGCAAAGGCGATTTGTTCTACCTCATTACTCCTACTGTAGATCTCTACTAATGATAGCAACATTGTAGAATTCAGAATTTGATATAATTAAAAAAAAATCTTTATCAGACAGTAGCGACAACACATTTGTTTAACATGGGACCGAGGTCACACATGCATTCAAAGGAAAGAAGGTGGAAATGAATTAGGAAAACGAACGATCCCTCTATCCAGCCACCTATGTCCTAAATATGTTTAAAGAAAGATTTATAAACGAATAGAACCATCAACATTAATTTCACTTTTCCACTCTTGTGTAAGATCATACACTGACGGACAATATGTTTCTTTATTTATGTCCATACTTCCAGCGTAAGAAATAAATAAATGTAATATGCCTTGGCAAATTTTTGTTTGCTTAATTTGTAAAATGAGTTCTCACATATTTCTACTCACTCCCATTTAAGGACTTTTAGAATAAGAGGAATTATTTTAGATCCACAAACTAACTTTCCTTCCGAATATAAAAATAATAAAACACACCCAAAAAATCATAAAAACGTCCATTAATCATACGGGATGAATTTTAGCATCCGTATCCATGATAAGCAATTATCATTCAATATTCTGTTAGGCCTACGACAACAATATTTTCCTTGGGCGGCTGCTTTACAAACCGTGCAAAGATGAGTTTGTATAGAATGTTATTTATTTATTTTATGGTATTTTTTATTATATGGAACATATTTTATTCCAGTATCTATTTTTTCTATCACAAATTCAGTTTACAATTAAACATATTTTTACATGAATTCAAAATACAGACTATAATTGTAGGCTTCGCCGAGTAAACAATACAGACTGAAGAAAGTGTTGTGGTTGTAATTCGCAGACGTAAAGATAGTGAAATAAATTGTGGTAATTTGAAACATCCTGTTCAAGGCATTTCTCATTTCCCGCATGACGTCCAAGACAGTACTGTGTGAACCGAACAAACACAACTCCATAAAGCGGGCCCCGTTTCCTTTCGCCTGTCATCCACTCTTCCTGCTCCACGCCTCCAGACGTAAAGAACTACTTCTCTTCCTATACTTCTTTCTGCTGTTCCTTTACACCGAGTGGATACTTTCCAGGGTCACCACTCTCAGACAAATACTGCCAAGTATATTTTCAATCGTATCCATCACATTTTGCTCAGATCAGGATGCACTAGAGCCTTGACGAATGAAAAAGGATCCTCAGATCTTTAGATTAAAATAACTACAAAAGAGCGATATGTGCCAAAACACTTTTTTGCACGACGTTACTAATTAGTGGTACTTACGAATATTGTTGCCGTGGATCGTAAATTGACATTCCCACACGCTTTGAAAACAAAAGAAATCTCAGTGCTATAAAAATGACAAAAAGCACACATGCCGTAAGTAAATCCATCATAATACAAGCCTTTATCGAAGACCGGAACCAAGGCCCCCCAGTTTGTGGCGACTTTAACAGGACAAATATTCGGTCCCCATAACAACCAACACATGCGAATCACTTTCTGAAATATAACATCCATCTTCAATAGTGTATATACATAATATTTCAGCTAATATTTCAATTAATATAAATAAATTGATATAAATAATCATCGTGCAAAAAATAGCATGCAATACTCGTTCCGTAAGCTCATAACGGATCTCGGAAATTGAAAAAACTTGGCTCAAACTCCTCGTTTTTTCAAACTCTTTCTTTGATCCGTGAGCAGCGCTTACGGAACTAGTATCACAATATACTATTTCAATACAATAAACTGCGAAACCCTTAAATTATAAGTGTTCGTTTGGATCTATTTTCAGATTTAGAAATTTCATTTTCAGGACCTTCTAGCCATGGTTGGAAATTATTTTCTGTTTTCAGTTTGGCTGTTCTATCCACTTCTTTATATAGGCGAAAATCTGATTCTCAAGAAATTATCCCTTTCTTATGGTTAATGTACTGACATGAATTCAAATTCTTGTATATAGGGTGTCTTGCCTTATTACGTGTTTCGAAGCATTATGAATTCAACCCAATTTTAAAGAAAATAGGTTAATACTTGAATGTACTTGAGCAATTGTTTGGATCTCATTGATATCATTTTCATTTTAATTAGAACTACTTTTTGTAATGTTTTCAGAATCGATGTATGCGTCGACATGCGGCTCAGTTGCGAACACAAAGTCACTTAAATAAATACTATTTTTAATCAAGTTTTGTCCATTGTCATAAAAATTAGCATAATTAAGTAAAATATGGCTGAAATAGGTTTCTGAACAACAATTTTTAACTAATTAAACAATATTTTGTTGACTATTTCACTCATATTCCGCGTGTTTGATATTGACCAATAACGTTTAGCAATTCCTCGGATATAGACCAATCACGGCCATTTATCTTACAATATCCTTGTAGGAATCGCGAGGAAGCCGTTTTACCTGCTTATCGTCGGCTGACGATATTGATATTATAATAAAGTAAGGTAACCACATAATACTGAAATATATTTAAAATGCAAATGGATCCAGTTACAAAAGTTCTGTGAAGATCGTAAGTAGAATTGAAATGAATTGAATCGGAAATCTCAAACACAGCAGAATGGGCTATCAATATGAGAGAATCCAACGGAGAAGAAAAATGTATTTTTAACCGATGCACATTCAAGTAGCGTGGCAATTGTACAAATTAATTATGTTCTTGAAAAAGGTGTTTTTATTTTGTTCCGATTTTAGCTTCTCTTAATTTTGAGGTTAACTCTTTTGTCACTACTTCGTTTGTAGCATTGCTTAATGCAGTCTGTTCATTAATTCAGTATGCCGTGATCTGACAGCTGACACTATTAGCGATTTTATTTTTAAAAAACAAGAAATAACTATTTACAGTACATTAGAATATAAAGTTAGGCTATCTATATAATCCATTACATTTTATTCATGCAATAGTCTTAATAAATCCAACTCGAGGTTACGAGATTCATCAGATAAACTCGTAACCTCTCGTGGGATTACCCATGATAATAACATTGTATCTAATGTAATGCTGTACAAGCTACGGCTGTACACAACAATGGCTTATGAACCTGAATGTTTATCCCTCATGGGACATTGGTATATCGAAATCGAGATATCCAACCAAAATAGCTCGTTTGACTTTTATCGATAACATTTCATTTAAAGTTTATATTCGAAATACGTATTAAAATACAACAGTGTGTAGATAATTCCCAAGGGAGTGAAAAATATAGTTAAATTATTGGTACCTAATTCCTATTTATTAAAACTTTTCACTTAAAATGGGATAATTACAAGATTAATTTTATATATACAGAGTTGAAGGTAACTGAGTAACTGCTCAGACTTGAACTTCCTTCGAAAGAAACAAACAATTAAAATACCATTTTTGTCCCAAGTGAGTACTTTTCTAAAAATTAATATCCCTACAGTTTAACCGAGTTTAACACTCAATAAATCTTACTAGAGCTGTTCAAAGTTTGAGATGTAATGTTTCCTTGTAATCTACATAAATCAAGTCTGTGTTCTTAATTTGTTTCAGTTTGATTGAGAGTGATCGTGAATGAATGCTTTTTTATCGCATTAAGCTGTACGAAAATTAAAGTTATCTAATGTGGTTATTTATACAGTAGATAACAAAGATATTATAAATTTATTGTATTGAGATACCAAATGCATGAGATTGAAACCTCCTTATTTCCTGGAAAATACTGAGATCAAGCTGTACTGTTACATCTGCATTCTATAGGGAATGAATGATCACATTGGCATTCGTATCAGACTCCAGTAGTTAGACCCTCATGTTTGCAAATCCGTTTAACTTCCTAATCTAATTTCACATACAGAGGCAAGAAACAAGTACGATATGTTGCTACTGGCAGGAGCCTTCGTCACCTACCATGCCCACTAAAACAACACACTGAATGTGATTTAAATTATTTGCGGGAAGTCTGTAATGGCAGAATTTGATGTTTCTTTTAACTCAAGATAATAACCATGAGTGTGTGTAAATTGGGGTAAAAATGGAAATGAAAGATATTCCTTTAGTCTTTACCTGACAGGTTTTCTTTCTTGTGATTATTTTCATTAAAGAAAGTCGTGCTTTTAAGTAATAACGATACTACTAATGATGATGATGATGATGATAATAATAATAATAATAATAATAATGATAATAACGGTAACAACAAATGTATCCTGCAAATGGTCAGATGCTTACTCACAAGTTATTCCTTTGAGCAAAACGTCTCAATGTTCTTCGTAAAAGGCGACCATTACCTGCAGAAAAAATACTTATTAGTGGTGCAACAAATTATTATTATGATTAGTATTATTATTATAATGATGTCGAAGAAATTATGTTTTCCGATTCCTGCTTATATAAATAGCGGTAATCGTACACTACATCCCCATAGAAATTACTGCCAGCAGTCTATTTTGGCGACAGAAAGAAAGGTAAAGAAAAGTTTATTCATTTTAGTTTTCTTAATGAGGGTTGTGTACTGTGTGACTATATCACTGAATCAGAGGAAGTTTGTATGGCTTTCGCCTGATACTGACTGGAGGTCCAGCATAAGGGCAAAATGAAAATTTATTTTCTCTATCACGACCGATGCCTCAGCAATAATGGTGTTTTAAAATTTAACACAGGGGTGAAGGATAAAAATACACATTGTTAAAGAGGGAAGATAATTGAGGGAAACTTAAAAGAAATCTGCACACCATAAAGAGGGATCGTAATGTAAACGCGGAGTTACAGTCCGGAAGGAATTTTCGATCTGATCATCTGCAAATGGAGGAACGGATCGGATTCTGGACGAACTGAGTTCCACATAAACGCTAGCGAACTCAGTCCAGGCGCACGCGCCTATATTCGCACGGGCGTTCATCAAATTTTTCTGTCATCAATTTAATGAAAACGTTTACACAATATTATCTTACTCTTTAATGCCATAATTTATTTATGGTGAGTAAAAATTATTAATATGACATACTTTTTAATCCCGGAATAAACCCGGCGATTGGTCGCACTGGTTGGCCATTTAAACAGCCTTACATGACATAGTTAGCCAATAGCACGAAAATATAAATACATTTCCAATAACTTTTCATGTAAACAGAGTTGGAATTGGATTCAGAACAAATTCAACACCGCATGTAAACATGGTAAGTACTTATGACCTTGATATGTTATTACTCTGGAATCGTTATGTTCTCCTATTTCCCTAACAGACTAAACACGTGAACAGCGTGTAAAATTACTTGATAGCTATCGTGAGAAGGAGAATTTGATTCAATGACGTACATAAGAATTCCACGAATTCCCCACTTCACGAATCAACACTATCAGCAATATGATTCAACTTATGCTGTAGATTTACGTCCGAAACTCAACGACACTCAGAAAGCCACGGGCAGTGGTTGAGTGTAGTTCTACCAACAGGAACGCGTCCGTATACATCATTGATGCAGGTAAGAAAACTATGCTTATTAAATAGGTTTTAAAACATGCGATACATAGTAAAACCTCTCATACCATCTCAGTAAAATATTCTCGAACATTTATTTTGTAAAAGTAAAAGCAAGGGGTAAACTAAATAATTACAATGAACACTGGGTAATTTTTCAGGAGTCTTAGTACAGTGACTCAAATAGAAAACGTCGGGACTCGTATGCAATTAAAATTAAAGTTTTAACGCTTTAGTTCACAAGTTTCCTATAAATGCTCCTCCAATAAACATATTATTCCTCGCGAATTTATTCATTATTAATGTTATAAGAACTTGAAAGCAAGAATATGGCAGATGTGAGGCATATAGCCACAGCATTCTATATACGTTCGTTTTGGAACAAAACTGACTAAATAATGAAGAAAATACATGGATATATAAGAGGCAGGTGTGAACCTAACTTTAAGTCTTCCGGTACATGCGCATATGCTCGTTCGTGGTAATTTACCAAATAACGCCCGGCTTTTTAAAGCTTGTTGAAGTTTTCGGGGCCCGGGCGGCTTAGGTCGCTTAAATCCTAAAAGGGAGAGGTAAAACTAAGACAAAGAAAGAAAGAAGCTATCGTGAGTGGTACTGGATGTTAATGATATGTTTTATTTACCGTAGGTGTCTTTAAAGTTTTACAAAAAAATATATAGTAGGTAGGCTACCTTGCTAATACACATACCACGGATTTCCAGTGAATTACATATAGGTCTAAATGTATAAGCAAAGCAAAATCCTCAAAATCAACATCAGTACTGCAGGCAAAGAAGGACTCATCTTCCTGATCTTTGGTTCACTTCCGCCATCAATTCAGTTTTCGTCTTCTTCTACGCAATCCAGTTTAACTTTTCGAATAAAAGATTCAGAAAATTATAAGGGTAATTGCCCAAAAGTAGTCTGTAATTTTTCTATGCCTGTCTTGCACTGAAGAAAGACATAATGCTATTAAACCTTACGAAAACTTACTAATAGCTTGAAGTTTTGATAATTCCTTTGCTGCTTTACCTTTTTGTGTAACTTCATCTGGGTAAGATTTAATTGTTAATTCTCATACAAACCTAAACTATCAAATAAGAAAATAATCTCAAAGCCATCTGCTTATTAATGTGCTTTCATTGCTATTCTTCTTTTATAAGTTACCTTTCATTTGTAATAAACTAACATTACATTGAAACAAGCGGTGTGATTAAGGAAAACTTGTCTTTTCGTCAATGTATGCATTGTGTGCAAAGTCTTTAAGTTGCATAGGTAGCAGGCTGTGATGCCTTTATAACTATAACCTTATTATATTCCATTTGGTTTATACAGATAGAGATAACCATTAATAACCTACAAAAATTCGACACACTGCACAAAGTTTGCTCGATTATGCGCAAATATTGTGGGTTACGCGGGCTGTAGATTGTCTCCCAAGACTCTGATTGGCTAGATATGATCGTTCGATTTATTTCGATTGCGTCATACATGCTGGCAATACTTAGGAAAAGGCGAAGGTATCGAAAAGCTAACAGAACTCGGGAACAGTTAAATAGGGACAGGTATTATACTGAATATACTCAATCTGAAAGAACGTACTCACGTACCATTATACTTTGCCAAAACCGAAAGCTGGCAAAATTTTGTAACAGAACAAAGTGTCCTAAATTCATGGAGACTAGCTTACAAACTACAAACTAAAAAAACTGCACCCGCGAACTGTTATTAATAATCTCCGATCGTCAGATGGCACTACAGCCGATTCATGGTATACTGTGGCCACCACGCTAACCGACGCATTGGTCCCCTCCGACTCAGAAACGGGGAAACCCAAACACTCCAAATCTTACGTAGAGCCCTCCGACGTCCTTATCACAACCAACAAAACGCAACCTGTTCTTTCTGACATATCTCCAAATTGCCAGAGATCGCACAAAATTCCGAACAGCACTCGGTATTGATGAGATTCGCCCTAAATTCATGAAGAATGGAAGTTACCTCGTACAACAAAAATTACTTCAAATATTTAACGCTTGCCTTAACTTTAGAATCTTCTCAAACGCATGGAAAACAGAACTGCTCAAAATTCTATTAAAACATAAAACCAAAGATCCGTCTCTTGCTAACATACACAACATTTTGTGTTCGTTCGATTTTCCGTTACAAGAGGCCGTATTGCAAAGAGCGGGTATTCACTGTGGGTCGCTTATAACTACCCTTCAGAGAATTTGTTCTAAAAAATGTTTCAAATAAAAGTTTTAGCTAACCTAAGCAATCCATGTGCAAAATATAAAGAAAATCGTTAGAGCCGTTATCAAGAAAATCGTAAAAAACGAAAATTTCTTCATCTAAAGTCCCCTTAAAAATAAGAGAAACTTGTCGCATATCTTCGGCACATCTTCAGAAGGTACCTGACCCAAATACGAAATTTTGTTTTCATACGATTTTCCGTTTTGGAGCTAGCCTATTCACAGACATCCACACAGACAGACACTCAGACACACAGGCATTTTTTCAAGAATAGTATTTTTGGATTCAGGGGACCTTAAAACGTGTATTTATGTTAAAAACTCAACTTCCAATTTGGGGGTCGAAAAGGGACATGTTAACTGTATTTAATTTTTTGTTTGGATTATGGACTTGATTGGAATTTTATCGTACCATCCAAGATTTGTTTTTTATAACTGAAATATTGAGGGGACTTTTCATAAATAGTAGGCCTACACTTAAGGAAATAATTTTTTGAAAAAAATTGCTAACGATCTTAATAAAAATGTAAATTTTGAACCTTCTGAGTCCAATAAAATAACTATTAATTTTCTTGTAAAAACTTAGGGATAGTTTACTCGTGCCCATATTCCATTTTCTACTCTCTTTTACAGTTCCAGATACATGAAAACCTAGCACAGGAAAGTTGTAAACTATATTTAAAGAGAACATTTGTTTTATACACATTTCTTTACAAAATTAAAGCTATCGAGATAGAAGTTAAATATATATGACCTAAATACACAATATAAAAAAATATGCCCTATTTGAAATACGAATGATGCTGTTCTTTGTTTCCCGTAGTAATAAGAAAACTACAATTAATTTATTGTTGTGGAGTTGTCATTATGCAAGTACTGGCAGACGTAGATCCCGGATTCCAATTTCAAACGCGTACTGGTAAACCTAAAGACGGGATATGACTGTATGCAGTTAATGCATGCAAAATAAAATAATAATAATAATAATAATAATAGTAATAATAGAAATCATAGGGATGATATTAATGCTGAATAAAATAGTAGGCTTAAATATAGATTACCGTATTAGTTTCTTGAATAAATCTGGATTTAAAATAAGTAAAAGTATTGAGATATTACATTACGTACTACTACAAAAATATATCCACTTAAAATAACATTAATTTAGTTGTCATATATTATATTGACTTTTAAATTTGCCCTCTCTCTTATGATTTATTTTCGTTGTCTTTTAAATTTAAGTAGTCTATATTGAAAAGTAGACCGAGAAATTATTTATTCAGCTAACATTTGTGATGCTGTGAGAGAAATGTATGACAAATCCGTTAAGAATTCTAAATCTATAAAAACTTGAGGTTCTACATCAGTTCTTCAATGATGCATACTGGATTCTTTCGGCAACCTATAAACCTCTCATTCAAATAAAAACTCGTACGTGTGAGAAAGTTTGTTTAATACATTTTGCACCATTTATTTAATAAAGCCAACAGCCCTTTTCTGTTGCAATGCATTGTTGAAAACGTATCGTTATTCTTAATTGAAAAGGCTTTTCGCTCATTTAAGACAGATTTAAAACTCAAAATTGAAGTGTCTTGAATTTCATGTCTGTCAATGTAGACTATTATGGTAGTTCTACTATATAAATACACCCTTAGATATTTCAGTACCCATATTTTACTTACCATATGTAGATTATTTTACTTCACTTTTAAATAAATTGAAGAGTAAATTATATTAATGTTGTGAACGGCTTACTTCCAGGGTAAAATGCTGTCCAGACGCGCTTCCAACTGGCAGCTCACAGATCTCGCAATGAGATGTCAGACGGTCAATGAGAACCTAAGGATTGCTGTGACTGAAAACCTCGGCTTGGATGTCATAGACAATATATTCACCAGTGGTGTTAAACCATTAGCTGTGGAATGCAAAACTCTCCTGAAGAAACTTGACATCTACGAAATTTGTCCTCAGATGTTAACAATTATGGTTGATCTATTTGTGATTTGGGAAAAGACAAATGAAGAAGTAAAAGACGCTGTTTTAACTATAGCCGAAGTTGTAAATCATAAATTTACAATTGACAACAGACTGAAAACATTCACAGGTCACAACCTCTCTCATTTGGTTAATGCTTTCTGTTTTCTGAAAGAAGAATATTTCCCAACATCGGCATCAGTAGCGATTGCCGACATAATTTTGGCTTCTCCAGTTTCTACACTTAAAACGTACCAACTAAATTGGTTATCAAGACTAACGTATTCTTTTAGTAAATGGAGCTGTACGCATGAGGCACCAATGTTTGAAAAAGCAGCAATACACATTGCTAACCTTATTATTGCAATGAAGGAAGAAATTATCCAAGAAAGGGGTACTGACGGCTTTATCCTTTGCAATTTTGCTATTGGTTTCACTGCATGGAAATCCGACGAAAACGATCATACTTTCAAGTCAGCAAGCTTTGTTATAGTTGAGATGACGGAGACAAATAGCATCCACGTATTGGAAATGTTAACGATCGCTAATTCGGTATTCAAGTGGTTTAGAAATGTTGGGTATCAAAGGAATAACAAATATGAACATTTACTAAGAAATTTGTTTCTGAATATTGTTGGAATCATTAACAGTAACAATGACCTGCCAATAATTGATCTGAGCTGGCTGGATATTTTGGCAGAAGGTCTAAAGAGGTACTTCTACAGAGACGATGGAAAATCATCTTTCAGAAAAGCCGTATTGTTTTTAGCAAAAAGTATTATTGAAAGTTTTAACGTTAGGTTTAGACTTTCTTTAGCATGTTTTGCGAAACTCGCTGACTTGTTCACAGCATGGAGATTTGGAGATGACAAGAACAGAACACTAAGAAAGGCTGTCGAGAGCATTGGCGAGACAATTTACATTCTCTACAAAGGGGGTCGTAACTTCATATATACACCTCGTGATCTGGTATCTTTGGTAATACATTTTTCGAAACTGCAAGAAGAAATGAAAGGAGATTCGCTACTTAAAGGAGTGATAGCGATAGCTAAGATGATTCAGAACAGCAGGTTGGTGTATTTTGATCCTCACATCGATTCAAGACTTTTAAAAGGTATGAGTGTATTTCGCTTTGTTCATGATGAGGAGCACACTATAAAAGGAACTATAATTGTAATCGCTGAAGGCTTGAAACTTCGCTTCCATAATGACCGACTGCAAGAATACACAATACGCAATCTCAGTTTCTTATCCCTATATTTCGGATTTTGTCGCGGTTATTACGGAATTGTTCCTGAAATTGATGCAATAATTACAATAATAGCATTAATCATTGATGAAAAACCCCCATATGTATTACAAGAAGCCACCGATGAAGTGTTAGCCAATTTTGCCTGCAGTTTGGTGCGACCTACAGAAGATAACAGGTCTTTTTGGAAAAAAGTAAGCGAATCTATAGCTGAAGCCATTATATATAAATATGAAGTAAAGAAACTAACAAGCCACAAGGTTAGATTTTTGGCATATATAATTATTACTTTCAGTCAGTGGCCTCTGTTGGGAGTTATAAGACGAGCTATTCTATGCATAGCAAACATTGTAATAAATGATTTTATGAAAAACGAATTGCGATTTTACAATAGAAGTGTATTATGTAAATTTATAGAAGGATTCCAGAAATGTGATCCCAAGAATTACAGGCACAAGAATTATAGTAATTGTCCAATCTATACAGCTAAAGAGAAACTACTAATAGCAATGAGAAAATATGATAGAATGGTATAATGCTCTGAATACTATAAATGATCTACATTACACTAAAATAGATTGCCTCATACAGGATTAAGGAATTAATTGATGATTGTGATATGGATATTAAGATAGCGACATAAATAAATACACACAAAGTTATAATTAATGTACTAAGTGCAAATACAGTTATATATTAATATATAATTGAAATAATTTTTATATTTAAAATTTTACACTAAGATAGAGAAAAATATTTTTTTTTACTAATTAAAATTAAATTAAAAAAAATTAAATAGATATTTTCATAAAGTAACAGATTGGATTTTTATTAAAAAGTCGTATTTTAAAAGGTGTTGTTTTTACCAAATATAGGCTGTTTGTTTGAAAAAAAGGTACTTTATTTTATCAATAAATAGTATATTATAGATAATTTGTTTACCATTTACTGCTCTTAAATGGAATTTAAAGTTATATATTTATAAACTGAAAGAGTTGTTGGAGAAATAAAATATCTTTTTACAGCTAAAGAAGCAGTTTATTTTGTGAAGTTATTACACCGTATCATAAATCATTAGCAAGAAATTGTCCTATCCCTCAATCCTTAAGAAATAAGAAATTTTATTTTAGATCTGTTATAACTGTCGATTGAAAGAAACGCTTATTTGTTAATTAACAACAATATTCCTATTGGTAGTGAAGATTCAGTATCAATTACTCTGGTTTTTGTCACTGTATTGAATGGCCAAGCATTGACTATGCATCAGAAATCCATTTACATAGTGCATACTGTATGGTAAAAACTCAGGGACAGTAAAAAGTGGTTCATGCTATTTTTTTATCATTAGAAAAATACTGAAATAGTTGGTAACTTGTCTTTTTACAAGCTTGTATCACCTTTCTGGTGATACAAGTGTTAAATAACCAGTCGTATTTGACGCACTGATTTTGAGATTGTTGACTTGTCACTTGACTTTGTCTTTTTATTGTATTATGAATATGATAATTTAATTATTTGAGTTCTAATTATTGATTTATATTAAACAAAATATAATTTTTTCTATAAAATTTAAAACTTCGACACAGTATTCTGAAAATTAAAGAATCAGTTTGCTATGTTTTGCTGGTAATCTTTGTTTCCTGACTGTATAGTAAAGAGAAAACCTTTGCCATTAAGACTATATACTACATAAATGGAAAAAAAAAACTTAGTATGGGACAATTTGTTCATACTCTACAATATTACTAGACCATCTTTTAAATTGGTGGAAAGATTGGGAAGGAAAGAGGTAAGATACAAAAAAATGTTACTAGTTCCTCCCTGAAGGTGACTAATAATGTAAAAAAGAGCATACAGAAGTAACATTGAAATTCGAACCTAATAATAATGGGTGACATAAATTATTCTTTTACTTTTTATTTCATACGTTTTATTTTTGGAGAAGCTGTTTTATTTTCAATAGCTCACTTTTAAAAAGCAATAAATTATGCCATAATTTAAGGCAATTTTCAAATCTGTTCTGGGGGTAAAGTGCTAAAAATTCAACAATAGAAGTGATTTCTTATTTGTGAACAAATAAGGCCAAATTTTGATTAGAAGGCGAAATATCTTAAAATAGAAATACTTTATTACTTATTGTTCGTTCATAACTTCTCTTAAATGTTTAAGATAGTTCATAATCTTTCTCATATCTCATATCAATATCAATAATTTAATATCTCATATTTCATAAACTTTCATCAAAGAATGAGAACAAATCGATGCTGAATGTCCTAAATATTAAATAATCACATGCTCTATATTTATGTTTCCTTAATGTCGGTTAAACGGATGATCCAGGATCCAGGATCTGAACCTGGATATTAGCTCGTCATGTCGCATTTTAATATACAGTACTTCATAAAACTGGCTCATTAATGATGTTGGTGATTCACTAATACTAAGTAGATGTTGCTTTCTATTTGTCTTATCTTTTATGAGATAATAAACATTGTATAGACTATAAATGTATTACAGTAAATTCATAAATATACGTTTAATAAGCAATATAGATTTAAGGACATGAAAACTTCCATGGTGTGTGTGTTCTGCACAACCCGGAGCCGTCTCCTAGGAATGCAATGACAAAAACGTTCTAAGTAGGTGGTAAGTAGACTAAATTCCAATTCATCATTCGCTTTTCGAGCGGGGAAATTCCGAAAAACCATAATCAGTTTCTGGTTTAGGGACTTAAACCGGTGACTCTCCGAAGGCTAATTTCCATTGTAATTGCTTCCGTCATCATAATCTGGTCATAACATAATTTGGAAACAAAATATAGCCTATATACCACTTTTTTCACAATCAGTAAAACATTTTGTGAATTATATGTCGTGGATTTTGTAATTAATATTACCTTTCCTTTTATAATTAATATTTTCCACTACAGTCCATTTAAGGATATTTTAATGAAAATCTTTCAAAATTTTAAATAAACTGTCCACTTATCGAAATAAATATGTAATCTGTTAGGTCCTTGTTGAAATATATTATATCAGAGTCCCTCTTAGAGTGTAGCCTGTCGGTGTAACTATTCTTACCCTTATTGAGTAGATTCTGTTGGTATTCCTGGTAATTTTTCACTAAGTTGCATGCACTCGTATACTACATTGAAAATTATCTATTCTTCTGCATGTACACGTGTTGAAATTTACGATACAGTAATTTTCTAAATGCCTGCTTTAGTGTCTCTGCAGTGATCAGCATAGTTACTTTTCAGTAAGTAGTTGATGATTCATTGATAGATTTGCTGCTGCTATTAACAGATCTACATATTTACTCAACTGTTCTCTTTTTTTTATCTGAAGTTACTCAAACTATTTTGCTCAGAATTTTGACAGAAATCTCAAATGTTTAACCTATTCTTACTAGGAATTAACAATATATATATATATAAGTAAAGTGACCCCTATACAGGCCATGGAGGCCCAGAGGGTTCCAGGAGGTTGAGGCTCCCAGATTTTGGACATTCGGCACGTGAAGGTGGTAAGGTTGTCAGCCTTACGCACCGGCCGCCTTTACCCCCAGGATTGCTCCTGGTACTCATTTCTGTTAGAGGCTGAGTCGACCCCAGGGCCATGGTGCCACCAGAAGGATTAGGCCAATTGAAAAACTCCAACGACCTTATCGGTAACCGAACCCGCGACCTTCCGGTTTGTAGCGCAGCGCCTCAACCACTACGCTACGGCGTACCCACACACACACACACACACACACACACACACATATATGTATATATTATTTTCCCAGATGAGGTGACCGTCATCGTACATCGTACAGTAATCTCTTTCCTAAACTTTGACCAAGTTACTCTTGATAAGAAGACGAAAAATCAAACAAAGGAAAATTAAGCATTGAATTACTGTTTCACTAAAGTATTTCATAATATATCTACGATTATTTCAAGTTATAAGAGTTTGGGATTGGAAAGTTTCCTTTTTCTTCTATATAAAAGATAAATTCAAAATACAGTAGGAAGATCAGAAAGATCTAGATCATATATGGGCAACGCCCGGCCCGCGGGCCGGATGTGGCCCGCCCCGACTTTTGATCCGGCCCGCGGAACACTTTAAAATCGCGCTCGAAAAAGTAAATATTTTCTGTTCTCGCCAACAAGAGAGTGGGAGGGGGGAAATCAAAAGCCTGAACTACGTGGGTGTTCCTTCCGGTCAGCGCTAGAAAAATGCTGCAATAGGCCTAAATCAAAGTATCGAACCAGACTTACAGATGAAAATTTTGAAAACACTCTGCGCTTGTATATATTAGTGGGATTGATGCCAACATTGATTATCTTGTTTCTCAAGTTCAAGCTCAAGCTTCTCATTAATTTCTGGTGATTGTAAATAAACACCTAATCAGTTCGATATTGTTCTCATTCATGTAACTTTATAATTATACTTTATAAATACAAAAAACCGTATCACAGTATAGTATAACAGTAGCGAAGCTCTAATGAAAGGAAAATGCATCCTTTTGACAGATCGGTGCGACACTAGCACCCCAAGCGGCCGGCAAGATTGAACTAGCAAACAGCCATTTTTAGCATTGGAAAGATACGAATATATGGCTGTATTTCTTCTTATTTTTAAAATTACTAGAACGAGATTATTACCGGAAAGGCATACTGGTGAACTCACCAAATCATAGACTTTATGGTAATATAAAGAAGTTGTAGTTTCAAGATCGATGACATTGTATATCTTATAAAGTATCAGACCGGTTTCCCGATGTGGTCTAGTATGGATGCAAGCGTGATAATCACAAATTGGCAATTTAATTTAACAAATAACTGTTTTTGCTTACCTCTCAGGATCTTTAGGGAACCTGAAGAAAGATAAATCGAGAGATTCCTTTGGTTCCTTTGGCTGTTGGTGCAGTTTATAGCACTACAAGCATTTCCATAAAATATTGTTGACATTTTTCCACTGCCTTCTAGATTGTGCATTTTTCATAAGAAACAATGTAACAGATTGTGTTATCTCTCGCTCACCGCTACGAGAGCTGCAGTCGCGCCGGTTGAAAAAAACTGTATGGAGCTTCGCTACTGTTATACTATACTGTGACCGTATCATGATTATTTTTTCACAACTACCTATTATCTACGGCCCGCGACTTCATAAATATTATTAAGTTTAGCCCGCATCTTTCCAAAGGTTGCCCATATCTGATCTAGATCATGAAGAAATTATTAAACTCGTGACAAAGTAATTAAATTTTTACTGGAAACTCTTTCAGAGCTGAAGTTATACACTAGTAATAAGATAGTTATCAGTGGGCTTTAATTTTGAAATCGAAGTGGAACATTTCAATGAAATAGATGATTTCCGTGATTAACAATAATGAAAAAATAATAAAAATCCTCACGTTTTGTATAAAGCATTCCTCAATCAAGTTTTTATCTCTCCTTTGATTTATTTCTATAAGCATATCAGCTATACGTCAGCAGCAGTGAAGATGTTAAATTTCCTTTATATTTGCTCGCAGCTAAACATAGACGATAAGTAGATGAACCATATTTTTAATCTCCCTCTATTATTTATGCATAACATTTTTCTCATATCTCTGGAGACGTCTGTTGAGTTACATCAAGGAAAAATAACATGTTGGCTTGACTGGAACGGAAGACAGTGTCTCCACTCACTCTAGGGCTGAAAATTGTAGAAGCCATATACACAGAGACATCACTCAATTTTTAATAACGTCATGTATAAGAAAAGAAGTATGAGGTCTAGGCTGTGTTTACCAGCGCTAACATATTATTCCTATGTTTCATGGGAATTCTGTAGATGTTGTTGGTAAAGAAAAAATTCTATTAACATACCGTGAAAACTAAAAGGCATAAAAATCGAAATTTTTTATTCTATTTAAGGCTCTTCCGATAATTTAACAAGCACCGAATTTATCTTTCGACCACTTTCATAATGTAGTTTCTGCATGGAGATATCATTCTTATTATCTCAGGATAGCTTTCTGCATTGAATAATAGCTTAATAATGACCTGAAGAGGGGGTTTTAAGGTAATATTTTCTGTCAAACAATTTTAGTTTAAAGTTTTTGTTTGCATTGAAATGACATCTTCATTGCCTCGTTTTAAACAGAAACGATCAACTACAACTTTCAAATTTTTTTTATAATAAAAACTTTTTTGCGTTGTACAGTTATTTCATTCCCTGCACAGGGAAAGGAAGTAAAAGTTGAAGTACCTTCCGTGCATGTTAGACTTCAGAGAAGTTGAGTTTACTGGTTTATGTTATAGAGAACAAGAGAGAAGTGAAACTTAATATAGACGACACATAGTAATTATCACTAGCAAACAACATTCTTCCACGATCTTAAGTAAGTTTTGCTAGTAGTTCGTCGGTTACACTCTCTAAAATTTCCTCTCGTATTCTGAAGATATAAACTATCGAGAAAGACCTACCACTTATCGACTCTTGATCAAACTTTCAAGTATGAAAGCTGCATCTAACCTAAACAACTGCAACTGCTCTCGTTTAAACATTTATTTTTCAAACAGTTTAAATCCAGAATATTAACAAAGGTTTTCTTGGAAAGTATTTCTGAGAACTGACGATCCATTACCTTTTTTATACAAGCCCCTTATCATTAGCATTAACCATTATTAAATGGCTTCCTGTGCCCACTCCCGATCGATGGCATTTATGTGTGTGTAACTGTGATAGGCACATGCCAATAGATTTAGAGGCCTGTAAAAGAACTCCTGCGGGAAAAATTCCGACACACACCGGATCATCGGTCAATGAACGAAAATCCTCTTCATAACCCAAGTTATGTATTGAAATGAAATGAACAATGGAATGTACAAATATATATTTAATAACATTAACTAATACAGAAATAATTAAGTAATAATTAAGTAAATCAAATTTATTACTTATTTATTTTATAATAAAAGAAATAAAAAATAAAAAACTAATGCAGTGGCGGCCAGTCATGTGATTAGTCCGTAAATGTTGCAGAATTTGTAAACATTAAATTGTGGTATAGCTGCTGATGAATGATTAATAATCAGGTTTTTATCGAACAATAAGAAGTAATAAAGTCAATTTAATAAAAATTTTAATCCTATTTCGGTTCATTATTGACTTATGAGCAGGGCTAGGATTTATATGTAATTACATATGTCTTAATTTCACATATAGACACATTTTTTTCACTTATCTCCATCTATTATGTTGTCCTCTATTCAAATTAAACAAATTTATTTTACATATTTTTCCATATTTCTGACAATAGTACATATTTATATGTAAAATAAATATTTGTCCATATTTAGTGATTTTAATGCAATATTCGTACATATTTCATTCTTAAGAGTAAAACTATATAAAATTGTCGTTTTCAGTGACAGAAAATTTGGCAGCACAGGATAAGTTTACAGTTATGTACAGAAATGAATGTGTGAAAAATGATTTGTGTTACATTGAATTAAATTTTTGTAATATAACAAAAATAATTCAGAAACTACAAAATAATAATCTCACATTACCTGGAAATATTGACATTGTGAAAAACATGATTCATGAACTCAAATGTATACATGGACAAATGTCCATGTATACATTTGAGTTCATGAATCATGTTTTAGCCATTAGCCATTCTTATCAAATGTAAAGTGGACAATGTGTTTTCAAGAAATCCAGGTTTTGAAGAAATGTGTAAAATCAGTGCAATCTTAAGTAGCTCATCAAATGTAAAACTAGAATCAGTGAATTTTAAACAATCGCCAATCACTTCATGTGCAGTAGAACAAAGCTTCAGCCAATACAAATCACTTTTGAAAATTTAAAACAACATTTTGTGGCATACTGTTATGGTAGCAGAAATAATCAATGAATGAATACAAATAAAGTAAGTGATCTAAAAAAAATTGAATAATTTAATTTATGAATCTAGTATTTCTAATGCATTTTTATAGGTTCTAAAAGTAACAAAATGTAGTGTCTAGTGGTTAAATGTGTTTTGATATCCATATATTAGAAAATATATTTGCATATATATATGTACGTATTTTGACATTTTTAGTACATATTTTGACATTTTTAAGTACATATATATGTACATATTTTGACATTTTTTTAGTGCATATATATGTACATATTTTGACATTTTTTAGTACATATAAATCCTAGCCCTGCTTATGAGCACCAAATTGTAATGACTTGAATGTTCTGTAGATATTTCACGTCATAGAGCAGTTCTCTTGTCACTATGGGAAATAAAAGTATAGCACCGTTCATATTTTAATTAAGGTGTGTAAAATAAAAGTTGCTTGTCTATATATATTGAAAACATGTTTCAAATAAAAGTTTTAGCTTTTGGTACTAGCACTAATAAAATAGAAGGCCTATGCAAACATACGGAATGTTCCCCAATCGCCGTTCACTTTGTTCAAATAGGCAACCCAAATGATATCATCGGGATGGTAAAAGACCTCTACTGTTGTATCATTACAATAATTAGAACTAATTGCTTCCGTTTCACTTCTTTTATTTAAAACTTGTCTGGTATTGCACATTCAACACGTACGAGGAAAGTGCACCAACATTTAGCTTTGACTGTTACAGCAACCTAACCGACATATGGAATGTTTAATTCGTATACCAAAGTATTATAGTTTTAAATTCTATTATACCTATGAACACTAATAATTTCATACAGTGCCGTATGCACTCCGTAATAAAAGACAATGATGAAGATAATCAATAATAAAGAAATAATAGGACTCGTCCGTTATGACTCATGAGTTTGAAATCTGGAGGTTATCTGTTCGGCAGTTGCTTTGACCTTCATATCCGCAGATGTGCTCTGTAGGCCTATAGGCTACGAGTGGTTGGGGTAGCAGGCTTCTATTAAAGAGGTTCAACACTTTATTACCTATTTCTGTAGGCCTACCTGTTTCGAGAGGAAACAATTTTGTTATTATTCTAGCCGAAATAAGTTTCCAGAAAATTCCTTCCGGTTATGCGAATAGTAGTTACATCAACAGTTATTATTCTTTAACTATTCATTATTAAGTGCCAGTATGGTACTTTATGAGATAGTGTGTGGGGGACAGAAAACTGTCTGTCCGTCTGTCTGACTGTCTGTCTGTCCGTGTGTCTGTACACGCCATAACTCAAATACGCTTTATCGGATTTTCATGAAACTAGGTATACGCATTTATAATATCCATGGGAAGAAACCTATTGTTATTGAACCAAATCGGTCCAGCGGTACCGGCGTCAAACCCAATTTAGTGTTTTTATTTAAAAGCGCCATAACTCAAATACGCTTTATCGGATTTTCATGAAACTTGGTATACACATTTATAATGTCCATGGGAAGACATCTGTTGATACTGGACCAAATCGTTTGGCCGGTACCGGAATAATGCCCAATTTAGTGCATTTTTATGGTATTATATAACAAAAGGCCCCATAACTCAAATATGCTTTATCGGATTTTCATGGAACTTGGTATAAGCATTTATAACGTCCATGGCAAGAAGCCTATTAATTTTGGACCTAATCGGTTGACCGGTACCAGAGTAGCAACTAATTATAGGTCACATGTTTTTTAATTTTTGTCTACCGGTATAATTTGACAGTTAACACTATTCCTTCACATATACTTATTAAAAACATCATCGTCAAATTGAGTTGGCCAAATGGTAACGTCTTGGACTCGTATTCTGGAGGTCCCCGGATCAAATCCCGTAGCCGGACGATTTGACATGGATTTTTTATTTATTTTATTTTTTATTTTTATGTGAGTGCGCGATTGTCAAGTTTTAACAAATCTGTAGTTCTGCTGACGCCGGTCGATTTTAATCTGATTAGAAAAAATTATTTCTGCACATCATTATTGCAATTATAATTGATTCAACAAAAACGTACTGGCACTTTGTTATATCAGTTTACCTGATTTTATTTAAATAGACTACATACCTAAAATAGGCTAATTTTTATGTTACCTGTATTAAAAATGTTATATGATTTCAGAACCCCGAAATTAGTTATCCTGGAAATTGTCGTCACTGGTGAACAAATAATAGATTGCGTAACGTGAATTAAAAGGGGAGAGGATTTGTAATTACTCGTACTTCCTTTTAGGGGCCGCCGGGTATAGTTGACACATACTCCTAGCAATACAACTACTTTTATTTCTCTTTCTACGCAGCAAAAGTTGTTGGTATTGTATGGGACTCAGCTTAACTGCTCTGGAATAGGGGAAGTAGTATAGTAGTATAATAGTAGATTACAACAATTATATATATATAATAGCCAATCAAAGGAGCTGCTTGCACTGTTATATCACTTAGTATTTTGCAGTTTGACTTTTCACGAGTCATATCATTGGCTGATGTTTTCCATGACTCCTTTCGCATATGCTTTTAACAATTGTGGCCGGTATAGTTCAAATAAGTTGAATTCACAACCGAAGCTTGCTTGACATAAACTATTGCCAACTGTTCTCGTAACTTGTGTGATAATTCACAGTAAATGCAAATCGACCTTAACCCGATGAAATAAATGTGAATATAAATAGGAAAACATTGACTGTAGAAGATAAAGAATACAGGACTAGACTCACAAAATCTTATTTTCATTTGGAAGTGTTCGAGAGACAAAAAGAATAACACTATCACCGGCTTGGCAGGATATCATAAGCGGGCCGTGTTTTGCATTTCAGTGAACTTTTTTTCAGTAAACGAGCAGGAGTCTATACACTGGCATGTTCTGGAAAAGTAAAAAGTTTCATCGAATGAGGCTTGACTAAAGGAGCAAACAGCAACAGTCCTCAGTAACAAATATTAATGTTCTATTACGAGGTCACTTGATATTTTTTAAAAGAAACTCTGAATTCCTTCTCAAGTTTTGATATCACAACTTAAGGCATTTTTACATGCATATTCAGTGAAATGAAATTAAAAATTGTAACACGAGTCTTTGATCCATTTACCCAATCTCATTCTAGATAAATCATGGTAATCAAACTTGAAAATTATCTAAAACACCAAGACATTTTACTGAAACTTATCAATTGTTTCTCTGACAAATTCACTAGGGGGACATATCCAAACAATAGACTTCCGAAATCAACAAATGAGAAAGTCTGGACTCTTCCCAGTAGTTTCATTGTTTCCCTGCCTAAGGGACTAATGAGAATATTATAGGTGAAAAAATTCCTCTGACACTGGGATTTGAACCCACGACATTTGGCTATCCGTGCCACTGCTCTACCAACTGAGCTAAGTCAGAGTTCACTTCACAGCGCCAAATGGAACCTCTCTCCATTGACTGAATACCCTTAATGGTCTCCCTCACTGACAGACAAATTATATTATATTATAGCATTGTGAGGCACACAAATTAGTGATTTTTATGACCGGGCTTCCACTGTTATTGTACAGTTAATTCAAGATATATATATATATATATATATATATATATACCCCGCCCATAGGCGTACCGAGGGGGGGGGTTTGGGGGTTTGAACCCCCCCATTGATTAAAAAAAGGAAAATTGTATAATGTTTTTAAGTCTGCCCATAAATTACTTAATACATGTATAAAGCGTGGGAAGCTTAAAACTCGTTATTTTGCGTCTTAATTTTTAAAATATTCCGGGGGAACCCCCGGAAGCTTAAAACTCGTTATTTTGCATCTTAATTTTTAAAATTTTCCGCGGGTGGACCCCCGGAAGCTTAAAACTCGTTATTTTGCATCTCAATTTTTTAAATTTTCCGGGGGAGGACCCTCGGACCCTCCCTCCCTGTGGGTATTTTATACCCCCCAAACCCCGCCGATGTTATAACCCCCCCCATATGGTCGGCCTGGTTACGCCTATGATCCCGCCCACCCTTAAACTAGCTTTTTGGTAATGCTTACAAATGAAGCTATATTTTTCAGTTCAGTTATTCCCTCGTTAGCAATCCAAGATATGAAAGTTGCAAAAGACTTCTTATATAAAAACTTAAACATAAATATTGTCCTTTGTTTATTATTATTTATCATTATGCTACTATATATTCCCTTTCTTAAATAAATATTTAGAAATATTAATCACCTCTTTTTTACCTTAGTTTTACACCTCCCATTTAAGGACATTTAAGCCCGGGCCTTACAGGGCCGCAATCTGTCGGGAGAGGGATTATCTATGGGTCACACACACACACACACACACACATATATATATATAGCTTTCTGGCCAGGCAAGGAGGGCCTCCCCGGATGAGTGATCGGCCCAATGCCAGGGCCAACTCCGAGACAACACGAACACACTAGGACATTTACATAACATTCACTCTTAATAAGGCGAGGATGGGATGGAAAATGCTAATGATGGCCAGACGAAATCCGGGGACCACAAGGGCTTAAAGTTACCCTACAATTGTCTTACAGGTGAGAAAAACATCCGGAAAAACCCCACCTAGGATTCGACCCAACCATGATTCGAAGCCGGGCCCGCTGCGTGAGAGGCGCGAACGTATCCCCTACGCCACAGTGGAGGACCATTTAGAAATATTAAGTAATTTATCCAATGTTTCAAGTAATTTTTTCATAAAAGTAAGATCTTTTTATAAGTTTTTTTTTTTAGGCATTTTAGGTCATCAACTTTCGAGCCCATCATAGTCTTCCCATCAGTGTGGTGAAGGAAGAATGGGGAGATGGTTACCTCAGCTAGATAACTGCTAGGTTAACCTTGCATTTTATCATACGACATAGAACGCAATCCACCAAGTTGATGTTCAGAAACTAGGTAGCATCCCAAAATTGCAGCTTTTGAGATATCGCCATACAATTAAACTGTGCAGCAAACTTCATATAGGCTAATTATTTTCGCGGGTTAAGTTAATTAGAGCAATATGAACTTTTTACACATTTAGGCGTATAAGGTTCGCTTGGGTATGTTACACATTCACAGAATCTTCTAGTGACATTAGAATCAAGCTTTCTCTCTGAAACTTATGCCAAGGGAAGTTAACGCGGGGGGGGGGGGTGTAAAACAGGAGTAGAGTCAATTTTCGAACTTTGGTGTCAACAATAACTTGAAATCTCTTCCAGTTTGTAAGCCTATTTTCATAGAAATCTTATAACATAAATAAAACTAGTACTGTTTCACACCTGTTATAACTCATGAGCCAACTAAAATATTCTAAACGTAAATTTATTCAGTTAACTGAACTTTCGTGCACTTACTCTCAAATTCCGAGAAGAACATTTAAAAAGCTTGAAATGACTAATATAGGTTATAAATTTATCTTTTGAAGTCCTTTAATACGATCACTGGAGTTTTTAAATTCTAAGATGAGGAAGAACCGTGTGTAAATGTGCGGGATTATAAATAGTTAACAGGAATCAGATTTAGACAAAATAGGCTATACTAAACTTGAGCTTTAAATTAAATACTCGAAAAATTAGATTAGCTATGAATAGGTTTATTTAATATTTTGTGGATGATTGTCAGTTTCTATATTTGCGATATATAAGCAAATTATCCTATCCCATAAATATAAACCAATGCGTTTGCGTCACGTGTTTAGCTGAATTATGTTACTTGCATAAATTGAGACTAATATTGTAAAAGTAATTTAGAAATAATATAATTATCGTTCCTTCATGAATAATATTCTACGTTAAATATTTAGTAACCAGACACGGTATTTGTTTATTCGTCACATAATGCGTTCACATGGTAACCGTAATTTAGGGTCCACTCTATTTATGCTGTTAAAAAATTGTTAAAAGGAAACGTGTGTCTAATTACTAGAAACTAAATTAAATAGTTCTATATTTGAATCTTATCCCTGCAACGGAAATGGGCAGACTCTTTAGAAGGTTAAGGATTTGTTTCGAATAGTGAACGGGTTCGATCCCCGATAAGGTCGTTGTAATTTTCGATTTGCCTAAACCTTCTATGGCACTACGGCCCTGGGGTCGACTCAGCCTCTAATGAGTACGCCTATAGGAACAATCCTGGAGGGGGAAACGCGGTCGGTTCGTAAGGTTGAATACCTTAACACCTTCAAGTGTCGAATGTCCAAAAGTCTGGGATTCTTTAATTCCTTGGACCCTAAGGGCTTTTACGGAATGTATAGGGAACACATTACTTTCACTGCCTGCGTCGTCTAGTGGTTAGCGTTGCTGACTATGGATCCGCAGGTTTGAGTTCGATCTTCGGTACCTCTTCGGATTTTGCTGAGGTAAGGAAGTTTGGAAGTGAGTGCACTCACACTCATGAGTTCATGACACAACTATGGAGATACTTCATAAAGAAGTAGAGGATCCGGCCAACAAAGCCATCAGTAACGACCGTGGGATTCGGCATGTTGATTATATGATTCCAATCTTGCCGTCTGCCTATTGTAGATGACGCAGTGGTCGAAGGACAGATAAGCAATTAATAATGATTGAAGAGAGTGCAATACGATATGACATTTTATTGTACTAAGAAAAGTTACAAAAGAGTCTACTGGATCGAGGCTTGTCATTTTACCGGTAGACATTTTAATACATAATAATACATTGTTGTGGAGGTGTGTGCAAACATAAAGCTTCTAAACAATATAAACAGGTTTCCTTTCCTGAGCTTTTTTAAGATAAAAAGTTAAAAAAAAACTTTTCATCTCTGTTTCCCTTTAAGCTGTTCGCACGTCTTTTTTCTGTTCATATCAGATCACCATTTTACATTCTATTGCTTTTGCCACAATCCTAAGGGAAATTCACTAATGAATAAACTGCATTTTTATGGGATTCGACAACCATGACCTAATGAAGAGTGCAATAATGATGTTAGTATTACAATACCAGCAATGCCCAAACTATTATGTTATGACCACCTAGATAACATACTTTATCATGAACTTTTGGACTTAAGGTCTGTTTATTTTACCATATTTATTTGGCGGACTATAAAAAATTTCACTTGTGGCTAGCCGGATCCCTAGAAATACGAAAATATTCTGATGCAGTGGGATGAGTACCCTGATGATGTGATCTACGCAGGACCTAAAATTTAACGGGAATCCGAATCACAGATGGTTCTCCTGCTTTCCTTAACATGAATACAGTTAGGGCTGCCGCACATTGAGCGTTTTGTGGTCGCCACCGGTGGCGACCACAAGCAGCGGGAAGGCTTTTACATGGAGTTTAAATGGAGTAGCCGCACACACGACCACTGCTAACGCCAACGTCAGCCACAAGCTGGGGGAAAAACTCTTCTCGCTGCTTGTGGCCGCTGCAAAACGTCGAGTCTAGGCGCACATTGGGCGTTAGTGGTCGCGTCTAATCCCCCTCTGGCGTTCTTCACTGGCATAGAGCTCCCTCCTGAAGAACTTGGGTCCCTAATCTATTGCGTACCCTAATGACTAGGGCAAGGCATAAAACATAGAAAATAGAAAATATGAAAAATAAAAAGTACATTCATAACCTAAAATATTTAAAAATTAATAAGTTATCCCTCATTACTAATAATTAGCTTTCTGGAAGTAATGTGTTGAGAGCAATTTAATAAAAGAGAGGGCATTATCTTTAATTTACAATGAAATCACTCTATTTTTTTCTAATAAAGTAACTAATTGATACTGGGATACATGGATCTGTGAAATTTAAAATGAATACAGAAAATCTGAATGGACGGAGTTTCTCAATGAAAATGATTTTCTGTTGCCTGAAAGTAATGGTTTGTATTTTTCTACTGGTTCGTCTGAAATAATTGAAGAAACAGAAACAGCACGAAAGGTAAACTAAGTAACAAGAAAATACAAAATGAAGGAAAGTAAAAATGAAGTAAAGAACTAAGTAACAAGTCCTATGTTACTTCGTTTGGTATTCTACTTTAAACATTTTTTTTTTATATTTATTATAGGCCTATTGTCTTTATAGTTTGTTATGCTGCTATGAACATTGTTAACGATTATGTTCTTTATTTTGTTTTTGTTATGGACTTATTTATTTATTTACTTATTCAATGTTTCCTCCAGAGATTAGTACATTTAGACAATGCGAAATACACTAATATATTCATTATTTCTTTATACAATTCATATAGGCCTAATATATTACATTAATTGTTATTAACATGGAGTAAAAATAATTCAATCTATATTATTTTACAATAAATTCATTAACTAAATAAAACATCATGTAAATAAAAATTTACAAAGTCTTGCTTAACACATTTTAAAATTATAATTACATAAATATTTAAATAATACATATGTTGGTCCTGAAACATCGAAAGTGCAGGAGCTGGTGCTCGGGGGCAGTTCCATTGTTACGATTATACAGGCCTATGTCTTATAGTAGAAGTGTGATGTTGAACTAAACTTAACTTAAAACTAAGAAGTAGACAAAATATAATAAAAAGGTAATAGAAGAGAATGGAAAAGGCTGAGAACCATGGCATCATTCAAGTGATATAGTCTACGTAATAATAATTATAATTAATATGATGGTAGTACCAGAAAGAGAATATTTAAAATATAGGAAAATTAAAGTTTGTATTTTTTTAATTTTAGATTTAAAGACTCCGTAACTACATTAGATTACACCTGGATGTAATGTGCTTTTAGAATTATACACACGAGGACCGAAAATAGAGCTATGTGACAGACCAGCAGAAGTGAAACATTTTGGTTCTACTAAATTACTAGTTTTATTTCGTCCTGTGCAGTGTTCATGTGGAACAGTTAGAATTTTGTCTTATTTTGATGGTAGAATTTTAATAAAGGGTATCTATAAATTTGGTTAATGTTAAATACATTAAACTCTGAACAGATTAGTTCAATTGGTTAGTCCAGCCGCTTTTTAAAGTAAATTTTGATTGTACGTTCTTGTAACCAAGTTAATGGAGTAGGAAAAGTTTTAGAAATGCTACCCTATCCAACAATGTCATACTGAGTAATGGATTCGACTAGGCCTAAATAAAATATGGCCATACAGTTACGGAGATTTTCAAATTGATATTTTGCTTTTTGTATTTTATTACATATATGAAATGTGTTTATTCCATTTAAAATGTTGATCAGTAATAATCCCCAAAAATTTTAATTCTGCAGACAATTTAAGAGAAGGGCATTCAGAAACCGTAAGGTCTTCACAGTCAGAGTTATGAAGTATTAATTTTAAATGTTCGAGTGGATTTAATTGTTTTAATCCAGAACTGTTACAGAGAAAGCCGTTCTGGGTAGAAGTGGCGACCACTCGTGGTCGTGTAAGCTTCTAGTGGCGACCACCGGTGGCGGCGTTTGTGGTTGACACGGCCACAAGTGGTCGCCACCGGTGGCGACCACAAAACGCCCAATGTGCGGTATTAAAATTCAATTACTTCACTAAAACTTTCTCGCTTGAAGTTTTTTCGGGACACAAAAATACAAAAAATTGTCGCATAGTGAAATTTGCTTCTCCCTCCATGAATTTTGTGTAACGGGTGATGTTTATAAAATGAAATAAAAACATTTGTATCCGCTTTTTTAAGGCTCTGTTTTAACCATCAGTAGGGCTGATGTGTGTAGATTATTTCTGTATAAATTTCACAGGAATCCGACCACGGGTTAATTAAAGGTTACGAGTTTAATCACGCGGTGTAAGATTTTCTAGACTGAGTAAAATCTGAAAATTGCGAGATCTGGAATCTTGTGACGTCACACACTCAAGTGCTGCGATTGGTCTATCCCGGAATACGCAACCTGTATAGTTTACTGATCTTGTTACCATCCTACAGTTGTGAATGTTTCTGTAGTCTATGTGCTCGAGTTACAGTGAAATTAGTGTGGCTTTGTAAGGATATGTAGTATGTCTCAAAATAGTTTAAGGATAGCCTATCATGCCTCAGTATAATGAAAAATTAAGAAAATGGGTGACCGGTACCTAACCTGAATTGAAATCTTGTAATTAAAAAATGTAGCTAGTATTTTCACGACCGGCATTTTCATGGTAGTTTTCAGTTTGCTTTGACGGTCTCCGAGCCCTGAGATTAGCGAAGCTGACCACGAATACAAATCTCCGGGCTTGATCCCTGGAACCTCCTTGGTTTTGCCATATAAGGAACTTGTGGACTCGGTGTACTTAGATTTATGAGTAGGCTATAACTAGGGAGCTATTTGATAAAGAAGTAGTGACTTCGGTCAAGAGTTCATTTCTTTTAATAACGGTCCTGTACATGAATATGTATGCTGAGTACATTGCTGCCATCAATCAATGGTGTCAGACGAGGAAGTAAATGAAGTAGCTTGTCCCTTCATGGGAATAGAGTTTATCTATAACACTAACATTGTTTTCCGCATGTCTGTGCACATATTGTTTCTGTGGAGACGGCCTGCGAACAATGACCAATTTCAGGTAAATTCATTGCTATGCGATAACCTTCGTTTTATTTATGAAATAATATTTCATGAGATGCTATCAAGCAGAAACTTATTTTGGTTTGGCGCCGGGGCATTTGCCCTAGGAGCTTCTATTTTAGGGATAAATACCCTTAGGAAAAAAGGGCCAAGGACCTTTGCTCCTGTGAAGGAGCCGCTTCGATATTGGGTCCCAGATGGTCTTGATCCGGAGAGCGACGTTACAGACTGGCTTCGGCAGGAACTAGAGAGTAGGATGATTTTTAGGGAATACGAGTGGGAGCAACAACAGGAAAGAGAGATAGGCACAGAAACAACAGAGCTGGACATCCATAGCGAGACATAGCAAGATCTTAACCATCTGGAACCAAAAGTCCCCCCATAACATCTGGGGGCATGGTGTGCAAAAGTAGGTTGCCTCCACGTGGTGCACACTGGGTAACGCTAAATAACCTACATAACCAAAAAGCCTATAGGCTATACGATGTTCCTATAGTATGTTCCTATACTACTCCTATACTATTTTTGGATTGTAGACTTGGTTGGACTCTTATTGACACACGTGGAAATTGGCTTTTGTAACTGAAATGTTAAGGGTAGTCACTTCACCATTTCTGCATTCTATCCACATCTAATAAAATAGCTATATCTAGGTAATTAATAAAATCAGGTAAACTGATGTAACAAAGTGCCAGTATGTTTTTGTTTAATCAGTTATGACTAGACTTCGGATTTTAGGTAAAAACCTATTTTAATCCTTAAGTGATATATGGACGAAAACATGTATAGGCCTATGCATGTTTCATAAGTGACTATGCCTAAAACTGATACTTTTATAGGACCTAAAAACCTATTTTTACGTTAGAGCCTAATATTGCCTTTTTGCCTGTTTTTCCTCTAAAGTTCAAAATAAGGCTATTTTTGTTATAAATTCTAGCATTTATTTTCGGTTCGTACTAAATTTTTAGCTCGGAATGTGCAGTACGTAACAGATTTGTGACGAGGTTAAATAGTAAGGAATGTTTCGTCTTCAGTAGAAAAATTCCTTGGAATTCCCAAGAAAATGTAGTGTTTTTCTCCCGACTCCTACATAAAAAAAAAAATAGTTCTCTGAATCACTGAGGGATACAAGGGGTTGAATATGCTAGCGTGCGTAGCTTCTGGGCGCAGGGATTAGGTTTCCACTGTTATGGTAGTAATACAGGCCCTAGATATAGGTCTATATACGTATCTGTACCATAGGCTGTGCTTTATCATGATTATTGATTAATGGTGACTTCAATAACATTGCATTGCAATTGAGATATTTCAGAAAATTAACAAATTAACGATTTTATAAGAGACTATTTTACGATTTTTAGAACCTATTTTCCAATTTTTAGAGCCTATTTTAGGTACCTAAAACAGCATTTTTAGCGACCTAAAAGTCCGAAGTCTAGTTATGACTGTAATTATGATATGCAGAATATGTTTTTTAAATTTATTTCCAAGTTAAGCTCCAGATTTATTCATTAAGTAGGGCTTACGGAAGAACAAAGGTCTAGTTTTTTTTTATTGAGATTAAAATCTTACAGCATCAGCTGAACTGTAAAGATTTGTGATATCTTGACAATCGCACTCACACAAAAATAAAAAAATTAAAAAACTCCAATTGGCCGGTTTCGGGATTTGAACCATGGAACTCCAGAATGTGAGGCCAAAACGTTACCATCTCGGCCACCTGGGTCAGTTAAACTGTCTAGTTGGATAAGCGCATGTAAAACAATAGTGACATAGCTAACTGTATTTTAATTTCCAAATCCTTATAAGATCACAGTAAAACAATAGATAAATATCCGATAAAGCGTATTTGAGTTATTGCGCCTTTAAAATATAATCTATTAAAATAGGCACTAAATTGGGCATTACTCCGGTACCGGGGAACCGATTTGGTTCAATATCAATAGGATTCTTCCCATGGACATTATAAATGTGTTTTCCAAGATTCATGAAAATCCGAAAAAGCGTATTTGACTTATGGCGCGTACAGACAACACGGACGGTCGGATGGACAGACATTTTTCGGCCCCACACACAATCTCATAAAGTACCATAATAAAGGTATAGATACCATAAAGGTGTTAGCATGTACTTTCTTATAACAAAAACATAGATAAAAATTCTTAGAAGTTTCAAGTGTACCGAAAAAAAATTGAATATCTAAAAACTATACTTTATGTAGATATCGGCTTTTGAAAACACGCTCTTCAATTCATTCGTCAGATTTGTGTCTATTCTACATTTATGTTGTTGAGCCAATTGTAGACTTGTAATTAGTTAAATGCAAACTTCTTTCTGTGTCCAAATTAAAACTATAAAAATATTTATTTATTTATGCTTATTTAGACTTTCCATAATTTTCGATGTAAAAACTCTATAGAATGTGAGAAACAACACAAAATAAGAAATTAAATACTTTAAATTAAAAAACCTAATACTGTAATGTGAAATGTACACGAAAAGACCGTACAATAACAAAAATTGACCAAATAAAGACATTACATTGTAAAAACGACGTAAAAATAACAAATAGGGAAAATGATCCAAAAATTGTCGTTTCTAATCTAGGAGTGCTTATCAGAATATCTGCACTACAGTAATTTTCAAATGGGAAGCGTTTTCCTTCACCGCCAGTCACGTGTACGAGCTAAAGGAGTACCGCTATCAGGAAGGGTCTTCTTCCGTCTCGCCGTCTCTGATTGGACCGCGTATCTAAGCAAGGAGAAGAACAAAACGCTTCCCATTTGAAAAATACTGTAGTGAACAACGTCCAGGATGTACCAGTTGAAAGATGACATGTCATCAAAATCCGGGCCCTGCTGATAAGTAAGTCCCACGCCTAAATAAGTTATAATGTCATGTTTTAGGCAGAACATGTGCGAGGTGTGTGAGGTATGTTTGCTAAATCTACAAACTACAATTCATTAAAGCTCTGTGGGCCTCTATCACCATCTCCACAAAAGGTACGGGATTCGTATCCCGTTGAGTTGTAATTAATGAAAGCCTATTTCCTAGGCGTATAGCCAACTCAAAGTTACTCCAGTGCCCTTATAAAGCAAGGGAAACGTAGGACAGCTTCCCACGTGCACAACACAATGTCCTAACCTAACTTCCAACTTAACGCCATTCAGAGAGAATTGTCACATGCGAAAGTAGATTGCTGCCGATCAATACAGAAGTCGCGTCATCATTATATGGCCCCAATCTAGGAAGGCCTCCAAAATGATTGTGTATTCTTTAAGTTTTATGGATCTCGCCGCAAAATCCTTCATATTTTAATAATGCAGACACATTTTGGATGAATAGTTTACAAAAACTATACCAGAATGTAAAAATGAGAAAAATGGTGATAAAGCTTACACAGTTATTATTTACTATGGGCCATGGTGGTACATGAGGCCGATCAAGTCAACAACCCCACAGCCTGCACCTATCAATTATTATTATAGTACTAGCTTAAAAGGCCAGGCGTCGCTCGGGTTTTGTATTTTGTAAATGCGAAAATAACTTATGAAGGACTTTCGATTTTCAAACTCGAGGTCTTTAAGGTCTTTATATAGGTATTTAGAATTTGAAATGGGGAAGAACGACTTATCACACACAAACTATTTCCTCAGAAAGCGCTAGATAAGCTACAGCTTATTATAGCTTAAAGCAGATCCCCGCGGCTTCTCGCACAATAATTAATAGGAAGATTATAAATTAAGAGCAAAATAATTAAACTATTATATTTACTAACACTTTGCACACGAAACATTCATAGGTCTAAACTAAACGATTGATAGGCCTAATTAATTAAACAACTGTAAATCTGGCTTTGAAGTGAATTCCACGATTAGAAAGCGCAGCATGGGAAAAATAACCTCAGATTCGAGTTCCCTGGCCTAAAAACCCTGCATAATGTTTGTCCATTTAGGGCTATATTCACTATTCTTCTTCCGTCTAGGGTGAAAATTTCATCTGTCTGCGTGCCTTGACAATATAAACAAATGATTCGGCCATGGTGGGCTTACAAAATTCGAACGATCGCGATGCTTTTATTTCCAAGGTATGACGAAAGTAGGCAAAGTCATCTGCAATTGATTTGACAACTGAAAACTGATGTTTCGAAAGCGCAAGAAATGTACGTCTCAATTCCGTTTTCACTCATAACTCGCGAACGAAGGCTAAAATTAAAAACGTAGTGTGACAGAAACCTTCCCGGGAATGTACCCAAAAACTTCCCAAAGTTTCATGGCGATCGGATGAATGGTGTAGTAATGCATAAAGGACAGACACACACACACATACATTCATTTATATATATATATAGATTGCGGATCGAGGAAAAAGTTTTTTTTCGATTTCCGAGATCCGTTATGCGCTAACGGACGATGATTATTTATATCAATTTAATTATATTAATTGAGATATTAACTGAAAAAATCATGTACATACATTATTGAAGATAGATTTCATATTTCAGAAAGTGATTCGCATGTGTTTGTTGTTATGGGAACCGAACATTTGTCCTGTTAAAGTCGCCACAAACTAGGGGCCTTGGTTCCGGTCTTCGATAAAGGCTTGTATTATGATGGTTTTACTTACGGCACTTGTGCTTTTTGTAATTTTTACAGCACTGAGATTTCTTTTGTTTTCAAGCGTCTGGGAATGTGAAGTTACGATCCAAGGCAACAATATTCGTAAGTACCACTAATTAGTTACGTCATGCAAAAACTCGTTTTTAAAAATAATCCTGGAACAATCTTTATCCCAAATTCGTCCCTGACCATCCTCCCATCTTCTGACATAAAAGTTAATTGCCTACTCATGTCCGATAACAAGTATAAAAAAAGAAAAGAAGAAAAATAGGCCTAAACAATAACCCACCAGAGACAAGTGAAACCAGAAGTTATGGTAGATTTTGCAAATGTCTTTATCAGTCTGGGAATTTGACTATAGCCTCCAGACTAATTACTATTACAGGCAGAATTACGAGTACGCACCGGCCGCTTTTATGCCCAGGATTGCTCCTGAAAGATATTCGAGTATCCTGTAATTGTGTTCCTAAGCTTTGTTCCCTCGCTGGCTTTGTCTCAGGTTCGAGTAACGGTACATCCTTATCTGCATCTCAACTGCACTATTGCGGAGATGTTGTTCAACTCTGTGTACAACAGCAATCATTTCCATACTCTACACTTTGTACAGATGTACATAACAGTACAACGTGATCTAACAGCATAACTTAAAATCCTAGTCTGCTTTAGAATATACAATTCATTTGTACAACTGAATCATGATTCGTTCATTCAACTCGTTCACGAAAGTTGTAAAAGCAAACAGAAAATGGATCTGGGGTATAGGCGTAACTAGGGCGTGCCAATATTAAAAAGTTAAATATCCCCATATTACAAAGGAAAATGAACGTTTTCCAACTTTGTAGGAGTAGGCTATATTGCCTATAATTAAAAATATTCACTCTAATAAAAGTAATGAAAGAAGTGAGAAATATAAAATCAAGTAAACTGATATAACAAAGTGCCAGTATGAAGTTATAATTGCAGTTATGATATACAGAATATATATATATATTTTTTTTTAATAGATCTCCGAGTTAAACTCCAGATCGATTCATTAAGCAGGGCTTACGGAAGAACAAAGGTCTAAAGTTTGATTCTTAACCTTAATTCATATTGGTATACACTGATATACTAATTCTTAAAATATGTAAACATTATACAAAATGCATTGACAATGAAATAGTACAGTAAGCCAATAAGAAGAGGATAGTTCCACCTAGCGGTATGCAGTTTTGTTCTGAGTATAGGCTTATGCAATTTTAACGCAACGCAATAACTTTAAAGCTAGTTTCTGTTCGTGAAATAACATTGTTACGTCATGTAATACCTTCTTTCTTGCTTGCCATAAATTTACTTCAGATGGCTTTGATTTTCATTTGTCTGTATAGGCTTACAGTCAATCAATTCAATGTATGTCTTGGCAATTGTTATTTTAATCTCAACTCCAAAATTATTTATTTATTTTTTAAATAACTACTAATTTATCAATTCTGTTTTTATTTTATTTATTATTATATTAGCATAGTGCGTTTTAATGTATTGATTAATTAATCTTATTTACAAGTGAAGCTATTATTATTGGGTTAGCGATTATTTATTGTTTCAACCTTCAATTGTCCTTATTATTCACTTCATCCTTCTTCTTCAAAATGGACAACGATTTGAGTGTTCCATTCTCTTTTTCTAGGGCAATGTGCTCTATTCAACAAATCATTTAGCACGTCATACAGTGCTAAATTTCGGGCGAAATGCCTTTTATCTTCATTTGTGTTGGATTAAGAATTCCAATGTTCTTACATAGTTCAACATAATTTCAACATCACAGGGATTCATCTAGACGTCGCTAAAGGTGCTTCGTTCTATCTCTGGACACTGAACCTTCATAAGGAGATATCAATCATTTCAATTCTGTGAGTAATATAATTCACAAGACAAGGACTATGATTAGTCTTCAATTCGGTGAGATTTAGTAGTCATAAAGAGACTTCATGCAACTTCGAATTGTTAAATAAATACAGACATTTATGCTTGGCAATAAAGTGTTAACAGCTTATTTATGCAATCTTCTTTTTTCTGAACTAGTGCTGTGAATAGTCTTAAATTTCAGCATTCAATACAATCTTCTAGTTTCGAAATAACAATTTCGACAGGCTATATTTATTACATCAACAAATGGTCCTCCGAATTAATACAGTCTACCAGTGCATCTATATATGTGTACTTGGATACAACTAGAACTGCAGATTTAAAGAAGTGCATATATTCCAGACCATCAAGTTTGTGTTGATCAAGCAACGTCATCGTTCACATGTGCATATTTCTTGTATATCAATTTACCCATTTGAAGATTGGAAATGAAACCCAATTCTTCTCCTCAATTCTTCTCTCCCCCGCATGTTATCGCCGGGAATCGAACCCACAAATAGTTTTCAATACGGTCCACTACCAGAGGAAGGGTCGCCTTGCGGTAACATGTTGTTGGTCCACCGGGCCGTTGATATTACTAACATGTTGAAGGTCCATCAGGCCGTTGATATTACTAACATGTTTAGATATTACTGGCTGCTCCGAACCTGAATTAAATTCAGTGCATTTGCTTGATTATCATAAATAATTCATCTTATACTGGGTATATAATACATAAGTCTCTCCAGGCATTTGCAAGCCTGTTTGAATTCATGCAAAGTATTGCATTTAGCAACAACATAAGTGTTGTTTCATAAACATTAGCATCACTATTATTATCAAGTTTTAATAATATCAAGCATATCTCCGTGTCCTCAACACGTTTGAGATCTAGGTACGGAGCTACCTGACTATCATATTGTAATATTTGTCAATTTGTAAAATATTGTACAATCTCACAGACAACAATACAAACACCTGATACAGATTCTACACAATTTCAAGTGTATTTTAACTGTTTTGTCTGTTTATCTCAATCATGACCATTGTAAACGTCTATGTGTAATTCCCGAAACGCGGGCAATTGATTTAACACTGAACAATTATTTATTGTAAAAGACTTTGCAAATCTCATCAAATATGACTAATCCGGGTCCTGAATTCGCGGCCCTTAAGGCTAAACGAACCCCTGTTAAGAGTCGTATTACCCGCCAAGCCAATATAATAGCTGATCTCACTAGTTCTAGTGAAATTTCTATTCAAGACCTGCTTAGGCGCAAAGATACAATGACAAAACTTAGTAATGATTTTCAAGACATACAATCTCAGATCGAGGAGTTAGAATTTTCTGATGCCGAAATGGCTTATAGGGAGGAAGTCGAAGAAACCGTTTTCCAAGCCCTTTCTCACCTAGACAATTTAATTTTCCAAAGGCAAGCTCAGCAGGAAGCTGAGGCTAAGTTAGTTGCGGCCCAGCAGGAAGCTGAGGCTAAGTTAGTTGCGGCCCAGCAAGAATCTCAGGCTAAACTATCTAGTGTCGAGTTTATAAAGACACGTTTCTTCAATTATGTTCAGGCAATTCAAGCCCTTGTCATAGAAGATAGAGAATCTTATTGCAAGGCTCTGAGTCTGCGCACATCCTTCGAGGAATTATTCAGTGAGTACAAGACTGAATACTCACGTATCGACGTACTAGAACTCAATGAATCTATCAAACTTCAAAGGCTTCAAGTCGAATCTGCCTTTCATGAAACCATTGGTATTCTTCGAAGTTCAATTGATGAAACCAAGCATCATTATGAGCCCAACCAAGCTATCCTTGCTAATCAATCATCGCCTCAATTTGTCCCCTCTCTCCCTAAACTTCCAGAAATTCGGCTTCCTCATTTCAGTGGCGACCCAGCAACCTGGATTGAGTTTAGGGACACTTTCAATTCACTAATCATAGAGCATAAACACATATCTAACATGGACAAATTTCAATATTTGAAGTCCTGTCTAGCACCAGAAGTTATGACAGTGATTCAAAACATTCCTGTCTCTGCTGCTACGTTTGATGTAGCATGGAGCACGCTGTCGGCTAGGTTTGATAATGACCGACTTATCGCTAATACCCACTTGGAGAAGCTATTTTCACCTCCTGTATTAGAAAGGAATTCCGCTGAATCTCTTCAGAAGTTCGTTGACCATTTTATAAGCACTGTTCATGCTTTGAACTCGCTTAATGTTGGTGTAGAACTGTCTGACTTGATTATAGCAAAGATTGTACTCGACAAGCTTCCCCCATTCTTGATAAAGGAATGGGAATCCTCTCTCGCTCCAGGTAAAATGCCTAGTCTCAAAGACTTATTCACATTTTTAGAATCCAGGATACGGGTTTTTCAGATGACTGACTCAGCTTTAAGGAGTCAGCCAGTAAAGCCTATTGTATCTAATACAACCATTCCTAAAGGCAAGGTTGCCTCCTCCAAGCCTAAATGCCTCTGTTGTAACAATGGATTCCATGAGCTGCAACATTGTGAAGTTTTCAAAGCCATGGATTTCTCTAATAGAGACAATTTTGTCAAAACTCAACGATTATGTCAAGTGTGCTATTACTCTAAGGGTCACGCCCCCTATTGTAGCACTTATACTTGCAAGATTTGTAAGGGTAAACATGGCACTTACCTTCATAATCCAGCACATATTAACGGCAACCAATCTGCCAATACTGCTGGGGTAATGTCAGTCTTCCAACCTCAACCAAGCTGTTTGCTCCCTACCGCCACTGTTTTAGTCATGCACAGGGATGGCCATTCTGTTGAAGCCACCGCATTGCTTGACAGTGGTTCTGATTGTAACCTCATGTCTAATAGGTTATTCAACCACTTAAAATTATCGCCTCATCACCAGCGCACTACTTTAGCTGGTATATTGTCATCTAAGGCAGACAGTCTTAAGATGACGTCAATTTCAATTAAGTCTGTCACTACTTCATGGCATTGCAGCACCAACGTCATAATCGTACCGGAAATTTCAACCTCGAAATTTCCACGCAAGCCTGTCAATACTACAAATTGGAATATTCCACCAAATCTTTCATTGGCTGACGCCAGTTTCAATACTCCTAAGTACGTAGACTTGTTATTAGGCGTTGAAATATATTCACAGATTGTCTGTGCAGGTCAGATATCTGCTCCTAATATGCCTGTAATTCAGAACTCGCATTTGGGTTGGTATTTTGCTGGTAAATTACCACAACCCGCCAGGTCTGAACATAACATGGCTTTGCAAAATATGCACAACCGCCAACCTAAGTCAAGGCCTTCTAATAAGGTTTCTAAGGAACCCGACCATTCTAGCGGGTCTCCCACACATTATTCTGCCTTCCTCACTGCTGATCAAGACATTAGCAGGCAACTTTCTCAGTTTTGGGAATTAGAAAAAATTTCTAACTCCGATTCCTTTCTCGACGACTCTATATGCGAAAAGCATTTCGTAGATAATACTCAACGGGACTCAGAAGGAAGATATGTGGTAAAACTTCCTTTCTTGTCTGATCCTCAGACCCTGGGCAGTACAAAACTCCAGGCTTATAAAAGATTCTCCTCATTGGAGAAACGCCTCAATTCTAATCCCACTCTTAGTGAAGATTATCATAAGTTCATGGACGAATATATCGCTCTAGGCCATATGGAGCCTTTAGAGCAATCCTCAAACGATAACTTCGACTATATCATTCCTCACCATCCTGTATTAAAACCGTCGAGCACCACCACGAAACTTCGTGTGGTATTCGATGCTTCGGCTAAATCTTCCAACGGCAAGTCACTCAATGAAATACTTGCCGTAGGGCCAACTGTTCAGCCGGATTTGTTCTCTATCCTTCTCCGTTTTAGATTCAAGCCTATAGCATTCACTGCAGACATCGCAAAGATGTATAGGCAGGTCAAGGTAAATCCTGATCATCAAGTGTACCAGAAAATCCTTTGGAGAAGTTCTTTGAATGAACCTATACAGACTTTCAAGCTCAAAACCGTCACTTACGGCACTTCTTCAGCTGCATTTCTTTCCACCAGAGCTCTCAAGCAACTCACAATAGACGAGGGAGCTCGGTTTCCTTTAGCTAGCACTATCATCAACAATTCTACCTACGTTGATGATATTGTGGCTACCGCTGATAGCCTATGTGAGGCTAAGGCAGCTGTTGCTGAATTGCGTACCTTACTCCCTTTAGGTGGTTTCAACCCCCGTAAGTGGAGTTCTAACTCTCTTGAGTTACTTACGGAAATTCCCACTGAACTTCAGGAACCCCTTGACTGCCGTTCTTTTGGCGAATCTCAAGCAGACTTTCTGAAGGCGCTGGGTCTAATATGGCAGCCTTCAAATGACATTCTTAGAATTGAAACCGCAATTGACTTCACGAAACCTTTTAAGACATGTTCTAGGAGGACTTTACTTTCTTGTATCGCCTCCATCTTCGATCCTCTGGGTTTAATTTCCCCTATAGTCGTCTATTGCAAGATTATATTTCAATCTTTGTGGAAGATTACGACTTCTTGGGATGATCCCATTCCTTCTCCAGTAATTGATAAATGGCTAAAGATTCATAATCAATTAAATAAGATTTCATGTATAGCTATTCCTCGACTGGCATTATTAGAAAATGCTAATGAAATTCAAATTCATGGCTTCTGTGACGCCAGTGAAGTCGCTTATGGAGCTTGCTTATATCTACGCTCCTCAGATCATTCTGGGAATGTTATGAGCTCTCTACTTTGTGCTAAATCTAGAGTTGCTCCCATCAAAGCTACTACCATTCCTAGGCTAGAGCTTCTAGCCGCTCATCTGCTTGCTAATCTTATTCATAAGATTTTACCTGCGCTCCAATTAAATATCAGATCGATTTATCTGTGGAGTGATTCCACTATAGTTCTGAGCTGGTTAATTCGTCCACTTCATACTTTGAATACATTCGTCAGAAACAGAATTGCTGATATCTTAGATCACACTTCACCTAATCAGTGGCATCATGTTTCGTCTCAAGACAATCCTGCAGATATCATCTCCAGAGGAAGCACTCCTCACGACTTAATCCATAACACATTGTGGTGGTCAGGACCTAATTGGCTCAAAGACCATAATTCTCACTGGCCAATCAGTGATTCTTATGTGGAGCCTGACTTGGTTCCAGAAACTAGAGTAGTGTCCCTAATGGAGGCTACTAACTCCAACCTAAACTCTTATCTTTTCAAATTTGAATATTTGAAAACTATTCGTGTTATGTCTTACGTATTGAGATTCATGAATAACTCTCGTAAGATTCATAACTCTATAAAAGGCCCCTTAATGCCTTCTGAACTCAACAAGGCCCTTCAATGCTGTGTTAGGCTAATACAGCAAGAGGTTTATGCATCAGAAATCCGTGATTTATTGTCAAATCATGACGTCAATTCTTCAAGCAAATTGAAGCAACTAGACCCGTTTCTTGACAAGGATTCGGTAATTCGTGTAGGCGGACGTCTTGAACGATCCAGCATACCTTTCGAAGCCAAACATCAGATGTTGTTACCAGCTGATCATGCCTTCACTAAGCAGCTTATTCATTTCAATCATATCAAGTTGAATCATGCTGGATCCCAACTTGTTATTTCTCACTTAAGAGAAAGATTTTGGATACCATCTATTAGGAAGGTGGTACGTAGTGTTCTAAGAAAATGCACTACATGTTTTCGTTTCAATATTCAAACCTTTCAGCAAAAAATGGCTGATTTACCTGTTTATAGAGTAAATCCCATTTCTCCTTTCACCAACGTAAGCATAGATTATGCGGGTCCTTATCCAATCAAATTTGGAGGTCCTCGCTCCAAGATCACTGTCAAAGCTTACCTCGCCATATTCGTATGCATGTCCACTAAGGCCATTCATATTGAATTGGTCACCAACCTCACATCTCGTGCTTTCCTTGCCGCATTCTCACGATTCACAGGACGTAGAGGCCTTCCAAGTTCAGTGACCTCAGACAATGGTACTAACTTCGTTGGCGCTCAGACTGACCTCAAGCAGTTAGCTTTGCTATTGCAGTCTCCTGAGCATCATTCTGTGGTTCAAGATGCCACATCCCATTTGAATATACATTGGCATTTCCTTCCTCCTAATGCCCCCCACATGGGAGGTCTTCACGAGGCCGCAGTTAAATCGGTCAAGTTTCATCTAAAAAGGATGCTGCCCTCTTTTAACTTTACCTTTGAAGAGATGCTTACTATGCTGATTCAAGTGGAAGCCATCTTAAATTCACGTCCCCTCATTCCATTGAATGAGGACGTTAACGACATTAGCTATCTTTCACCTGGTCATTTCCTGATTGGGAAAGCCATCATTTCCTTACCAAGCCCTGACTTGTCTGGTGGTTACACCACACGTTCTCGTTGGAATACTCTCCAACAAATTACAAATAATTTATGGAAGAAATGGTCTACTGACTATCTCCACACACTACAAAGACGTTCTAAGTGGACCAAAGTTCTTTCTGACATTCCTTTAGGTACCCCAGTCCTAATCATTGAGGACAATCTCCCTCCTCAAAGGTGGTCCCTAGGGATTGTTCATTGTACTCATCCTGGCCCTGACGGTCTTATTCGTGTTGTTACTGTGCGTACTGCCATAGGCTTATTTAAAAGACCCATTGTAAAACTGGCTCCTCTTCCCATTTCTGAGGCTAACGACTAACCCTATCATGTCTTTGGTGTTGTTGCCTTTTTTGGTTAGCAACCCTCAATTCATTTCTTAGTTTTAAGTTTGTTTTCTTATATTACTTACTCCCCTTTCTCATATCATAATTCTTTAGGTATCACATGACTTCACATCACTTTAGATTATTTCACAAGTGAAATAATCGCTGGCAATATGTTACGTCATGTAATACCTTCTTTCTTGCTTGCCATAAATTTACTTCAGATGGCTTTGATTTTCATTTGTCTGTATAGGCTTACAGTCAATCAATTCAATGTATGTCTTGGCAATTGTTATTTTAATCTCAACTCCAAAATTATTTATTTATTTTTTAAATAACTACTAATTTATCAATTCTGTTTTTATTTTATTTATTATTATATTAGCATAGTGCGTTTTAATGTATTGATTAATTAATCTTATTTACAAGTGAAGCTATTATTATTGGGTTAGCGATTATTTATTGTTTCAACCTTCAATTGTCCTTATTATTCACTTCATCCTTCTTCTTCAAAATGGACAACGATTTGAGTGTTCCATTCTCTTTTTCTAGGGCAATGTGCTCTATTCAACAAATCATTTAGCACGTCATACAGTGCTAAATTTCGGGCGAAATGCCTTTTATCTTCATTTGTGTTGGATTAAGAATTCCAATGTTCTTATATAGTTCAACATAATTTCAACGTCACAGGGATTCATCTAGACGTCGCTAAAGGTGCTTCGTTCTATCTCTGGACACTGAACCTTCATAAGGAGATATCAATCATTTCAATTCTGTGAGTAATATAATTCACAAGACAAGGACTATGATTAGTCTTCAATTCGGTGAGATTTAGTAGTCATAAAGAGACTTCATGCAACTTCGAATTGTTAAATAAATACAGACATTTATGCTTGGCAATAAAGTGTTAACAGCTTATTTATGCAATCTTCTTTTTTCTGAACTAGTGCTGTGAATAGTCTTAAATTTCAGCATTCAATACAATCTTCTAGTTTCGAAATAACAATTTCGACAGGCTATATTTATTACATCAACAAATGGTCCTCCGAATTAATACAGTCTACCAGTGCATCTATATATGTGTACTTGGATACAACTAGAACTGCAGATTTAAAGAAGTGCATATATTCCAGACCATCAAGTTTGTGTTGATCAAGCAACGTCATCGTTCACATGTGCATATTTCTTGTATATCAATTTACCCATTTGAAGATTGGAAATGAAACCCAATTCTTCTCCTCAATTCTTCTCTCCCCCGCATGTTATCGCCGGGAATCGAACCCACAAATAGTTTTCAATACGGTCCACTACCAGAGGAAGGGTCGCCTTGCGGTAACAAACATTTATAGGCTTATGTTATTCTTTAGGAATGATGTTGTAGGTCAATGAAAGACAATGAATTCCCAGTTTTTTAAAAGAAAAATGTAATACTTATTTAAGCACATTGACAAAATAGAACACAAGAATGGAATAGGCTCAATTTAACACAATTGATAATAATAAAAAAAAATTTGCTTTAGGGTGGACTCGAACGTGATATGTCTTGGTTACTAGACAAGCATCTTACCCCAAGACCAAACCACACTGCGAATGTTGAGTGTCCAATCGCAGAAAATACTATCGCGTCGTAGCTCACAGAAAAAAAAATCACCGTATTTCGAAATTAGGCTATGTTTCAAGCCTGCTAGTTTCCTTGTGTTACCATTATTGTATTATTTCATTCATAGGTAAAATAATATTCTAGATATCCCTGTGATAAATGCTGATATGTCTCTAGCTGAAGCAAAGGTACCAACGTAAGCTTATTCTCATAGCTTAATGTTTTTATTTATTAAGAGGTCAGGAATTATTAATCTGACATAGGCTGAAGTAAAATTCAATGCTTTAATTTAATTGTAATCAATTTTAGCAAAATAATTAGTCATTATACAACAGCATTTCATCTATAATCGAACATATGGGAACATTTGTTTTTCATGTAGATTTCAACTGTCCATGGCAACTGAAAGAGGCTTTATACGAGCGTGCTGATTGGTTGGCCGCGAGTCAATCAAAATGCTTCGAATTCAACAAATTATTATTATAAATGTGACTGTTAATTTCTCTTTATTTCGGTACTGCGCAACCGATTAGGTCCAAATTCAATAGGCTTATTGCTATTATCGTTATAAATGAGTATACGAAGTTTCATGAAAATCCGATAAAGCGTATTTGAGTTACCGCGCCTTTTCTTATATGATACCATAAAAAGGCACTAAATTGGGTATTATTCCGGTACCGGCCAACCGATTTGGCCCACCATCAACAGACGTCTTCCCATAGACATTAAAAATGCGTATACCAAGTTTCATGAAAATCCGATAAAGCGTGTGCGAGTTATGGCACCTTTAAAATATACACTAAATTGGGTTTTACTCCGGTACCGGTGAACCGATTTGGTCCAATTTCAATAGGGTTCTTCCCATTGACATTATAAACGCGTATACCAAGTTTCATCAAAATTCGATAAAGCGTATTTGAGTTAGAGCGCGTACAGACACACGGACGGACGGACGGACGGACAGACGGACAGACATTTTTCGTCCCCCACACAATCTCATAAAGTACCATACTGGCACTTAATAAACAGTTAGTTGTATAATGTATTAGACCTAACGAACTACTTAGGCCTACATAAAATAAATAACGAAATAAGAAATAAGATGAATAAAATTATAAATAAACAAATGAGGTCAAAGTGATAGCATAGTAAGTCTGACTTAGGACTGCAAGTGAGAGTAAGTGTATTGTAGGGCTAAAGTGTTTGATGATTCTGGGATTTTATTGCTTTTGTTTCATTGCTGCAACTTTACAGTCCTATGCTCAAAGATGGTTTTTTTATGCTAATATTAATAGAAATATAGTGTAGACTGATTTTTTTAAAATCCTGTATTGAGCTTCAATGCGCTCACTATTTTTATTGAGGGATTAAAGGCAACATTTGAGTATGTTGGAATTATGAGAATTAATGCTTTTTCAATAGGTAGGCTACCGGTAGTGTACGTGAAGCATAATTCACATTATATTTTCTGTTCGTTTATAAATCTCTCTGTCCTATCGGCAAGGCTTTTGCCTCGAATGGAGGAAATGTGATATTATCCTTCTGAAAGGAACCAGAAATTTCGAAATTTCAAACTCCAAATTGTATCTTACTCCTCGCTTTGTTGCTCATTGGTGAACTAAATACATAGCGAAAATGAATAAACAGTCACAGCTGTTTAACATCATCAGAGATTTTAACGAATAGGCATAGTAAGCTAATTCTTAGTGCTTTGTTCACTTCAATACAGATAACAGCAGTCCTCCAGGCCTTCTATGGTCCGTCCACTCCAAGAACCGAACGTAAAATAAACTGCCGGAACGTCTCTCTCAAGACTCATAATTTCACCTCTCCCCGTTTTAACACGCACCCATAAGCAGGGTCGCAACTTATCGGAAGAGGGATTATCTATTGATCACGTATACATTTTTTTTCCAACAGACAAAGACATGGAGAGCCTCCCCGGGTGAGGGATCGGCTCTATGCCGATGCCATCTCTGAGACAACACGATCACATAGGACGAGACACAACGTTCTCACATACGTTCACCCCTAAATAAGGCGAGGATAGGATGAAAATGATAATGACGGCCTACCCGGGACCACAAGGGCCTATAGTCGCGACCTCATTCATGAGAAAAAAAACTGAAAACCCCGACTAGGATTTGAAACCGGGCCCGCTGCTTGAGAGGAGAAACGCATCCTCTGCGCTAGAATTGGACATACCTGCCTTGTTGGAATTGGTTCTAACTCAAAGGTCTGCTGCCTTTTAACTGAATAAATTGCAATACTATTGTTTTCATTTAAATGTAACTGGGCAATAAAAACTACATTTATGAAAATAAACATTTTATATGAATTTTTAATATTATTTTTTAATTGTTTATAATATCTCCCAATGAAACAGCGATAATTATAATAGTCTTCATTGGTGATCTTTCTAAGTGATAAGCAAACTCGTGTAACTTAATTCGGATCAAAATTAACAAATTTTGGTGCAGTTGTCTAAATAAATTTCACACCCAATTCATCAAAAGTTGGACAGACCTGATTTATAAGTTTATGCTGGATTATTTAAATCGTAGGCCTACGCATAATTTGAACACGAAGATTAAATACTTTGCTGTAAAGGACTGAATTACTCGAGTAGTGTTACATACATAGGCGTACCGAGGGGGGGGGGTTTTGGGGGTTTGAACCCCCCCCCCCCCATTGATTAAAAGAAGGAAAATTGTATAATTTTTTTAAGTCTGCCCATAAATTACTTAATACAAGTATAAAGCGTGGGAAGCTTAAAACTCGTTATTTTGCGTCTTAATTTTTAAAATTCTCTGGGGGAAAACCCCCGGAAGCTTAAAACTCGTTATTTTGCGTCTTAATTTTTAAAATTTTCCGGGGAAACACCCTCGGAAGCTTAAAATTCGTTATTTTGCGTGTTAATTTTGAACATTTTCCGGGGGAGGACCCCAGGAAGCTTAAAACTCGTTATTTTGCATCTTCATTTTTAAAATTTTTCGGGGGAGGACCCCCGGACCCCCCTTCCTGGGGGGTATTTCGTTATAACCCCCCCATATGGTCGGCCTGGTTACGCCTATGGTTACATAGATGCGATAAATTCACTCAATTACCTTTTTCGTAGGTAATCCCACGAGATTTTACGAGTTTATCGATAGATTTGTGACTGGGCAGCAGGAGCGAATTTACCTGATGAAACTCGTCAACTAGAGTTGGATTTATTAAGACTGTTCCATGAATAAAAATGTAACGATATGTTACAATTACTTTCTTACTTTGTGTTATATAAAAACAAAACCAGATCACGGCATACATGAATCGATTCGAGTTCCCACACTGTAACCAATGCTACCAATGGTGCATTTAAGATAGTTACCGTAATTCAGGTAAGCTAACAGTAAAACAGAATAAAAGCACACAAACTGGCTTGCACCGAATTGAAATTGTTTTTAATCAATGCACATTTATATTATTTCAATTTCCAAACAATTATAAAAATGGATAAAATAATGTGTTTTTATTGTGTTCAACTGGCAGCCTGTGACGTATTAATCACTGCACGTTGATGCCTTACGTGTCCAGTAACGAGCTGACGTTTTATCAGATAAAACCGCATCCTCACATTAATAGCGAGCATTTTCTAATATAAACGAACGTGATTGGTCTATATCCGAGGAACTGCTAAACGTTAGTGGCCAATGTCAAACACTCGACGTATGAGTGGAATAGTCAATTTAATATAAGGCTCACAAAACATAGGCAATGTAGGATATGTGATATGTTCAGAGAATTTAGTTTCCTTTGGCATCACGAAATAATTTAACGTACTGATGGAATAGTCTGGATATGAGTGACACTAAGTGACATTAAAACGGATAAGTTACAGATTAAACAGAATGGTAGATATAACAAGAGAGTAGACAGACTGCCAGATGAGTATTACAAATACAGATTACACTGTGAAGCGCTGGCAATACTCCATAACTATATGGAGGCTGTGCGCCGCCAACAGAAGCAGACCCAAGTGAAAGGGTTTATTTAATCATCTATCACATTTCTGCTCTATGCAATTTTAATTAAGCTTACGATCACCAGTCGCCTTAACTGTAATTATCTACTCAGCTAATTCAATCCTATTCCATACGCCGAAAGTGAATTTACGCAAGCTCTTCATCTACTCTGCAGAGATTACGCAACTGATGTCATAACAGGTGAAATGGAAACTAGTATTTACACTCCATTCTAGATTTCGTCGAACATATTCCGTCACTGAGAAGAATAAATTTATTTATTTATTTCAGTTTAACTCAACACTAGCTGCCTTCGAATTATAGCTGAAATTTTCCAGATAAGAAGTAAATTGGTTAGGTTCCTAGTCCCCAAGAGCTCATTCTGTTCTATCGATTGATGCAAATTTGGTACTTAAAAAGTATGTGACCGTTCATTGGCCATTTCTCTTGTAACGTTCAACCCAAAATAAATAGGGTTCTTCTTATGGATTTTATAAATGTGTATAGGCCTACTAAGTTACATGAAAAACTTATAAAGCATATTCGAGTTATCACCCGCAAAGACACACGGACGGACAGACGGACATTTTCCCGTAACCTAATAATCTTAAAAGGTACTTCTGGTACTTAATAATACGAAAATGGAAAATTTGTCAATCACAATTTTTTTAAATAAATATAAAGAAGTTTTGTTGCAGTAGCTTTTAATTCCAAAATGTTACATTTCACCGTGAAAATATTTAAATGTACAGAATGTGGCAGAAAAATAAGCGAGTTTGTAGTGCAATTATTATATTTTGTAGCATATATATATATATATATATATATATGTATATATATATTACATATACATATATATATATATATTAGGGATGGGTCGATACTCGATACCGATACATGATTTTTTCCTCGATACTCGATGCTTCGATATTCGATACCTTCAACATTTCCAGTTTCAATAAATTAAAAATTAAAATTTGAGAGAACTGTGTAATACGAACTAAATTAATTAAGTCTGCATATTTAATGAGACAAAATTTAATACCATCAGTAATGTATAATTATTTTTAAACTCTACATTAAAACTAAAATTAGTTTTTTAAACAGTCCACTTACAAGTTTTTGTTAAAAAATACTAGCATTCTCACTTAATTGCAGAATTACAAAAGTATCGAAAAAGTATCGAGCGAGTTTTCTGAAGTATCGCTCGATGCCGATACCATGCATATATCGAAAGTATCGAGGTATCGAAAGTATCGAGGACCCATCCCTAATAAATATATATATTACAATCTTTGAATTATCTTATAAAGTAGTTATTGGAGCTTCAAGTAGTTATTATAGTTTTCAGATTTTGAGTACAATATCCTTTTAGTAACAAAATCAGGTAAACTGATAAAACGAAATATCAGATAGAGTTAATAGACCATATTTTAGAAACTATTGAGTTTAGACCACGGTTTCTTGAGAAAGTTTGATCAGCACATGTAAGAACTAAGTGGATAATTAGAGTATTAACAGAACGAATTTACAACAAATTCCTTACGTCAACAATAAGTTATTCCTTTATTTTTGCAAAAATATCTGAGGTGTACAAATACGCAGTCAAAATTTTTGGAAGTTCTTTTTAGGTAAAAATTAAAAACAATGAACTTATGGAATTTTTCCACTGGTTATAAGTAGGGACCGGATTTTTAGGTTTTTAAAAACACTGTTTTAGGTTTTCCATTAGGTGAAATAGTTTTTTTTTAGGTTTTTTCTCCAAAATATCGTTTTCGGGTAGAATAATTGGTTTTATGAATTTAAATGTGCTACATAGGATTCAATACATAATACTTTTAAAGTTTAACTTAATTGACTTCAATTTGTGTAAACTTGCTTTAGGACAATATTATACAATTGAAGAAAGAAAGCATAAACAATCAAAAGAAGCAGTGAAAATAAGATTGCCTCATATTTCCTGGTTACAGTAAGGAATACGCCGGTACTCTTACACTTCCTCTTTTGATACTGTCCATCCTAGACGACAATGGGTTGAACGAAACGCTGTTGGTATTAATTTCAACGCGACAAAAATTATTGTCTCTCCGCAAAATGTCGATTCCTCAACTGACAAACAAAAAAGACAAAAAAGTAGCCTAAGATAGATATTTTAGGTTTTATATCCCGTTTAGGTATATTTAGGTTTTTATACCCCATTTAGGTATTTTTAGGTACCACAGAATTAAGTGGGTGAATCCTATGGACATGATTCGAAAAAGTGTATGAGCGCTTTTTGTTTTGGAAGTAAGGAAAAAAATAGGTAAAAACCTAAGAATCCGGTCCCTAGTTATAAGCTAGAAGCTATAATTGTGCAAAATTTCAAGTTTCTAACTCATCTGGAAATGAGTGGATAATCTAATTCTGGACAGTCGTACATGTGAATAGCATCATGGGTATCCAGTCAATTTTTCCATCTAGAAATACCTTATTTTTCACGATAGTGGAAATTAGATGTGCCAACATTCCTACCAAATTTTACGATTCCAGTTATTCCATAAGTATGTAAAATTTACATAATGTGAGGAAAATGTGCAACATTTACTTATAATAAAAATATATAACTCTAAGGTATAACCGATGGAGATACAACAAGAAGCCAAAGGAACAAACTTGTAGATCTTTCAAAATCCGTTACTGCTGGTGCAATCGGTTTTCTTATATGATTTAGCGTTAACCTACTTTAAGCCTCCAAAGATGGTCTGCAAAGAACATAAAGTTGTGACTGCCATTTTGAATGTTTTTCGGTTGTAGAAACTTAAAAATAGTAACTTTTAAAAAATATTTCCATCGGTTGTAGGCTATTAGCTATAAGAATGCTAAATTTCACATTTCTGGTTCTTCTGCAAGTGGGCAAACAATAATTGTGTCAGTTAGTGAGTTAGACACGCTACTTTGTAGTTGTCATGATCTGCTATTTAAATCGTTAATACTCCGGTACTGGTCAACTGATTTGGTCCAGAATCAATAGTGTTCTTTTTATGGACGTTATAAGTATGTATACTAAGTTTCATGAAAACTCTACAAAGCGTATTCGAGTTATCACGCGTACAGATAACACAGACGGATAGACAGTCTGTCATTTTTCGTGTCCACCATATAATCTTAGCAAGTATCATCCTGGCACTTAACAAAGTAGGCATATATAATTATTCGAAGTTTAATTCAAGAATGAATATGCATCTGTGAAAAGTACTCGGAAGATTATATTAGAAGGGCTCTAAACCAACTCACTCTTGTAGGCTTACACTTGGAGAATAATGGACAATAACATGCACGCGACGTGAAACATAAAACTACACTTTAAAAATTCAGGAAATGTAAGAGAGGAAAGCCTCACATTTCTGTGAAGAACAAAAGTAAGGTACAATTTAAATGGGACGTGCACGAAAGAGTTCATCTTAAGTATGTGTGTCTGTAATGCGTGGAGACCAGACTTTAACATCCTGAGCAGTCAGCGAGACATTTTCTTTGATGTTAGAGATACTTGACAAGAAAGCTTCTCTCAAATAGTCCAAGTCTAGATAAGGAGTCCCCTTTTCACGTATTCACTAGAACTAGAGGCTAACGTTCTGTTTCTTCCTTTTCTTTCACCATTGACCCGCACGCTTTCATTTTGATTTGCTAGTTTCTTACCTTCCTTATTTCAGATCTCCTTTCTTCTGGTCTGTGTCTCATCTTTCTTGAATAGGAGACTTCTGTCCGTCTGAAGTTTTTGCAGCATTGTTCATTTTCCTTTCCATGTTGACACAGTGCTATCATTCATTGTCTCTCTTATTTTTTCATTACCATTGTCTTCATCCTCTTTTCAGACTGCCTTCTTCTATCCTTGCAGAATGAAACCCGGTGTTTTGCAATCACTTACAAGGAGTAGAACAGGGAGTAATAGAATATAAAGAATTCGGAGTGTGCCAATTAAAGATAAACCGATTGCTATTTGCTCTTTTTGCTTAGTGACCACATTCTTAATCATTTGGGTAGATCATAACTTTTTCGGTTTCTTAATCTTATTTCTTTGTCAACTAATTTTATGTTTATTTATTTATTTTATTTATTTATTTATTTATATCCTTATTAATTTAATCCGTCGAAGTAAAGACCATAAGGCTTTCTCTACCAGTCAGTCAGGGGAATGCAAGAAATACAATCATTGCGCAACTTAATTATAATAGAAAATACAATTGCCAAAAATGCAAATGAAAAAGAAATACTAAACAATACATTAAATTAAAATAAATAAAACAGAAAAATTGTAAAATTTTACTGATTAAAATCTCTCTTAACCTTCTAAATATTCCTATTTTTTAATTTCATTAAATTAGTAGGCAATGAATATTCAATGAGTACCAGAAGCAAAGAGCTCCGTATTGTTGCCATAAACGACTATAACGTTGCCATACTTGTAAACGGAGAGAACTTTAAAATGGACAATCACAAGTTTTGGGGGTCCAGTATTTTAATTTTTGGTCTCTGCACAGAAGAGCTTAAGAGAAGAATAGCTTTGGAAAAGGTAGCAATCAAGAAAATTAATAAAATTGTGGATGACTCCGGGATTTCAATTAAGATGAAAATGAAAGTTACTCACGTGATAATTTTCCCAAGTGTGGTGTATGGATGTGTTGATTTGGCTTAAGTGGTGAATAATAATAATAATAATAATAATAATAATAATAATAATAATACAAATTCCACGCTTTTGAGATGAGGTCTTGAAGAAAACTATTTAGTGTGGATTGGCCATTGAAGAATGATTCAAACCAGGTTACCATAAAACTCAATGGATACTTTATAAGAACACTCTCTGGTATGGTGGAATGAAGCAGAAGAAAAGGAAAGAAAAGAGTGTGATGAAATTAGACAAGTTACTAGCTTACCTTTTACTCGCATTAGCCTATCAATAGAACACAGGATAGAGTTTAGTGGAAGCAACTGTTATTTGATAATTGAAGTTCGAGACCAAAGTGTTGCCATATTTTTCGATTTCTGGGAAGTTCTTTCCATTTTCCTGCTAATGGTATTTCTCTTGGTAAGCTTCCGATTTACCGTCCTTTTTTCTTGTTGGTTTTTACTCGTATATTGACTGTGGAAATGGGAGTTTACAAATGATTTATTAAAAATATCCTTCCTTTATTATCATGGTTTTCATGGTTAATTGATTTGTTTATAACAGAACATATTCGCGAGCACAGTTATGAGAATAACACATGCGATAACTCAAGCACAGATATGCTTGAACTTACAACCCAAAATCAAACATTTTCATTTTTGGATTTTGTAACATTGTAGGGAGACAAGGCTACATCACTCTGCGTCTTGATTGTTATCTCTTTGTAACGAGTGCATTCATATCCTCACGGGTATTTTCAAATTTTTCCAAAGACATCAATATACACATTTCTCAAAGTATTAACTGTAGCATTTCTTTTGTAGTACCTCATTTTTGTATATTTAGACGCCCTAATATTTAAAAAAATTATTTTGGTATACTGGCTCATTTAGTGAAAGGTGTGACTCACTGCATCAAACGATAAAATGAAATGGCAAAACTATATTAGAGAACATAAGAGGTTATGTAATAAATAGTAATTTATTATTTGTAAGTTATTTTCTCAAATATTTATATTTTAGGTTTACATCGATTGTAAGTTATAAGTTATAGCATTAGGTTATAAATTACCAGTACCGGTTTTTGTAAAGTAAATATATTAATAAATTATTTTTAACTATTTATAATATTTCTATTAGGACAGATATAACTATCATGTAGGTATATGAGCCATTCGATACACATTAATCTAAAAGAGTGCAAACATATTACAAAAAAAGAATAGACGCCTTTCCTCCTCTTGCATGCACACAACACTGGCACCTTTTGAGGAAATGTTCTTTCACGCGCATAAGTTCATCTTCCGAGATAGAGTTAATTTCTCTTGTGATTTTATCTTTAAGTTCTATTAATGTATGGGGTTTGATCTACACACTTTATTTTTAAAGTTCCCCCATAAATAATAGTCACATAGCCTACTATTAGAAGAACTTAAAGACAGTATCACAAGAGAAATTAACTCTAATCCCGGAAGCTGAACTTATGCGCGTCAAAATAAATTTCCCAAAAAAGTTGCCAGTGTTGTGTGGATGCAAGAGGAGGACATTTCCAAGATCTCTTGTGATGAGATACGTGGCTATTTTCGTTGAAATTTTAACTGTAATTGTGAAAACCTGAATTGTTACACCGTTTGCAGCTTTATTTGCGTAGATATTTCACCCGATCGCTCGAGAGTTAGAGCTGTGGTCGGCGCGACGCAGAAACCCGCATGATTGGCGAACAAGTACGTGACACACACGGTATAAAAGACCATCACGGCGTAGTTGGTTGAGGCAGTACGCTATAAACCAGAAGGCAGCTGTTTCGATCTCCGCTGGGGTCTTTGGGATTTTTCCATTGACCTAATCCTTCTGGTGCCACTATGGCCCTGGGGTCGATTCAACCTCTAACACAAATAAGTACCAGGAGCAATCCTGGGCATAAAGGCTGTTGACCTTACCACCTTCGCGTGCCGAATGTCTAAAAATAGAGGGCATCGAGCACCAGGAACCCTAAGAGCCTTCGCAGTCTGCATAGAGAACTTTTTACTTTTAGTTTTGCTTCAATCAACGCTTAACAGTGATTTTGAATCTTCACGAACTAAATCTCCATAAACGCTATACGAGACGCATAGATTTTTTAAGTTAAATTATTTATAGAAGGTTTATTTCGTTCGATTTCTTCCTTTTTAGTTTCTTTCTCTTTCCACTGTCACATCATGTTACCTCCCCCCTACAGTTCCTTGTGAGTACGACGACTGCGACGAAGGCTGTCTTCCAATTTCCCTCCATCGTAATTTCCGCCCAAGTTTCTCTCCCAGCTGTCATAACTCGGCAGTTCTGTTGGCTTGACAGCCGGAGAAAATCAGGCGACAAGAGCTCATACCAGAATAAACACGCCAAAATGAAAGAGAAGAAACCCAGCAATGTACTGTATAAAAATAAAACAATTTATTTATATAAAAAAATCATATACATTAGTTTATATATTCATTTTCAGGAAGACGCAGGCTGGGTCAGCAATATAGGAGAGAGAAATTAGTTTAATCAGGGTTCCTGGGAAGGAGGGATGCAGTGGCCTCTAGCAATAAAACCTCTGGATCCAAATCGTGAAACCAGCGACATCAAAATGTCGTAAAAACGCTCTAAACTTTAACTAGAAAACCGTGGTTAATTGAAATGGTAATAGAAATTCTTGATCTCACTCTGCTGATATAAAGATAAAGATGTGCTAGAATGAAAGTGAGTTTATTTTTTATTTTTTATATTTCTGTGAAAGTGTATTAAATATTTTTAAACTGTACCATTTAAAATGATTTTTATATCTGACAGTACTTGTAGTGAAAACTAAATGTCCTCTTAACACATCGAATTTTTAGACACTTAATTATAGGGATAATTTCAACTTGAAATTTAGTGAAATCACATTTCCTCGCACCTTACTCTCATGTTTTAAAGTTAGCTGTAACTTCTAATCTGTTTTTATGTCATATTATTTCTTATGATAGGCCTACACTTATAGCATGACCGAAGCACTGAGCTGTAAACCAGTCGTACATTTAATCTCTAAGAGGGCATTGATTATTTTAAATTACCAACATGGCCATAACATTAAATTTTATAATTATCTATTACAAAATCCATTTAATCCCTCGTTTTGTGATTTTATAACATTTATTTATCATTTACAACCAACCCAATTTACTTTCTTTAAACATTATAAAATTGCAAATTTCATTAAAATAAAATGTAATAAAATTGTATGGTAAAAATATAAAATGTAAAAGTTATTAAGCTAATGTTTTCAACATTGCATATCGGTTATCAGCCCATTGGAAGACTTCAAAAGCATTTTAAAACTAGTATACTTTGTAATTTTTTTTATTTTTTTTTGCATACCGTTTCAATGTATGAATGCAGAAACTGATCCAACCTTAACGCTACCTTAGTGTATAAGTGGATATTCGTATGAAAGGATACTGACTTAAGAGGAATCTACATTAATAATTGATATCAATTTTATTTATTTATTTTATACCATAAAGAATGTCTGAAGATGATACAAGAATAATGTAACGAAATGTATCTACTCTTCTCACATGGATATTAATAAATTATATGCTAACATAGAAGAGTTAACATCCACACACAACCCACTACAGTTGTAATAGTACAGAGTGGGCCATAGGGATATAATTTGTTTTACAGTGGATTGGTCGTAGAGGACGAGTGGAGTGCTCATTGATCCCCTGATTTAAATCCATTGGATTTTGCGATATGGGGGTACCTGAAGGCAAAAGTGTACGACGTGAAGATCAGGGATGAAAACCATCTTTGAGAGCAAATTGTATGGTAGTAGCAGAGTGCCGTGCTGTCACGCCAAACTTGGTGTCCAATGCTTTACGGAACATGGGCGACCGTTTACAGGCGTGTTTTGATTTGAACGGTTCTCACATTGAAAACATTATCACAGAATAGTATAATCCCTATCGTGCGTGACTATTGGCCCACTCTGTGGTATACTTGCAATGGACTTCAATAAGTTGCATAAAAACAGACTGTGATAAAATTAGTTTTTTTTTTTTTTTTTTTTTTTTTTTTTTTTTTTTTTTTTTGCGAAAACTCTTTATAAGTTATTAGAGGTTGTTTATTGAAACTTTTATAGTACATTTATCAAGCAAATAATAAAAGAATAATAAAAAATGAAATTAGGTTTATAATATGTGATTAATGACTTTACATGATACCAAATTATTTGTTCAAGTAAATTACTATTCATGATAGTATATTTTATGGCGATAATCTAGAAAGTACATTATAAATAGCAACTAGAATTTATTAAAGAAGATCTAGTAATAAAAGTAGCATTATATACAAAAAGAATATAAGTTAGGCCTATATGAAACAGTTTCCTTCTTTATGGTATAAAATAAATGAATAAACTTACTAGCAATTGTTAGATTCTTCTTAGGTCAGCATCCTTTCATACGAATATCCACTTATATACTAGTACGTCAAGGTTGAAATAGTTTCTGTATTCTTAGTCTAATATCACTAGAGGAATGAAATTCAATAAGTAACGCTTCAATGTAGCATATTTTTTAAATGGCAACTCTAATTTTACTTTGTTTAAACGGCGCAAATTAAACTGATTGTAAATAAAAGCTTTATAATATCATAATAAGAGAGATTAGGGGATATTTTAATAGGCAAATATACAACATAGCTCCCTCGTGAGTAGAAAGAAATAAGCTTTTATCTCTACCAGAAGTGTTTATCAAGAAGAATGTTAGTATAAAGAAGCTGGTGCGTAGGTCTCACAGCATCAGCACATTTAATTAACATGGAAATCCAATTTTCATAATGACCGGTAATTTTTGCCTACAGGTTTTCTTAGGGCATAGAGTACTTTAAAGTGTCGTAAATATGTGATATGTGACTAATTACTCATAAGTTTACATGCTCTGGGTTTTGATACTTCCGGGAGAGAAAACCTTTCAAAACTTGAAACTTCAGACTTTAGCTTTACTGACAATTATGAAAAACAGTCGATAACTAGGCATATCTAATTTGATAATACTATTTGTAATTGAAAGAAGATTCTACGGTTAGGGTTTAGGAGCTGCAGGTCTCTAGGCTCCTAAGAAATATCCTAATTCTAATTTCATACACCGTGTGAAGTTATTACATAAATGACAAAATCATGGGCCTAATATAATGAACTGATGTATATACTGTATGTTATTCTATTTTACTTCCTGCATAGTATTATTTTCATACAACCTTTATTCCCTAAAATTTGTTGCTCGTGGGTTACATAATCTTACAAGTTAAGTGTAATGTCTTTTTATTTCTACTTTTGGTAGAAAAACACTTTTCATGAAAAATTAGATAAAAATTCCGAACTACGGTCCTTTCATAGAGGGAGTAACATGCCTACATGTTAGAATGGTGAAAGAAGTTTATAAAATGTTGAAATACTATACGAATAATGTACGAATAATGATTTAGTCATCTGAATTTTATAATCGCATTTAAAGTTAGTGAAATTCATTTGCATATTGTCATGTTTATGGAATTGCAAACATAAACACAATGCTAATGGGAGTATAATTTGACAGTAAATAGCATTAACACAATTACATATTTACTCTGATCGTGATCATGCTGTATTGAATTACGGTTTAACATAATGAACATTGTCATTGTGGAATGAGTTCATGCTTCTATGTAACTAACCCCTTTCTGATAAGAGGGAATGATAATTGTTTTAACCTTTGGATTTTGAAAAATAGTTTTCTTGTTGACTGTAGGTTCTAGATTCTAAGAGAGGAAATCTGATACACCATATTGCTGCCAAAAAATAGCGTTTTGCGATACTCGTATGGGAGGTATGTTTTAACAGATCGAGGAATTGAATTTAATTGATTTTATACTAAGGATTGTAAGCGTAGAACTTAAAACTTCCTTTTAGACATACAATCCACTGAACAATGACAGAAAAAATTACAAATTACAAATGTAATAATAATTACAGACACAAATACTGAAATTAAGCATAAACCTTAACCTAATGTCATGAAGTAGCAGCCAATAAAATCTTATATGATGAGAGTAAACTTTTGTAGAAGATAATGGGAAATTAGGATTCATAAGTGGTTAAGAGGCGATCAACTAAGTTTTTTTTTTTTTTTTTGTCGTAGCAAGAGAATAACTTTGATAATAATGATACAGATCGAGTTTGGAGTTTATTGTATAATCGAGAGGCCGTGGTTATAAAAGATTTATAAAATTCAGTGGTGCGTTGCCTAGGAATTTGAAGTGTGATTGAAGATATCTATTGCAACGATAATGTGTTCTTTACATGGAGGTGAAAGATTCCAACAGGTAAACGGGACTATTACATTTCATGACTATAAGAGTTAGCAGTGTAATGTCAAGGATCCTTCGTTCTTTTAATTTTAGTAATTTTAGTTGCAGGTAATAAGGAGTGATATGCTCATCTTTTCGCGCTTTTCATACGAAGCGAAATGCAGCATTTTGTACACGTTGAATTTTTCTATTTAATATGTCCGAAAGATCGTTGTACAAAACTGATTCATAGTCAAGAACTGGATATACTAGTGTTTGTATAAACATTTTCCGCAAGCCGAATTTGATGAATGATTAAGACTGATATGTTAGTGGTGACTTGGAATATGATTATTCAGTGATAACGTTTGATCTATTATGACGCCAAGATTTTTAACTGTTGTGCTATGATTCAAGAGCTATAAGAGACGAGAAGTAGATGAGTTGAGTTCTTTTTCTTTTTGTCGTAATTCTATTATACACTTCACACACACGCATCGCATAAACTTTTTATACAATACGGAAAAGTAAGCGAAAATGCGTTAAAATCGGTAATTGTGATCACCTGTTCTCTAGTTGGTTTGGTTACACTATATCGTGGGCTTACAGGGAAAAGGTATTAACTCCAAAAATGTTGTTTGGAGAAAAATCAATTTTAAAGTTTAAATGTTTATGAAAAATCAGGTTATGAATTTAATTGCTTGTACGTTTTTTGCACAGCTACCTGAACTAATCTTCTTCCTCTTCACATAAAATATTTTTTTTACAAAAAAAAAAAAAAAAAAAAAAAAAAAAACACTGAAATGCAATATTAATGCATTACTGTACACAGATCACTGCCATATGGATAACCTAGTGCTTGCTAATCAACATGATCTGTTACCTAATTAAGTCATTCTGCCTGTAGATATCTTCTCTCTCTCTCTTGGTCGTAGTTTTACCTCTCCCCTTTAAGATTTAAGCGACCCAAGCCGCCCGGGCCTTCCAGGGCGGGGATTATCTTTGGATCACATACATACTTTTTTGACCAGGCAAGGACATGGAGGGCCTCCCCGGATGAGTGATCAGCCCAACGCGGGGCCATCTCCGAGACAACACGAACACATAGGACGAGACACAACATTCACATACACATTCACTGTGAACAAGGCGAGGTTGGGAGGAAGACGATAATGACGGCCAGATGATATCCGGGGACCACAAGGGCCTAAAGTTACCTGACATTTGTCTCACAGGTGAGGGAAAACCCCGGAAAAAACCTCACCTAGGTAACTTGTCCCGACCAGGAATCGAACCTGGGCCCCCTGCGTGAGAGGATTGAACGCATCCCCTGAGCCACAGCGGTGGACCGCCTGTAGATATATATTATATTTTATATTTAGGTATACAATGCTAAAGGTATGAAGTGCACTTAGTTCTTTTTCCCTAACAACATTCTCTGTGTTATGGACTTAATAACTTCGTGACAGTTCCATTGCTCAGAAACTATAGCCCAAAGATGAGGACTTAATTCGTTATCCTTGTGGATAGAGCAATCCTGTTGTGCTTATTGCCAATAATTGCTCATTTTTTGCATTTTTGGAATTAATACATTTTCCTTGTAAGCCCACGATATCAACCTTATTAAACTAGATATGGATATGGATAGATATGGATGTCGATAGATAAAACGATTACTTGGAAGCGTATGCAAGCAATCACCGATACCAACTATCATAACCTAGCTTCTTGATGAATTACTGTAAGCCAATATTAAGAAATAAAAAGGAAGTAAAGATGGCAAGATTAAAATTTTAAACTTACATTATTATGAAATTGCATTAATAATATGTGTTTTATATATATAAATATTATAAATCACTCGCTGTTTGTAGAAATTCAGTCTTGCTAGGTAAACAATAAATCTTTGCATCCGGTTGAATGAAATAACTGAATACGCACTCCTTGCAATACGCCGTCAGATTGAAAGCGAGAAAGGTGTACTACCCATGCTTAGAAGAAAGAAAGTTATGTGAGTGCATTACATCAGATTTTATTTGCGTTGTGTATCCTTCGGGTTTGAAGCATGGTGAGGACTTACACTCTTTCTGAACGATTTTGTACAAATATTCTACTAAAACTCCTTGGCGCCACATCCCTGAAGGGACAAGGCCTACCATCCGACCGCTACGTCATCTACCATAGGCAGATGGCAGGATTGGGGGCATGTGGTCAGCATGCCGTCACCCACGGCCGTTAATGGTTGTTTCCCTGACCGGAGCCGCTACTTCTCTATCAAGTAGCTCCTCAATTTGAATCACGAGGCTGAGTGCACCCCTATCAGACTTCCCTACCTCAGAAAAATCCAAGGAGATACCGAGGATCGAACCCGGGCCGACGGATTTGTAGTCAGCGACTCTAACCACAAATGTTCTACACAGATCCCATATTATGGATCATATAGATAATATGGGTATGGATATATTATATTATGAATTATATTACGTTATTCTAAGAACCAAAGCACTTGAGTAAAGGGAGTAATGTGTTTCACATATTTAGGCTATTTTCTTTACTTTTTTACCTTAAGTCGTGAAATTACAATGTTGTGAATACTGACACGGTACACAATAATAGTTTCTTCCAACGAGAAAAGATGCTTACGTTCCTAGATGAGTGTTCTCGTAGCCGCTCTTATCTCTTCTTCCAGTGAGTGCTAACGTGATTTATCTGGCAGTGGCTTACCTGAAAAGAAAACAAAAGATTATACTTTCCACTTAACTTAATATCTTACACTGAAGGAAGGTAATAAGCAATTAATAACACAAACAGCTAAACGAAATTTTATTATTTTATGTCTGGTAGGAAGTTTGAATAGTCTCATTTCTTTTAGAAATGTTACTGAAGTTTCTCTTTCAAGGAGAATACAACACAAAAAGTTGCTTCTATATTAAAATATTGAACAAAAGATGTACAGCAATTCTTTTCTATTCTCGCATACGTATTACAGAGAAAGTTTTATGATCGTAACAAAAGATCGAAAACGAGATAACACCGGAAAACAAATTTCACGAGGCCTAGAAACCAAAAAATGGGAATGACGACTATCTGTTTACCTGTAAAGTTTAAACGGTTGTTTGTATTTACTTCTATTTTTGAATTATGTCCTATGTTGAAATTTTGTTGGGCCATCTAGGCCATGGGTGCGCATCTGTGGCACATCGTGTCACTGTGCGGTAGGGGAATTTCTCCCACTACAGTCGCCCTTGACGTCAGCATAAAGCAGTTTCGACGTGACACTGAACATGAAGAACAGGTTTCTTACGTCACACCAAGGGATGGGGACTAAAACGTTTCCCCTCAGTTGCTCACCTATGGTCTAGGCTATGCTTTCTATAACCTGAAATATTAAGAAAACGTTCAATGAAACGTTCGATCAGTTAATTTGTGTGATGCTATAAGTAGCATAGTATATGAAAAATGTTGTCCTAAATGTATTTGAACTCAATTTTTGTATGGTACATACAGATCTTAACACGTATATGTGAGAAAGTTTGTGCAACATATTTTGCACCGTTTATTTCTACGATGCTTCGTTTAGCTTATAAATAATTTAATTTAATTTAATTTAATTACATGGTTGTCATGGAACAGAGTGAATACACATTGTCATAATATAGAAGATAAAAACTTTAAAATTAAGGGCCACTCACAAATTGATGGTTTTTTATACTGAAAGGTGGAAAGTAACTAGCTACTTATGTTGTCTAAAAATAACCGTAGGTTGTGTAACTCAAAGTTTTAAATAACTGAAGGAAATAATAAAACATAAATATGGCAACAGTGCAAAAGTTGAGGGAAATTTCCAGAGAGTTTTATGTTTATATCCTTGGTATTTGATTTTCATTTGTTTAATTCAAGACAAAGCACCATATTACACATATGTATTTGGTATTTTATTTTCAACTACAGAGTGTCCCAATAAAATGTATACACTCTTTGACAGTTCATAACGACCACACTTTTTGTTCTTTTTTGTATTGTGACTGCTTAAAATAATGGCTGGAGTCACACTAAACTTTGAGGAAAGAAAAATCGTTCTAAAGTGCTACTGGAAGACTGAGAAGATCAGTGAAGTGCAAAGACGGTTTAGAATGGAGTTTCAACGAGATGCACTAGAATAATAAATTGTGAGTCTCGTTTGCGAGATAAGTTTGAGGAAGAAGGAACTGTTAAGGGTGTCTATAAGAACCACCACAAAACCAGCTACAATCAATGAGTTGTGAGCAGCCATAGAGAGAGAATGTGCCGAAATACCAATTGAAATGATTAGGTAGGTTTTAGATTCATTCAGTCAGCTTTATCAGCTGTGCATGGACCACAATGGCCAACAATTTGAACACTTTCGATAATTGGCTGGTTTCTACATTTGTTCACATTATTTTGATTTTTGAAACTTTTCGGTATTATAATAATTGTCAGTGTTATAAGTTAGTCGTTTAAAGAGTGTATACATTTTATTGGGACACTCTGTATTTAATAAAGATGAGTTTTTTTAGTATAATTTCATTGAGGTCAAGCATATTTTTGCTTCGAACTGCTTTAACCTGTCAATAGAGATGTTTAGGTGTGTAAGTGCAACCTACAGCATCTATAATGCCTGGAAGGTTGCGAATATTGTAGAAATCTAGTATTTTTTTCTTATGACACTGTCCTTAGTTGGCATTCTAATAAACCGAGGCCTTAAAGCATAATTTTCTCTTATCACATTATGAATGGTTCTACTGACTGTTCCTTTGTCCCCAGTAACTATTTGGAAGCTTCCAATCACAATAATTCGCATAGAACCTCAGGGCTGAGCTTGAGTATCATGAACATATGAATTCGCTTTATTCTTTATTGCAATGGGAGACATAACCTCTGTCTAGTTCTTCTACTCAAATTTTGGTGGCATGTCATTCAGTATTAATAAAGGATTCCTTCTCTTATGACATACATGAGATGGATAATGAATTTTCATTGCATCACCACATGAGGTACTGTATCAGAATAATCAGAAATCTAGCAAGAAATGTTGCTATTTTGTAATGTAGGGCTACCATAACTAACAACAAAGCTAAGGTACCGATATCTGTATTTTAATGTCATTAGACAAAATGAAAGCAAACTGAATCTAAATGATATGAAAATAATAATTAATAACTCACATTGTATTTGTAAAATGGATTTCTAGTGTCTTTTCACTGTTTGAAATGTATCTAAAATTTCCAAATCATCAGCTAATGATTTAACTTGCAAAAATTCACCAGTTATATTAAACTGTTGGTTAGGATGAGATAAACTTGGATTCATGTTTATACAACAAAAAAGTTACAGTTAAATGTAACTGAAAGTTAATTTTGCATGCTAACAACATATTACATATTACAACATATTATGCATATTTAGAGCATAATTAAAAAAATGCATTATCTTATAAAATGCCTTCGTGGTCAGCCAACCAGAGATAGTTCTTTTAAAATGGAGTCTGTTCATATTAAATACATCTGGTGGAAAATTTATTGCAACTTTAGTAGACATAATCTCAAAATGAGCAGCAGAAGATTCAAGCATGACCCATAAGCGGTCTAGTTGTTCCTTGAGGCCGCACATAGGAATGTTGGCGAGGATCTATTTTACATAGTGAAATTAGTTACTAAAATATTTTAATACATAATAACAATAAATCTATAGAATGATAGACCATAAACGCCATTAAATTATTACTTTACAAACCTGACTACATAAGAGGAGCGGGGCTAAACGGATTTAAAGTAAGAGAATTCTATTTCTGCCGTATGATTATTCATTGCATCAGTCTTGACATGTAACTCTGTTCTAAATACATTTACCGAGTGAATAACTTTTCACGAAAATCTCGGTTATCCTGTAAAGGAGGGAGGTAGGGATTGGAATTCCATACAACTGTTGCACCCTTGCAGTAAGATAAATGATGTAGATTGTGAACTAAATCAAGAGGGATTTACACACAGTTGAGAATCAAGTTAGAATCTCGCTGCTGCCATTCAAGTAAGCGTCGTCGTCTGGATGTTTACTGCCAAATTACAGTTGAGGAAAATCCCCTCTGACACTGATAGACATTGCGAGTAAACACTTTAGCTGCGCGTCAAACTGCTAAGTGCTGCTACGTCATCTTGTTATTCTACGTGTCCTTGTTTTCTTTTAAAGTAAATTGTTAACCTGATCACCATTAACGTATGTTGTCCACGGAAAAATAATTTCTTGCATAACTCCATAAATTATTTATGAGATATAAAGAGGGTAACAATAGGCTGAGAACATAGATTAAAACTTTTTTTGCACGACGTAACTAATTAGTGGTACTTATGAATGTTGTTGCCGTGGATCGTAAGTTGACATTCCCACACGCAATCTTTGTTGCTATGTGCGGTAAGTGTTTCCGTGCGGTTATGAATTTGCTTACGGCACATCATAATACAAGCCTTTATGGACAAGGCCCCCCAGGACAAATATTCGGTTCGCATAACAACAAACACATGCGAATCACTTTCTGAAATAAACATCTATCTTCAAGAATGTATATACATAATATTTTCAGGTAATATCACAATTAATATAATTAAATTGATATAAATAATCATCGTGCAAAGAATAGCATGCAATACTCGTGCCGTAAGCGCATAACGGATCTCTTTCCTTGATCCGTATGCATCGCTTACGGCACTTGTATCGCAATATACTATTTTTGCACGACGTAACTAATTAGTAGTACTTACGAATATTGTTGCCGTGGATCGTAAGTTGATATTCACACACCCTTTGAAAACAAAAGAAATCTCAGTGCTGCAAAAATGACAAAAAGCACACGTGCCGTAAGTAAATCCATCATAATACAAGCCTTTATCGAAGACCGGAAGCAAGGTCCCCAGTTTGTGGCGACTTGAACAGGACAAATATTTGGTCCCCATAACAACAAACACATGCGAATCACTTTCTGAAATATAACATCCATCTTCAATAGTGTATATACATAATATTTTCAGCTAATATCTCAATTGATATAAATAAATTGATATAAATAATCATCGTGAAAAAAAAATAGCATGGAATACTCATTCCATAAGCGCATAACGGATCTCGGAAATGAAAAAACTCGGCGCAAACGCCTCGTTTTGGAACTAGTATCGCAATATACTATTGAGGTACGTTCGCTATACTTAATTAGCTCTTTCAAGTTATTCACGTTGTATGTTACATACTGTTATCAAACGTCCGGAAGATCCTTGATATGCCCTATGTTTTAATCGTATGTCCGGCGTTCGGGGAAATTATTGAAAAATATGGAATATTCTACTTTCTGAGGAATGTAAACTTTTTCAGTTTCAAAGGTATTAGCAACTCGGGAAGGTTAGAAAAAAATATTTGTTGCAGTTTGCCATAACAATATCAATTATCGTCAAAGCATGTAGTATTGCTGTAATAGTGCAAGGAAGATGTTACAGCAGTGGCTGTGATCATCCGAAGCGTGTTGGGTTGTTGAGCATCAACAGCAAAATTAAATACTTCCATTTTCATTTTCTTTGTCTTAGAGTGAGGAAGCAAGAATTTTATAATAAATTAGTAGTTTAGTGTTATAACATCAGTGCTAAAATGCTGAAGAGAAAATGCAAGTTTACTGACGATTTAGCGAAGAGGTACAGTGGTATTAATCAGACGTGGCAGTCCAAGCATGGATGCTCAGTAGATGCAGACGAGTCCAATAAACATTCGTACTGCATGGAGGGGTGTATGGGTTAGTTGTGTCGTTGCTTTCAGAGCGGTAAGATCGTACAATGCAGTGAAGAAACAAGAGAGCTTGTTACAATCGCTTCTCCTCTCCCGCTAGTGCAGTTCAACATTCTTACCCCTCCCCATGATTCCCCCTACATGCGTCACCTTCTCTCACGCGCATCTGACTGCCGCCTCTGATTAATACCACTGTAATAAAGAAAAATATAAAAAGTATACATACACGTTTAAGTAGTAATTAAGTTTGGAGTTTATTATTCCTACATTTAATATTTTTCTATAGTTTTCTACATTTTTGTGTAACATTCTACATTTTAGACCACTAGTGCCCTATATTTGGTCCACCGCTGTGGCGTAGGTGATGTGTTCGCTCGTCTCTCGCAACGGGCCTGGGTTCAGTTCCTGGTCGGGACAAGTTACCTCTTTGGAGTTTTTCCTCGCCTGTAAGACGAATATGGGATAACTTTAGGTCCTTGTGGTCACCGTCATTATCATCTTTATCCCATCCGCGCCCTGGTGTGAATGAGTGTGTGTACAATAATATTGATATGTCTCGTCCTAAGTGTTTGTGTTGTCTCGGAGGTGACCCCGGCATTGGACTGATCACTCATCCATGGAGGTCCTTTATGTCATTGACTGGTCAAAAAGTATATAAAAGAATCTGGTAACCATATCATAATTCATAACACGATCTTCGCTATCCTTTCCACTTCTGATACGGAATCTGTTAACTTTCATGTAGACTTGGTATAATTTCTGTAGAAGTTGTATCTGCCTGTGACTAGCCTGAACAATGCCCTTCAATAAATTATAATAAAATACTTTCGTAAGGAAAGTCTTTTTTCCCTTACTAGTATCTTAATGTAGCCTGTTGAAACGAAGAATGCGAATCACAATAAAATAGCCAAGAGTTATTTGCTAAGGACATAAAAACATGTAAGCATTTTCTGAATGCTTCCGGACATATGTTATTCTCGCAGTAAGCAAGTGTTTATTAGATCCCTTGTGCCGTAGTCAGACATTCAGATTCGAGTTCCGGGTACACTCCAAGATCGAGTCTTGGCAATTTAACTTCATACAAACACCACTACAAACACTCATCTTTTCACACCTTACACTTCTTCCACTTCTTACACTTCACCATGTAATGTAGCCAGTCCAAAAATGGATCACACTATGGCGTCTGTCCGCCAAATGCATCAGATCAAAGAGGTTGGTATTGGATACACACACTTACCTTTCTTCCAGTTCTTATCAATAGGAAAATCTTTTTCATCGGAAGGAGGAGTTTGGTTATGTAAAACTTCTCATTTGATGTAAATTTTCCTGAGAAAACAATTTTTTTTTCTGTTACGGGAACAAAATCACTAGGATTTGATATTTTTTTATTTGAACATGAAAATGACAATAAACTGGTCTGTTAGGGTGTATTTTCCCTGTAACCTAATTCAAGGAAATGTAAACATAAAATTAAATTTTCCTAAGGATGGTAATATTCGACTGGGTTTACACAATTATAGAGTCTCCTTTATAGGTTGTCTGGTATATTGGACCTTGGGGCATTCTCACCACTAACCAGCAACAAATAATTGATCACTTAGCATTCATGCACTCCATTTGCCATGGTATCGTCTTTCAAATATCGAAATTCTCTGGTGAAATGCCTACCATGATGACATATTGCAACCTATTTCACAATAAACCATGTTTTCCACAATTTCCCAATAGTTTGGGCTCGACGGATCTTAGGAAATTTAAGACAACAGCTCTGAAAGATTCCTATGCAGCGTTTTATTTTCTTGTCATAAGCCCATAAAAATGTTCATCTGAAAAGGTTTCACGGAACAGGGATCTTATTAATATAGGATACTTATTTCATTTAAGTCGTAGGCCTACTTTGTCTTGGAAATTTAGAGAGTAGGCTAAGTAAGTTATCTTAATCCTGGTTCATCATTATCTAGGCTTTTACAGATTTTAAAATCAGTTCAATTTGTATGTGTAGAGGAGAAGGAAAGTTTAATAGATTCAGGCAATGGCTACTGCATTACATTCTTCTTTCCTAATTCAAAAGTTCTTTGAAGAGGCCAGTCTTTTCTCGACTTGTGGTACAAAGCCCCAGTACAGCTATCCTTCACAAAGGAAACAGCAATACTTTGCACACCCCTGTTCTAGAGCAAATGATGTAGCAACCATAGTCACCACATATTTGCTACTTAAATCTATTAATTAGTGCAATTTAAAATACCTTTCATGTTTTGATATTTCTCTCTCATTTGCACTGCATAACCAACTCGAACGGAACGCAAAATATTGTAATGGATAAATCAGTCATTACCTGCATATTGTAAGACCACAGTGATTATTTTCAATGTTAAATTTATAATTAGTAGCATGCAATTAGTAAAAAATAATTAATTTAATTTCCATAATATTTTGACTGTTGTCCAGTCCACTGTATTGTAACTTCATGAAGATGAATTTAGCAATTTGTTGCTTAAAGTGATTACAAATACATCAGTATGGGTACAGAATTTAAGAAGAAAAAAATAATGCAGCGAACAACACGTAATCCAGTTTCTTCCTCAGCTTAGGGGGAAAAAGCATTGGTTCCCTTCACAGTTCTTATTAAGGCATTCCCTCCATTCTGTTCCATCTTCAAGAACATCGTTGGTAAGGACGGGAAAGGAAAGGAAAGTGATGGGTGGGTGTAAGAGAATGTTTTGAACTTTACAATAAGCATAAAGCTTCACTTCTATTGGTCCATTGACACAAAGTTGAGACTCCATAGCTCGGTCTAACCTCTCTAGCTCCCCTTCTTCTCTTCTTCCGTAGTTCTGACTTGCTTTGTTCGAATCCCAGCCTCTTACGTGTTCCACGTCCCGCGGATTACCACCATTTTCTTGCGGCTTCCGGGCCTTCCTCGCAAGTGGACGACTTGCCTTTGTTCCACAGTAGAAGGTAGTAATGAGGCTGGGGGTAGCCGATTAAATCTTGGTTTAATTTGAATCCCCTCCTTTGACCCTCTTAACTACTTAACACACTTTCTCTAATAGCAGCAAATGGGCAAGATTTAACTTTGTTTGTTCGCATGTTAGTTGTAATGGTCGTTTATGACTTATGAGCTGTCATGTTGAGGGCCAAAAAATAATCCAGCTTTTAGTTTTTCTGTACTTCGTACAGTTTTCGTCGTACGTGTCCAAAGTATGGTCAAGAACTTTCACTAGCTATATTATCAAGCAAGATTTTGTTTCGCTAGACTAAAAGTAGAGCTGGTAGAGAAAAACTGTTTACATATTTGGAATAAGCACACTAGGAAGTATAGCCAAAATCCGGTAAAACATCTGAGACACCAAGCAAAAAGTTCTTTTTGTTGGGCTGTAGCAGCCACGTTTCGTGCATTGAAATACCGTTTCCGTGATAATTTCCACAAATATCAATATTTTTGCCGTGTTATATTCATGAATTCTTGTTTGCCTCCTTAGCCGTAGTAGCAGGTTGAGCATGCAACCTTGGAGCCGTGGTATAGGAGGCTGTGGGTTCGATTGTCGCCTGGGGCACGGGTGATTGTCGCCTGGGGAACGGGTGATTGTGTACGAGTATAAAAATGGAAAAAAAAAGAAAAAGAAAGAAAGAAAAAACTAGGCAAACGAAAAATAGAGAAAAACTCATTCGGATAATTGACGATAGGCTGGCTAAAAGTACAATAATTAAATACATTATTTTCTTCTCATTGACTTAGTTTAGGCTATAGATGAATGAAACACTGGTACTCTAAGTAGTTCAGATATGCATCGGAGACGTTCATCTTCATAATTATGTGATATTAGTTTCACATTTTGTACCAAACAACTTTTTCAGAAAATAAGGGTATATAAAGGGCATTTTGTTTTCATTTTGTATGATGGTTTGTAAAACGTTCTTACACATTTATTTATGCTTTTTTTTCTGGAGTTTACAGCAAATAAACCATCAGCCAGCGGGATGAAAATGTGTTTCATCATGGTATTGATTCAAAGGACATTGCCATTACAGTATATCCAAAAGAAAGAAAAGTGTTTGTAGAAGAAAGAAGTTTACAAAGCTTTTTGTTAACAAAACTTGTCCTACTTCGGTGTATAGAGAAAATTTCATCAGTAGGCCTATGTACCATCTTTTCATGTTCTTAAATTCAAAGTAGTTGTCTATCCGTTAAACTGCCAAAATATATGAATGTGGGTTTATAAAAAAAAAACATAAAAAGTTCTATATTTACACATTCAAGTTTGCTAAGACAATCAACTGCAGTCAGAGTTAAGGTAAAGCTAGGAGCATCGAACTTGCGAACAACACAAAGACAACAAAGGATGGAGGTGTGGGAAGCAAAAACAGAACAACCCAGAGTAGGAGGAGAAACCCGTATACAGCGTGTGACTATCGATCTGACATTATGTGACTGGAATAACTATATTTCATTGTGCGAACTGTAAGGAAGGGAAATTATGTTCCACCTCTATTCCCTCCGACAAGATTTGATTTCGTCAGTGTCTAACAAACAGTCTTCACTTAAAGGGAAGAGACGCAAAGGTTGTTTCACAGTCTAGTTAAAATATATGACTGAGAGAATGCATGTTTTCGAGATTGACGGATTCACGAATTTTTGTTAATAAGTTACCATTGACAAAGTGATTTATTTTGTTTCAAACACATCTAGGCCCAATAAATTGTCGTTTTCTATCGCCAAAAAACACAAATTTTTGTGTATTTTCAAAATTTTAATTTTTAGTGTAATTTTTTTATTTTTATAAACGGAATTCTATATTTCTAGCGGAATCTCGAGCTCTAGAAAAACTTTTTAAGATAACTCAAGTGATATACGATGGTTGGAAGTTTAATAGTGGCAAGGTGAAATACAGGACATTCAAATCGCTTTTGTTGGATGTTGGTTGGATATCCCATTGTATGAAGTGATCTTTCTACCTGCTCCACCCTCACTCGGCCTGTCTGTCCGACTTCTTAACATAGCTTCCTCATTCTACTGCACTACATTTACAGGGTAGCTCTCACTTCTTGGAAATACAATATGTTTCTTAAATAATCTTTCTTATATTTACGCCAGTTTTAAAAGAATTCTGTAATTGAAAAAATACCACTGCAAGCCATATTTTGTAAAAATCTTGTCTTATATTCACAGGCACTAAATGAATTGGCACAGTAACGAGGCTTCGTATGTATTTTATATGTGAGAAGATCCGTTCACTTGCATTTATTGGTTCAATAAATATGTGAGAAGATCCGTTCACTTGCATTTATTGGTTCAATGCGAGGGTGGCACTGTAAAGAGGGGCATATCGAGGGTTGACTGTATTATCGCCTCACTCATAACGTTGACGGGAAGCTCGCTTTGTTCTCATATTACAATGCTTGTTGTTACTGTAAAAGGTTTTCTCAAAAGAAACCGCTGACTGAATTCGTGTTGCCAATTCTCTCATTGCTCAATGTCATTGTCACGTAAGTGTTTTGCTGCATCTACATCTTCCCGCTCTGTTTACTAACACTGTGCAGTGTGGCAACTACTCCAAGCGGCGGCGACTTCTTTGATGTTTAACTGTCAACGAATTGAGCGAGGCGATAATATAATACAAAAGTTCGGCGTTTCTTTGATTCTCGTTTCCGGCTGAGACATGACAACTCGTCAACACGCAGCTATTAACGAGTTTGTCCTTCTTAAATTAAACAATAAACAAACACTTCAAAGACAGCCCCGCTGGGGACGATGGTAGCGAGACGAATATAACGCGATATCGTCTTGACATCCAGCAATTAATACCGTACACCCACCGGGAGGATCACAAGCCCGCGAATTTGGGATCTAGATGCACTACCGCGGCCAACAGATATCTTTAATTAGAAACAAAATAGATTCCATTGCAAATGAATACATACAATTTGTGTTTTTGTTACAATAAACTGGTACCGCCTTCAACTCCATTATGCTTTACAAATATTCATAACGTACATTATCATAGCTCATAACTGTTTATGTAGAAATAATGTAATCTTATATTGATTGCAGTTTTATAGGAGCATTCTTTTCTTTCTTTCTTTCTTTCTTTCTTCTTTCTTTATCTTAGTTTTACCTCTCCCTTTTAGGATTTAAGCGATCCAAGCCACCCGGGCCTTAGAGGACCGAGACCTGTCGGGAGAGGGATTATCTTTGGATCACAAACGTACTTTTTGACCAGACAAGGACGTGGAGGGCCTCCCCGGATCAGTGATCAGCCCAATGCCGGGGCCACCTCCGAGACAACACGAAGAGACACACCATTCACACAAACACACTCACTCCAAACAAGGCGAGGATGGGATGAAGATGATAATGACGGCCAGATGATATCTGGGACAACAAGGGCCTAAAGTTACCCGACATTTGTCTCACAGGTGAGGAAAAACCCTAGAAAAACCCCACCTAGGTAACCTGTCCCGAACAGGAATCGAACCCGGGCCAGCTGCGTGAGAGGAGCGAACGCATCCCCTATGCCACAGCGGTGGATCAGCATTATTTTCTACAGTCCGTAAATCTTGGTGACAATATGAATTTTAATTTTTTTTTTTGTCAGATAATACTTTTAATTCTTTCAAAATTAATAGCGTGCTGGTTCAAGAAGTTAGAAGTTTTGTTTTAAAAAATCTCAGCGCTGAATCTTAGTTGATAGCTTTGTCAGATTTGCGGCGGATTAGAATTGACATATTGACCCTCGCGGGTAAGATGTGAGATGTGAGATCATATGTGTGTCAGTGTGAGTGTGTATATGTGTATGTATGTGTGACTGGTATGCACGACCGCCTATGTCAGGATCAGATGTGGTGGAACTTGGCTCCACTGTAAGCATACAAATAAACTGGGGGAATCTGCCTTCAGTTCTGTGAGTCCACTATTCCCCTGCTGTTGTGGTCGTGCTGGTAAAATCTCAAAATCACAAGAGAACGCTTCTAACACGTACTTAATACCTTGTCTCATGTTATAGCCGCAGAAGCATCTGTTCATTTCTCTAAGAATAAAAATTCAGTAAACGAACTTGTCATTCCGAAAAAAAGGACGAAAATATATTTTATCCTGTAACTGTTACACAGCACTTATTTTTAAGATGAGAGATTATTAACGAACCACATATATAGAACATTTATAACAAAATAATAAGATGGTAATGTAAAATTATTGTATTTTTTAATAATGCATAAAAAAACAGGATATTCCATGAATGATATGTGATGTAGCCTACATTTATTATCCTCCCAGATTTCACCCATCATTCTACAAGAACGTATTTTTTAAGTCTCTTAATATGATACTGTATTGTACACCATTGAACACAGGACAATTATTTTACGCATAACGTCTTTCATCCGGGTGGATGGGGAAAGAATGACTTCACAGAAGATAGAGATGCTTTGAAAATCACTTCAGGTTTAAGATAATTATTTTTGTTGGAAATTGTATATTGGTTTGGAGATTTTGTTTTAAGGGAATTTTCCCCACCGTTCGGATGCCCTGAGAGAAAAATTAAAATATAATCTTCTAGGAGTGGCAAATTGTAAGAATTGCTAATTTCAGCGAGTGGTACATATTTTCTTGGATTAAACTGTATATTCTGATCATGTATAAGTTTATTATAGGGAACGATACTATTAAACTATGATGATCTACCTTTATTGTGATGAATTAATAAATTGTTTAAAAGTCGTGAGTTAGAAACAAAGAAGCTCTAATTTTCAGACAAGAGAAATAAAATGTATTTAGTAATCATCTCACAATGCTAAAAATAGATGCAGACAAAATATGTAGCTACTTGAATATTTCTGTTCACATTGCGCACTCTTCATGTGGCCAATACTAAATGCAGAAATAAATAAGTTGCTTTATTCCGCACTTGTCTTCTTGTTTCTACGAAGGGTTTCTGTCATTAAGGAGTATTCATTCAAGCCAAAGTAAGCCTAGTCTCTAAGGGGAGTGAATATTGTTCGCAATTTCCATTAAGAAGCATTTTCCAAACGAAACTGGTTCCAATTTGCATTCGAATTCAGTTAATCTACTCTTGTTGAATAGAGAGAATTCAGCTTGTAGAAGGTACGAAAATGTGTGTCACCCTTCGTTAGTGGTTAAGTGCTCTTTATTGTCAGCAAACAATTTGCACTAATCTGGAGGCACGAAAACCTCTCCGAGTAACCCTCACACCCCTGGTTTAAGATTATCACGGGTGTTAATGGTTGTTCCATTCCCTTTGAATGGTGCTATCTCAGGACGAAGACTACGTATGTGTTTTTTTTTCAGTGTCTCATTGAGTAAAGTGATTTTACTCGCCCGTTTTCTAATGAATTTTTACACTTCCTGAAGGATAGTTTCTAAACGAATCAGCTAATTGACTATTATACTTATTCGAGAGAATTAGAAAACTCATGAAATGTTATTATTACGAGGTGTAACTTGTTTGGAAGTGCAATATTCTTACTTATTTTGGTTTGTTTGTGCACATGTTTAGCTCTTAGGTAAGGTCAGAACTAAGAGGGAGACTTAAAAAAGCTTACATCTTTTCCCTCTTCGAAGTTTCTGGATTCTTAACAGGGACATAATCTACACGTTTGTGTGTAATTCATAGATGAAAAATAGGTGATTTTTTTTCTCAGCAATGAATTGCTCTTCAACCTCGTAAACTGACATACTCTTTATTGAATACTTTTACAATAGCATACTAATTTCAAAACTAATCAAACTGTTACAGTTACGAGTAATTATCGTTACAAAATGGCAGCCACGGTTCGTGCACTGGAATGCAGTTTCCATGATAACTCGATAAATATCAATATTTCTGAGTGATTATTTTTCTATCTGTATGTTAATATCATAATGATATCAAAATAATTCGTTAATATCATATTAGATATTTTAGTGTAAAAGAGAATGTAGAATATACACTTCACGCAATTAAAAAAGTATTTGGACTGTAGATATCCCAGAGATTGTAGATGATATAATTCATATGACGTTTAAAAATAAATAGAAAAAATATAATAACAAAACGCAAGCTCTTGTGAAATGAAAATTTTAAGGAAATTCAAAGAGAAGCATAGTAGAATTTAATACATCACTAAATTCGTCAAAGACAGGAGAAAGCTTTGGAAGAAGAATGAAACAGATAGGACGGTGAGAAGAGCCAAAGATGTTAGACATTTAGATAGGAAGAGAGGAAGAGGAAAAATTTCCGATGCTTCTGGTCTCTTCTAGTGTTTTTCTTTATTTAAAGTTGACATTGGATCTCCGTATCACGTGTTCGACACCAGTCGTGGATGAGCCAATCTCTTATTACTTTGAATTCAAGTCCCAACACACACACACACATTATCTTATTAACAACGCTCAGGCCTGGGTGAGCGGTGAAATGGAGGTGGAGTATTGAAACATTTCATTTTAGTGGCTAGAAGGCGCACCTCACAACAAATGGCCACACCAGCCTTTGAATGATTCTGACTTTTTTTTAGTCTGGTACTTAAACATTAACCTACGATTACAGGTCGGTTTCGGTTTCGCCAAGGCGGAAAAAGGATATGCGCAGGGGCCTGGCGAAGCCGGTCATGTATTCCATTACTAACATAAATCACTGTGCGTTATATCGGAAAGATTCCGTGCAGTCGACTGTACGTCTTCACAAGAAGAAGCTTGAAGAGGGCAAGAACTGCATGCATATCCTACAACAGAATATAATAGTAAAAGTAAAAGCGTTCCCTATACAGGCCATGGAGGCCCAGAGGGTTCCAGGAGGTTGAGGCTCCCAGATTTTTAGATATTCGGCTTGTGAAGGTGGTAAGATTGTCAGCCTTACGCACATGCCACCTTTACCCCCAGGATTGCTCCTCATATTCATTTCTGTTAGAGACTGAATCGACCCCAGGACCATAGTGCCACCAGAATAATAATAATAGTAATAAATTAACAACAATTATAGTAAGTTAACAAAGATGAAACTCGTGCTATTACATAACTACTTCAGGATCCATAAACTTAGTGTAGAGTAGAAGGATACATGTTAACAGGACAATATCTTTTATATTAGTATTACAGCAAGTAAAGCCCAACCTTCGTGCCAGGACTTCAAGATTAGATAATGGTGACTGACGCTGCTTTGTGTAGCTCGACAGTATTTTTTATTACGACACTGCAGGAAGTCTGAGAGGAAACATTCGAATTCAAATTTGAAGGGTGTCAGAATCAGATACAGCTAGCACCTCTTCAGCAGATAGATATCTGAACTACACAGGGGTGTGAGGACAAGCAGTGGCGGAGTGTTGACTAACAGAAAAAGCAATTTCTTTTCCGCCCTCCATTTCATATTCCATTTTTATCTCTCTCTTTCTCTTTCCTGTCGCTCGTTCTCCTTCTCTTTCAGTATATTTGTCCTTTTCTCTCTACATCTTATTCTTTTTTTTACTCTGTATTTCTTCTTCGGGTTAATCCTGTTTCTACAAACTGCTAGAGGGTATAGAGCGTAGAGGAGCAATTTATATTTTACAAGCTTTCGGCTGCAATCTTCACGGTGTTATTATTTATTCACTGTTTTTGCGTTACCATCTCTATTCTTTCTTTCTCGTTATTTCGTTGTTTTTAATTTCCAACCATCTTACCCCCTACATTAGATGCTTGCTTTCTTGTCTTCTATTCTCTTTGTAATATTTTCAAGATTAATTTTATTTCATTCTGGTGTTTTCCATTTTAATAGTTAATAGACCTATTTCAAATAGGAAAATATTTGGTAATTATTTTCATATATTTCACAATAAATGGCTGCCATAAATGGTGAATAAGAATTTATAACAACTATTTCCTGCGTTTTAAAATAATTTTTACCAGGTGCAAGTGTACTTGAGTTGTACTTAAATCATGAAGTAATAGGCCTACATCGTCTATGCAGCTCGTTGTGTTTCACCAGTTGCTATTGAAATGTACAAAGCGTAAGAAATCAGGATATAGAAAGTATCGAATTGTATTCCTACATGAGATTTAAAGAACAATTTTCTTATCTGAGGGCGATTCCAAACATAAATCATCTATAAAATAATCCCTTGATTATTTTAATTTGAATAAACTTTAAAAAATTAAAATTACGGGCCTGGGTGGAGCAATCTGTAATACACTGGCTTTCTGAGTCCAAGGTAGCAGGTTCGATCCCATCCAGTGAAAGAGCCATATGTGTAAATTTACAGGTATGTAAAAAAAAAAATACTCCTGCTGGACAACATTCCGCCACACCGCCGATGGACATTATAACTTTATTATTTTTTATTCAATACAAAGCAAGCCTTTATATTTTCAACTCAATGTGCTGACTTTTGACAATGTAATGTTTTCAAACTGCTAGAATGGTATATCTGATATATAGTCACTCAGTACTTAAAACGTTGAGAGCAGTGAACATATTGCAGGTCATAAAGAAATAGGAACGGATCACAGCATGTAGTGTCTGTGGGTAATTCCGTGAATTCAAAATGGGAAATCAGTGAGGGTTTCAAGTTTCCCCACTCATATAGATGTATTTTGGATTGGGATTTACTTATATTTTACTAAATATTATATATTGAATCGATTTAGGCTGGAATAACTTATCGCTGTCGATAAGCTCGTATACGTGAACAAATTCAATTAAAGAAATCTTATATGAAACTCAAATAACTTCCTCCGCCAAAATTAAGTTTGTCTCTTAGTACAATATTTGATGTATGACATTGTATTCATGTAATTTGGTTGTAAAAATGAAGAGAACGTTGTTACCACATCACATCGCATCCCCGAAGGATAGGACTACATAACCCAAAAATGTAATTGATGCACTCACGTAACTTTTTTTACTCTAAACGTGGCCAACTTATTTCTCACTTCACGTTCTGATATAAAACAATAGGCCATCTTGCAAAGAGTGCATATTCAGTTCTTTGAACCTGATGCATAGCATTAGTGCTTCAGTGGATGGCTTAGCCTATAACTACCATTCAGAGAATTTTTTCAAAAAAATGTTGTAGCCTATAATCACCTCATGTAGGCATACAAAATTTAAAGAAAATCGTTAGAGCCGTTTTCGAGAAAATCGTTAAAAACGAAATTTTGTTAATGTAAAGTCCCTTAAAAATAAGAGAAAATCGTCGCCAATCTTCGTGTCACGTCTCAAAAGGTACCTAACCAAAAAATAAAATGTTTTCATACCATTTTCAGTCCTGGAGCTAGGCTGTTCACAAACACACACACACAGACATACGAAGACATGTTTCCGAAAATATATTTTTGGATTCGGGGAATTCAAAACGTGTATTTATGTTAAAAACTCTACTTCGAATTTGGGGATCGAAAACAATATTTCCTCTAGCTATAGTACCTTTTGTATGGGCAAGAGGATGAAAAAATTATTATTATTACACCTTATTCTCAACCTTTTTTTATTTATTTAGCCTAGGCCTTTCAATTTCATACAACCATCATCAAAACATCTCATTTTGCTTAATTACATCTAAAAACATGCCCTGATGAAAGTTGTATGAAACCGAAAGGCCTAAAAATTTTGAGATAAGGTATTATACAATTATCTTATTGAACCAGCTCAAGGTACTACCAACATGATTTTTAACACTTTGTGTGCAAAGTAAATTATATTAAACATTATTTTGGACAAAATATGGTTACATCCATACGTTTACCATAATCTTTTCAGAGTGAGCAATCTGTGAAATAAACAAATATTTCTACAGCGAATTTCAAGTTCGATAGCGTATATCTTCCAAGAAGAACTGAGATTTAGAATTTCAAACTAGGTCTATGCAGAGATGGCTTGGAGTCACAAAAGAGGAAAGTACTCGTTGGATATACAGTAAGTTAACGTAGTCCTTTACAAAACTCTGAGCTGTAGTCTTATATTCAAATCTTACGTGATGGTCGAAGAAGTGAAATATTTTGTTTACATTCTAGTTTGACTTCTTTTTTCTGGTGAATTGTGCACAGAATAATGTCCGATACTTGTACCCGCTGACCGAAAAGCTGTGTGTGTTTATTAGTGTGAACAGTTGCAAGGCTTTATAACCTAAACTGTCAGAACACAGTCCCTTGATAATCTTTTGGCTAATTTACTCCACTTCTAAATAGTGATTCTTCACTAGTTTTATATTGGAACTAGCATGTGCCCGCGGCTTCGCCCGCGATAATTATTTCAAAAATTAAAAATTAAGAGCATAATAGTTAAATCATTATATTTATTAACACCTAAATCACGTGGACTACATACCACGATTAGATAGCGTCGCCTGGTAAAAGCGACCTCAGATTCGAGTTCCTTGGCCCAGAATACCCCTGTACAGTGAGTTTCGTCCAAATCGAACAATGTTTGACCATATTTAGGCCTATATTGATTATCCCTCTTCAGTGTAGGTTGAAAATTTCATATGTCTTCGGGCTTTGATATTCTAAACAAATGAATCGTCCAGGATGGACTTACAAAATCAAGCGATCGCCCGCGATAATTATTTCAAAAATAAAAAATTAAGAGCATAATAGTTAAATCATTATATTTATTAACACCTAAATCACGTGGACTACATACCACGATTAGATAGCGTCGTCTGGTAAAAGCGATCTCAGATTCAAGTTCCTTGGCCCAGAAAATCCCTGTATAGTGAGTTTGGTCCAAATCGAACGATGTTTAACTATATTTAGGTCTATGTTGATTATCCCTCTTCCGTGTAGGTTGAACATTTCATATGTCTACGGGCCTTGACATTCTAAACAAATGAATCGACCAGCGTGGGCTTACAACATTCAAGCGATCGCGATGCTTTTATTTCCACGGTATGACAAAAATAGTCAAAGCCAACTGCAATTGATTTGACATTGAAATGTATTACTGAAATCTGATGCTTCGACAGCGCTAAAATCACGTTTTCTGCCAGTTTTTCACTCATACCTCGCGAACAAAAGCTAAAATTAAAAATTCGGCTTCGAGGTGCATTTGCCCACCTTTCAGTCCATCTATGTTTAAAATTTCAGATCTCTGCGTTCAGTAGATTTCGCTGGGCATCGCGAACAGACAGACAAACACGTCCTTTTATTATTATAAGATAACATGTGCCCGCGGCTTCCCCCGCGATAATTATTTCTAAACTTAAGTGCATAATAGTTAAATCATTATATTTATAACACCTAAATCACGTGGAGTGTATTCCACGATTAGGTAGCGTCCCCTGGTAGAAAAAGCGACCTCAGGTTCCAGTTCCTTGGCCCAGAAAACCCCTGTATAGTGAGTTTCGTTCAAATCGAACAATGTTTGACCATAATTAAGCCTATGTTAATATCCTTCTTACGTGTAGGTTGAAAATTTCATATATCTGCGGGCCTTGACACTCTAAACAAATGAATCGTCCACGATGGACTTACAAAATCAAGCGATCGCGATGCTTTTTTTTCCAAGGTAGGCTATGAGGTATGACAAAATTAGCCAAAGCCAGCTGTAATTGATTTAACATTGAAATATATTACTGAAACTGATGCTTCGAAATCGCAAAAAATACACGTTTTCTGCCCGTTTTTCACTCATAACTCACGAACGAAAGCGAAAATTGAAATTCCGGCTTCGAGGTGCATTTTCCGACCCTTCAGTCCACCTATGTTTAAAATTTCAGATCTCTGCGTTGAGTAGATTTCGCTGGGCATCGCGGACAGACGGAGGACAGACGGAAGACAGACGGAGGACAGACACTTCCTTTTATTAATATAGATTTCTTTTTTTGTCAATGTTTCCTTAACTAAAAGTAATCCAACATCTGAGACGTGGTATTATGAACAATACTGGAACATTATATTAGTACATAATTTGTCATGAGTTACTTTCGCCTGCCATCCTAATGCCCTCTAGCAAGTACGTAGATAAATTTGGCACATGAACATCACAGCCGAAGTAAATTACTGCTGCGATGATCTTCACGAATTCACATCAGAACACATAATTTTCAAATATATAAATCAATTCGAGTCACTGAATATATTTGACAGTTTGCATTACTGTAATAAACACTTATTTATTTATTTGTTGTATTTATTTATTTATTTAACCTGGCGGAGTTAAGGCCATAAGGCCTTCTCTACCACTCAGCCAGGGCAAAAACATTAAATACATAATGACAACAATAATAATGATTAAAAATAAATTTAAAAAGAACTGATATACATGAATACAAGAAACGAACATTAAATACAAAGAAAAAATTAGAACGTATATACTTGAATAATTAAGGCCGGTATTCATAGTCGTAATAAGTCGTACTTATATCCAAGTCGAACTTTAATCTCGTCTTAAGTTGAGTTTCTGACACAAACAAGTCGGACTTATGACGTAGTTACTTTATAAAGTCATTCTTGACAAAGTCGAGCTTATTGGTATTCATAGTCACTAAAGTACGACTTATTTGTCGACATAAGTCGTGCTTTATCAAGTCAAGGGTCCCCCTGACTTATTTCAGTTTAACCCAGTACCATAGATAGTAATTTTGAGGATCTTGGCGAGTATTAGAAGAAACTGACGCCCCAAAGCGTTATTTGAGAAACGTGATAAATCCATTCAAATTCTTCAGTCACAATGAATTTAAAAAGAGATTTCAATTCAAGCAGACACAATTTTGGAAATATCAATCGCCTATCTTTCATCAGCATTTCTCTCTTCTGGCATTTCATATCGGCCCAAAGCTTCCTAAGCTGTTTTGAATCTCTCTCCCTAAAACAATAATTAATATAGAAATAAATACATAAGCGTACCGGTATTAATTCTGAACGATCTCCAAGCTAATATATACGCAGAATATTCTCAAGAAACTATTGATCAGTTTACTTACACGCTGCATAATATTACAGAATTCTTTGTTTACAATGCACAGCGCCGTCTGTATTTTTATATCACGATAGCGAAATACGTACTCAGTTGGCTTTGCTTTACATAAAATCTGAACAAAGTACGACTTTAAAGACGACTATGAATACGAAAAACATATAAGTCGACTTGTCAAATAAGTTCAGCTTTATAAAGTCGGTTCTTAAGTCACCGACTATGAATACCGGCCTTAATGTTGAAGTGATCATCTCACTCATCAGACCCAAGTTTACAGGCTTAAAACCACTGAAGATGTAGGTAAATTTGGCCTAATTATCGCAATGTGCACTCTCTCAGAATATAGTTCTAGCTCTCCTGCTTGTGTTTTAAATTTATGGGACAGTGATAAAACACTATAGACCGGTATTCATAGTCGCAATAACTCGTACTTATATCCAAGTCGAACTTTAATCTCGTCTTAAGTTGAGTTTCTGACACAAACAAGTCGTACTTATGACGTAGTTACTTTATAAAGTGAGACTTGATATAGTCGAGCTTATTGCTATTCATAGTCACTAAAGTACGGCTTATTTGTCAAAATAAGTCGTACTTTATCAAGTCAAGAGCCCCCCTGACTTATTTCGCTTTAAGCCAGTACCATGGATAGTAATTTTGAGGATCTGGGCGAGGTATTAGAAGTAACTCTCATCCCAAAGCGTTATTTGAGAATGATGATGAATCCTTTCAAATTCTACAGTGACAATGAATTAAAAAGAGATTTCGTTTCAAGAAGACACAATTTTGGAAATATCAATCGCCTATCTTTCATCAGCATTTCTCTCTGCTGGCATTTCATATCGCTCCAAACTTCCTAAGCTGTTTTGAATCTCACAATAAATGATATCGAAATAAATACATAACGTACCGGTATTAATTCTGAACAATATCCAAGCTAATTTATACACAAAATATTCTCAAGAATCTATGGATCAATTTACTTACACGCTGCATAATAATATTAATGGATGAATTGAATTCATTGTTTACAATGCACAGCGCCGCCTGTATTTTTATATCACGATAGCAAAATACGTGCCGAGATGCCTTTGCATTACACGAAATGTGAAAAAAATCTTAAATACGATTGGTTAATTCAATTGTTACGGCAATGAACGCGCGGATTTTTCATATTATCGAGTTCGACTTTAACATGTAGAATAAATAGAGCTTTATGAAGTCAGGCTTAATAAAGTACGACTTTAAAGAAGACTATGAATACGAAAAACATATAAGTCGACTTGTCAAATAAGTTCAGCTTTATAAAGTCGGTTCTTAAGTCGCCGACTATGAATACCAGCCTAAGTCTACTCCGAAAGGGAGAATCCTTAGGGAGACTTACATGACCGTTCATTACCTAACTCCTTCTCGTAAGTTTTCTTTAAGTGATAATCGACCAATCGTGCCGTAGGGCAAGGATGGCAGAGAATCATTTTCATCCAGCTCTCGACACATATCTAAGGCAAACTAAGTTGGGATGGCAAGTTCCTCTTCGCGCGACGGGATACTGCTTTTAAAATAGACGGAGAAGTTGTACCATAAACATATCGTTTGAAATTGCACCCACTATCTATGTTATTCCTGATCAGATAAACAGCTACTGCATTGCTAATCGGATCGACTAGAATAGGTTATTGTATAGAGACCTCTATATGCATTTTAAATTGTATAAATAATTATGAAGAATTTTCCTTTAAGCATCAGAGACTATACACTTTATTTCACACTATATTACATATATTTTTTACGCTTTACTTGATCGTTCAATTCTGAAAGACCCTGGATATTGAAAAAGTAGGGTATTGGAATTTTAGTGCTGAAAAAGGTATACAGCATCATTAAAACCGTGCTGCAGACTCATCGTATTGTGGGGAGGGTTTAATTTCCTCGTTGATTACTGCACGCCTACGAATTCCAATTTACAATATGCACTTTGCTCATATAAAAACCTTTCAAAACAAATCTGCTCAATTACCTGTGAGCGTCCACTGCCTTCCCTTGTTAAGCGCATTAACTATATAGGATGATGGTTATATTGAATTCGTTACCGTACAAAAAGCATTCTGTTCGTGGAAAAATTATATTACAGGTTCACGTTTGTGGCATGCCTTTGTTCAGTGTAATGGAAACTATTCTTGGGAAAGCATTGCACAGTACCTCAACTGTTACAGGAAGAACCTTATGGGCCATTCAGATAGAAACTTAACCGTAAACGTAAGAACGTAAATTTAAACGCAAACTTTAGCACGGCATTGAGCATTCGCAATGAAAACTTAAACGTAGATAACAACCAATCACAAACGAGAAGAACAGCTGATAATGAACTTAAAGAATTTGCTCCTGTTCGCTCGCTTCATCAGCTCCAAATACTCATAATATTTTGTAGTGCATGTGCCTATAAAATATGAACAATTGCATTAATTCTAAATTTAAGTTACCTATTAATTTGTCATAACATTAAATAAAATAAATTTCAAACTTAACTCGACCATGTAGTACATACACCGTATAACGGTGCCCCTTTACCGAATTTATAACTGAAATATGACGTTAAATTACAAATATGACTAAAATATGACCAAGACCACAAAAATAACCAAAATATGACTTTATAAGCAAAATAAAAACTGCCCGAATAGGATAACAAACGTGCAATTCGTGTTTAATTTGTGTTAACGGCGAGAACGGAGGTCAGAATAAAAATATGACATGTCATAAACGTCCGAACCCTAGTGATAAGGTTGTCAGCCTTACGCACCGGCCGCCTTTACCCCCAGGATTGCTCCTGGTACTCATTTCTGTTAGAGGCTGAGTCGACCCCAGGGCCATAGTGCCACCAGGCCAATTGAAAAACTCCAACGACCTCATCGTTAATCGAACCAGCAATCTTCCGGTTTGTACCGCAGCACTTCAACCACTAACGCCACGGCGTACCCCGGCTATATTCATGTACTGTATAAAAATCAAAAACCCTTTATTGATATAAGACAATTAGGCTAGGATAAATATATCTTAAGCAGATACTGCCGTGGGGAAAGACCAACTAACTTTAGAGTTGCAGAATTCTCATATATTTTCAATAATAAATACGAATAAACTGATATAACAAAGTGCCAGAATGTTTTTGTTTAATGAAAAATTACAATTATGATATGCAGAAGAGAAGTTATTTTTGTAATCGATCTCCGAGTTAAGCTCCAGATTGAGTCCTTAAGCAGGGCTTACGGAAGAAGAAAGGTTAATGTTTGATGCTTAACCTTAAGAGGTGACATACAGCTTTGGATGTAATTCATAGGTGAGAAATAGGTTAAATTCATTTTTTCCTCAGCAATGAAATGCACTATAACCTCGCAATATGACATACTCTTTATTGACTTGCATACTATTTTCAAAATTGTTATTATTTCATGGTAAAAGCATTGTATATAAAGATCGGCCCTAATGGCTTCTGTTCTAGATACTAAAAATGCATTAAAATTTAATTGCCTCTATAATTTATTTTTACTGTGCTAACTTTTAACACGTATATGCGAGAAAGTTTGTGCAACATATTTTGCACCATTTATTTAAAAATAAATTAAACTTCTTTTTTACATTTTACAAGCTCTAAAAATTGACTTCAACAGAATTAAGGGGAGAAAAAGAGCACAAACAATTGCATTGAAGAATTTTTCACATGTGAAATTAAATTGTCAAAATCCCCGTTACTGACCAATACTGGATTCTTTAACTGAAACGCTAAGTGATTGAGTTCAGCAGAATTTAAAGTGTGGATCTAATAACGAGTATTAACAAAGGATTATAATGTAGAATGGATATTAATTCATGTAAACATTTTGCCTTGTGTTTATTTATGAAAGTCTGAATTCTATCTTAATCAGATAATTTATTTTTATTTTCAATTGTACAAAAACAAGTAACATATTGATTTTATGGGTTTAAGAAATCCTGAAAACTTTTTTGTAAACATTTGTTGAATTATTTTTTACCTAGATCTTTTGCTCATTATTATGTTATAGCTCACTCTTACATAAACCTATATGTAGTATGTTTTAGGATTAAACTGTGGAAAATGCTTCAAAATTCAAAATGTTTCCGTTCCAACACAAGTAGTTAACTACAACTCGCAGAGGAGCCCGCGTTTATTAATTATTCATTCGCTATATAGTTTTAAATAATTCAACATCAACATAATCATGAGCTGGTCATGTTGCGCGCATGGGGAGGAAAGACATATCTGGGAGACCCGAAGGGAAAAGACCACCTGGAAGACCTAGACGTAGGTGGGAGGACAATATTAGGATAGATTTAAGGGAAGTAGGATTTGAGATAAATAATTGGATAGAGTTAGCACAGAATAGGCTTGCAAAACTTATACCCCGTCAACGAATTTAACCGAAGTAATACGAGATGGAGATACGACTACGCGATACCTCGAGATTTCACTCTCTTCATACGATTCTTTATATCTCGAGAACTTTCAAGAATCGAATAATTTGATTTTTTTTTTTCACTCGAGAGCTCTCATTGAAAACGAAAGCCCATATAATGTGCTAAACTGAATTCAAGTGAACCGGGAAAATCCTGTTTAACATGTGATCTGCCATACGATCACAATGATCCTGGTATCCTTATATAAGTGTGTTTCAATTTTCAAACAGATGTTGACACAATTTTGTACGAACGCATATATAAAAACAATTAAAAGTATAAAGGTTGAATTTGCATCACTGACTTGAATGTAATGTAATTTGATTCATTGTGAATTCTTCATGCATATGCTAGCTAACGCATACACGGTCCTCCATACAGAGTAAATATAACCAGACCCGGTCCCTTTAATCAGGTTACAGAAACATAGAAATGCGCTGCTATTGAATCCGATATTGTTTTTATCGACTAGTTTGTGTAGCAGCACAATAAAAATACACTCAAAACAGTAACGAAGTTTTCGCCGTGCATTGCAACACAATAGAAATGTCGGTTGCTACTTGTTTGATACGATGGAATCAATATTCCCATCTGTTCTCATTTCTTTCGGAAACTGAACACATACCCTGTATACCAGCATTCTAGTAATGTAGCCTAAATTCATTTCCTGTGTCTTGTAGTTTTATTACTTTTGCTCAATATAGACCAATATTGACTGTTAAATCGCATTTAGCTTCAAGAAAAGGTTACAATTTGCAACGGCTGCTCGCCGGGGGAAGTGAATAAAGTGGCAATTCACCTATATTGTTTTAAAATTTAACATTGCTTGAACTTTTTTGATTTCGTGCACGCAAACTTCGTATCTGAAACCTTAAGGAAAGGTTTGGATGCGACAGAATGAAAGAGTTTGGATGGAGCATTGTATAGAGCACATATTCTCTATTTTCTCTTTTAACACTCACAGGTAAAAATCTGTTGGTACGATTGAATACCTCTTCGTGCCAACTAGAAAACTGTATCTCTAATAATGAACACGTTACATATTTTTCTGAATTCATTTGTAAAATAGACAAAATGTAGGTGAGTCAATGTTTTTATAATGCATGTTAGGTCGTGACCTTAACTGTTCTCCTTCCGCTAGTCACTCTTCAGACAAACCCAACCCGACATTCTTTTCAGGACTGTTGAGATGAGTCCCATACAATAGTATTTTGTATGACAATAATTTCCTTAGGCAATGGAAAATGCATGCATATATATATACACACATACACACACACATATATATATATATATATATATATATATATATATACAGATTATACACACATGTAAATATTGGTTTCATTTTTTCCGCAATATAATATACTTAAAAATGCGGTTGTTGACAGGAACCAATTTTTTGCCATGATTTTTTTGCTATCTTCTTTAAATTTGTCTGTTTTTAAACTAGATAACTATTTCCTGCCATCTTCTATAATACAATAGGTAACATCCACTTCCAAGATAAGTAAGATTAGTAAACATTTAGTAAGCTTCCAGATTAGTAAGCATTCATTTATCGCAGCGAAATATTAAATGATATGTAAGTAATTTAGTAAATTATTACAGTTTATAAGTAAACAATACTTTTCTGATACTTCTTGGCATGTATTGTATTGAAGTGTCGTCTGATATTGAAATGTAGCTTACAATAAAGCGAATTGGTACACAAAATATCAAACAAAAGGAGATTTCGTTTGATTCAATTTTTGTTGTATCTACTAATCCCCAGTCCTTATGAAAAGAATAGTTTTTCTTTTGCTGCACCATAGTCATTAGCAGTTAGCAAAAGGTAACGTACACCACTGACTGCTTCCACGCTCCGCATGTTACGCAAGAGATGCGCTGTGTCATAGAGAGTCGTGGAAGGGGAATGCTTTAGGTACTCAATGAGTGCCAGCTCGCAGACCCTGGTTTTGGATGTAGTAATTTTGTTATCGATTAACAGAGTATACACATGCACCCCCGAACATGACATAAGTTATTCGATCGCTTTTCTACTCAACTTCCAAATTAAGTTGCTTCAGCAATGTACGAATCTAATTTAAATTTTTGGCAGAAGGACTTCGTTTAATCTTGTTGTCGGCCAGTGCCATCAAGTCTTTTACCTTTGAACACAGCATTAGCATATGAAAAAGTGTGTCCTGTTTGCAGTTGGGTGAGTTGGTTATACTGTGATGAAACTTTTTGCAATTAGTTCCAAGTATTTCATTCACCCCTTCATTAGGATATTTCTCCATACTGTGCATCTTGTTGTCTGTGACCTCCATAAGCTTCTTATATATAAATTTTGAACTACTGGTGGGAATAGTTGTATGCAGTATCCATCTAGGAGTATCAGAATTCTTTTTGAAAGGTCATATTTGATGTGTTAAGATATCTGTATGTTGCTTGTAAATTTTCCAAAACTGTATTTCTGACGGATGAGACTTTTCCATTGAGAGCATAATAGATGTGCTCTACAAGAAAATTGAAAAACTTTCAGATACTATGTGAAAAAGGAGGATAAATTTCTATGGTCATCTTCTCAGAATGGACTCTGATAGATTAACCAAACAAATCTTTGACTTCTTCCGCAACCGCAAAACAAAACCCAACTGGTTTAGAGAAACTGAAAAGACCTAGTCGAGTTAAAAATTACAGAAAATTCACTACTCGATCGAACGACTAAAATAATAACTAAAGACGAAAATACAAGATTCCAAGACAGGTCGACACTGAAATTCAAACCTATTATCTCTGAAGAAGAGAGGAAAAGAATATCACAAAGAATGAAGAAATAGTGGGCACTTAGGAAGGAACAACACACAAAGAAATGACTGGTTCAACGTACCCCAAAGAGGGTGAAACGAAAGAAGAAGAAGAAGAAGAAGAAGAAGAAGAAAATGTGCTTTAATATTACTGCATTACATTTCAATTGCGATTCGTACTGTTCCAAAAACATTGACCACGTTGTGTGTTTTGGCATGGAGCGTGCATGTTATAGCAGGGGCAAATTGGAAGGAGAAAATTAATAAGAAATCAAAACAGAGATCTCTTACCAGGTGTTCACTAATTTTTTAATCAAAAAGCTAAGATTGGTAGCGAAGAATTGTAGATATCTTATTTATGGTGAGTAACGGTTTATGATTTTGTTTTGCTGTATACAGGCGAGCGAGTGGGAAGCCCAACTCCATCGACTCGGCAGCTTAGCGCATCCCATGATTCATGTCTTACATCATTATTATATTATATGAACTTTCAAAAACACACTGAAACTTTTAATAATGTGCCGGTCTCTCTAGCCGGGGTTGTTGAGGCATGTAGTCTTGGGGCATGAAGGAGGAAGCGAATTTCGCTTCGGGCATATGTGTTTGTGTTTGAGTAGAAAAAAGGAAAACTGATAAACAAGGAAACACGAAAAACCCATAAAATAATTTGGACAATTTGTCACAAATTTGTGTGCATCCATTTTTTGGATTGTTTTTTGGATTCTGGATTGTCGTAACGAATCCACGTTTCATCCCCTGTCACGATGGATTTCAAAAACTTGTTCCCGTGCCGAGTGACTTTCATTTTTTTCGGCAGCTGAAGAAAGATCTGGAAGGACAGAGCTTCCACATCAACGAAGAACTTCAAAACACTTCAAAATGCCGTGGGGACCCTTCTCAATACGCTGGCGGCAAGCTTCTATGAAGAGGGTATTGGAAAAATGTTACCACGCTACGACGAATGTTTCAATCGGAACGAAACTACGTACAGAAGTAGCTAGAAGGTGTATCTAAATGTTCCAAATAAAACAGTTTTGATTTTCACTGTGGTTTTCATTTTATGCCCCATCGGAACTTGAAAAAAAAAACAGCCCTCGTATAATACAGGATAGATAGAAAGTTTGGTAATTCTGAAATTCTCATTTTGTTTTGGAGAAGGGCACATTAAAAATTATCATGGGCCATTACATGATTACATGGGATTCTGACTGCTTTTTTCTTCCAATATTGACTAAGCTTGTGATTTTTTCTTTACGGCCAACCAACTCGATAATTATTAAATATTATTTTTTCGCGTTGTTTAAAATTCTTATTCTCATTGTGTAGGGTATGTACTATAAAAATGTTTGTAACTGAACTGCGCATAGGCCAAACAATAACTCATGCAGAGAAATTGTACTATCTAGTATTATAAAACACCTGAATTCCAAACAGTGAGGCACAGTCTGACAAAATAAGTTATTTATCTGTCTCGCTGCTCTGCTACGACTGCAAATACACATGACTCTGATAACTGACTTTTTATCCGAGACTTTTTGCTGTTCTATTTATGTGTAGCATTATCAGAGGGAAAACTTTCTAAACAAATGGGAAGGCTCAAAGTGAAATAAATCATAGGACGAATGCAGTGGCTCAGAGATGTTTTTATTATGCCCGTAGTCATTCCAGTGCCACGTTCTGTCATATGTCCTAGGTGAGAGCGAGTAGCTGTCTCAAAGAAGCGAAAATTATTACTGAGCTTGTCTAGGAACAAGCGGTTTGTCGCAAAATATTCCCAACCTACTCTTCTGCAACATAGAAGCTATCTTTTTTCATCCTTACATAACCCAGCTGGTTTAATCATGTGGTATATATAATTAAGAATACGGCAGAAATACGATTGCTGTACTAGTTTTATTGAATAAGAGTATGGTATCCACTTATGAAGTTATCAGTTCTTACCCATAATAGGAAATCAGGAGGATAATTGTATAAATCAAACCACAATAATTATATAAGTATAAGACACGTAATTGATAAGTAAGTACTTTTGATATCTTGTATTATATTTATATGCAATATATGTATAAAAGTATACATATATTGGCCTACATAATTACACATATTTATAGTAAAGTAAAGTGTTCCCTATTACAGGCCATGGAGGCCCAGAGGGCTCCAGGAGGTTGAAGACTCAGGAGGTTGAGGCTCCCAGATTTTTAGACAATCGGCCCATGATGGTGGCAAGGTTGTCAGCCTTACGCACCGGCCGCCTTTACCCCCAGGATTGCTCCTGGTACTCATTTCTGTTAGATGCTGAGTCGACCCCAGGGCCATAGTGCCACAAGAAGGATTAGGACAATTCAAAAACTCCAATGACCTCATCGGGGATCGAACCCGCGACCTTCCGGTTTGTAGTGCAGCGCCTCAACCACTACGCTACGCTACTACATATTTATGTAGTTTAATTAACAAACAAAATATCCTTCTGCGGCTTCAGGCTGTCTTTAAAGACAAAATCAAACTAAAATTACGTGACGTTTTCAATATAAAGCGGATGAATTGGACAAAAGTAATTGAGTAGAAGCAAGCATTAAATGCTGTAAGTATGATTCATGAACACTGTTACATTAAATTTTAAAATCGCTATATGATAGTGAATAAAAACCCTTCGAGTCAATGTATTTGTAATCAGGAAGTAAAAATGAAAACCTACTGATTTAGAATTTAGTTATCTAAATTATTATTATTAGTAATCCATTTTATTGTTGTTCCGTTATGTATTAGTTCTTAGTGAGTCATGCTTTTCTGTAATTCATTTTATAGCAGGCTTTGCTTGCTATTATTCTTTATTTATTATTAAACAAGTGAATCTCAAGTGATTCTGTTTACGGCTATTGTAATATTTAATTATATTCATTGTGTCTTGTATCCAATCAGAGACTGGAAGTATTTTCTTATTATTTTGATAGCCAATAAGGCTTTAGCTTCATTCTATTCTTTCTTTAGAATTTTATCTTTTCAACTCAACTCATCAAGACATGAGTTCTTCTAGGCTTATTAGTGCCTATCTTTTACCTACCAAATAGATTTGGTGGTTTCATTCTCAATTGCGGAAGAAGATCAGCTTTTCAAAGCATTATTAAGGCTTCATATGCCTAATTATTCTGATGACTAAAAATAGTCTAAAAAATTTCAATCACCCATCGTGTGATTCATCGAATCTTCTTTCCTGTGGTGTTGGCGTCGCAAGATCTTCGAGCCAGCAACTTTAGCAATTATCAAGAAGTAGTAATTATAATTAATTCAAAAGGTACGTCATTCAACTACTTAATATATCTGAGGAACATTTCGGATATACAGTTCATCATTGAACTAAGCTTCGTGTGGTTTGGATTGAACTGATTAAGCCATCTCGAGGATAATTTCATGACCTTTAATAAAAGGATTGTATTCAAATAACTGTGACATTTTATAATTTCAATAGTGTTTCTTAATAACAATCTATCATACGTCCAAGTGATCCGGTTTTATAAACTGCATATGAGTTATGTAATGTTCTTTATGGCAATAAATTGTTATATGCCAACATATTCTAATTAAAATGTATTGGGCAAGTGTAGCTTGATCTGTTCACAGGTTAAGCCTCCTTCAGCAAAAGAAGTGTATCGCATAAGGAAATTCGTTTTATAGTCCGCTTGTTCTCTGTTTGCCCGTACAATTGTCAAAACGTTACATTTATATGTTGTAATTGTTACTAACAAAACTGAACTCCGTGCGCTGCATCCCTCAATGTTTGCCATCGGACCACTGCGTCCTCTACATAGGCTTATGGCAGCATTAGGAGGCATGTGGTCAGCTTTCCGACATCCACGACTGTTAATGGTTTCCGTGACCGGAACTGCTATTTCTTAATGAAGTTATTTCTAATTTGTAATTACCAGTAATTACTAATTACTAAAAATTACTTCTAATTTTAAAAAACAGTACTTGGCGTACTGTATTCATGTAAAAATGATTCTATAAATGGTATTTTATTCATAACATTACCACTGCCCACTTGCAGTAGAAATACTTGGACGAAAGATGATGTAGGATAGAAAGAATATGATTAAAAGGAAAAAAGAATTTAAGGGCAATTGAACACAGATCAACGTTGCAGTTTAACAATGGTGACCCCATAGGGCTTTAATACGTCTAGCCAAGGTTCATATAATTCATGTACGTCTATATGGTTCTACGTATATCATTGCATCTATAGTAGTTCTGTGAGCATTACAAATATGTCGAACAATTGCCATAAACTATTGTACACAGCTGGAATTGCATATTCCACTTTACCAGCCAAAATAAAAGTACTTCTATTGCCGGCTCGAAGAGACACGGTATAGCGGAGTAATATAGAAGCCATTCAATACATAACCTCCGACCTAGTGTATTGTCCCATTCACATTTTATACCATTCCTCCCACCATTCACACTGCCAGTTGTGTTACCACGGAAACTAGTGCTGCGAGAAATAACTTGTTTAACCAAATTTTCCTAAGCACCCTGTTTTCGAACACACTCAGATTAAGTTCTTCCTGAGGAGTAAGGGACATGTCTCACATCATTTTAACGGGCAAGAGAATACTGTCTTATAAATTGTTATTTTTAGATTTATGGGCAAAAGATTTCTTCCAGATATTCTGGAAGTTTCTGAATTGCATAAAAACAAGCATTTTATGATCTTAGTCGACACTTAACTTCTGCCTTAATATTATTTTTATCTGTATTTATTGCTACCAGATTTTTAATTTCTTCACTTGTCGAGTGCTTTATCTGTTATTCTAATATTCATTAGTGCATAATTTTGAATTTTGTGACCATATACTTAGTTTTTCTGTATTAATTTCCAATCCAGCATTCCGGGATGCATCGAAAAGACTTACTGGGTGGTATGCATAAAATGGTAGTAGATACTTTTACTACCCACTAACATGTGTATGTATAAATACCATAGGAAAAGCTTAGCGAAAAGCGAAAAGCTTAGCGAAAAGCGAAAAGCTTAGCGAAAAATAGATAGTGTTGGCTATGATTAGATTTCCCTTGAAGCTTTAAAATAAACTATGAAATGTATGCATCAAGTGTAGTATAGAACCTTCTTTGTAGGTTTTACTACGAAAAATCGTAGCATGCATTGTTCGTGGCTTAGTGAATTGTTGGTGGTAATTTGCATGACTGCGTTTTTACAAATAAAGGAGGTATAAAGAGAGAAGAGCCCATCAGTTATAGCAAACATATGAAAAATAATGAAATGTAATAATGTATGTAACAATAAACAATAGCCAATAGTAACAGAAATCTCCGAAGAACACAAAATCGATTATTATCGGAAAGTAGGCCTAAAACCTACGGTACGCTAGCATTCCCTTCGTAGCAGAAGAATTGAGTTTGTGAAAATGATATGAAGTTTATGCTTTTATTTTCATCTTTTCCTAAAATTAAAGTAAAAGCATTGACTACGATTCTATGCATACCACCCGTTGTATAATAACAACAGAATGAATTGCTGTATAATGAGAACAATATTTTATAACAGAATAAAGACTAAAGACTAAATAAAACATTATTATCATATTATAATGATTACAACATAGTACATTATATAACGTGCCTATAATAGCATTCATTAAGACACGAGTATGTTTATGAAACGAGCAACGCGAGTTTCACTGCTTAGTTTTTAACAATGTAGAAAATGCACTCTCACACATTACGTACTACCGAACATGAATTGTATTTTCAAAGCACAATTTGCAAGTTTGGTTAGGACTACTGCTCCTTGTTAACTAGTCTCCAAAATTCAATAATATAAGAAACTGCCACTCTGTAGGTCACATATCTGGATCATCAGTCGGAGATGCCTCCATAGGATTGTGAAACAGAAGAAATCTAGGCTGAAGTTCTTCAAACTCAGAAAACCTTGAAGTAAATTCCTTCTAAATCTCTGTCAAGTCGCGAGATGGCAGTGAGAAACAAAAATATAGAAGGTATTGTCGCTTTCATTGCTTTAATTATGACAGGGAAAAGTGTTGAAGTGCCTGACAATCACAAAAAAAAAATGCAGAAAGTTAGGAGTTCGGATATATAAACGTACCCAGGCCGGATCTGGCCCGCGGGCTATTAGTTGGACTATACCGAAGTAAACCATCAGTTATCCTAATGAGGTTGAGTGCAGCCCAGTTTCAGACCTTCTTCACGAGAATAATCCAAAGATGTTCCGGGAATCGAACCCTGGCCTATGGATCCATAGACGTGATCGCTATTCACTAGATTCTCAGGCGTTCCAGCTTTTGTAGATGTAGATATTAAATTAATACGTTTATTCTTAACTCCTGATTTTTTTTTGTTATTTTTATAGTTATTATAATAATATGGGTCCTTTTTTGAATGTTTCTTATGTTTTCTGTACCCCCTCATTCAGTACTACTTGATGTTCTCCTAAATATATATATTTTTTAGGTTTTTAATGGTGGAAATTCGCAATACTGGCACAAGTAAAGAGAACTGGATCACTGTTTGGATAATTTTCATTGAGTCAACCTCGAAAACACCAGTAGAGTATATTTTTCAAAATGCGAATGTTTTGCATAATATATGCGAGTGTAATGCTCTTAAAGCTCGTTAGTTTCACAGAAAATAATTGTTTCAATTGACTCTACGTTTGGCGCTATAACACAATATTTCATGTTTGAATGCATTCGGTTTCAGGGATAAGTGGTATTACGTAGTACAAAATTACCATGGTATGCTTTTCAGCAAATTCTGCTAAATAACCTGATTAAAAGCTTACATACTTCATCGAAATAGCTGTATGTATTATAGTATTTTATATTGACGAAGCTTTTATATCATTAGTGAGTTAGATTAGGGTAATAATAGCTTGTGAATTTTCTTGGACTTGTGCAAAGCATTTGAAACTGCTAATAAAAAGATACCCTTAAGTAAATTAGCCTATGTATGGTAAGAATTGAAGGTGTAGTATTCACATTACAGTAGGCCTACTTGAATAAAAGAACTTTAATTATTGAAAATGTTATAAAGTAAAATATTAAATATTTACACGCGTATGCTTCAAGAAGCGATATTGGAACCAATTTCGTATTTAATATATGTAAATATTTATTAAATATAATAGGCTATAGTAAAATTAACAACTAGGCTACATATTTTCGTAAACAAACGACACGGTATTTATTATCAGTGGCTCCCTGAAGGAAAAATAACATAAAAACGCTTATACAGGCAACGCGGTGGGGAAAAAAAACAACCGTTTCATTCTTTCTTTCACTAAAATTAGAAAAATAAATTTTAGTTCCTTACTCATCACGCAGCAAAAACTAGCAGCTTTTCTTCCTTGGGAAAGAGAATTCAGCATTCGGTTACATACCATGGAAAACTATAATAATTTAAATTGAACAACAAAGCTGTACTGGTAAATGGTAACCCTTTGGGTTCAATGAACTGTAAACGTCCATCTTTGAAAGAAGTTACTGCAATGAAATATTTTGGTAGGTCTACCCCAATTAATCATTACCGGTACCTAAAATTGTTTCACAATGTAACCTACCTCTGTAACATTCTATTAAGAATAATGCACGTATTTGTCATTCTACGTCATTGTTCTACGTTCAAATGACCTTTTCGATCTGTTATTCTACATGGCAGTCTTACCTGGGAAGTTCAACGCAACCCTTTGTTGATCCCGTTTGCCTTTTGCAAAATATAACAATAAAATTTGTCTGAAAAACATACTGATTATACAACTAACCTATTTTCGAAATTTTCCGTTTTTCAATTTTCATCAATTACTTTATTACCTTATTAAAATATCTTCGTAAACATCTAGCCGAATATTAATCCGATAATTACGTATATTAAGCATTAGGGCCTATATGAATTATTGATGTACCTGTAATAGAACCAAACATGCCACACATCGGCCAGATTAAAACACTACATTAATTTTTGGGCACGGTGACGACTAGGATGTGCCCTGAATTCTCTGCAAAAAGTACACTGACGATTTTTAACATTGATACTGTGTTCTCAATTTCCCTAAAATATACTTTTATGAAATAGCAAATAAACGTGTCACTCACAAAATAATCATTATATTTTTGAAGGCACTCTTAGCGTCTCCATCCAAATTGTTAACCGCCACATGTGTGTCAATTGGTTTATAGATTGCAGATTATGTTTTGAAATTATCTTTAGTACCATCACCCAGCATGGACCTCTTATGTGGCAAAGAATTATTATTACTGAGTTAAGGAGGACACAAACTAATGAAAGTACGTGAAACTATTTTGGTATGTTAATTCTACGTGTCCTTTGACAGTTGTAATTATTTCAGTTACAGTAATTGTTCAGTAAGCTTGTTACGTCATGTAATACCTTCTTTCTTGCTTGCCATAAATTTACTTCAGATGGCTTTGATTTTTTCATTTGTCTTTATAGGCTTACAGTTCAATCAATTCAATGTATGCCTTGGCAATTGTTATTTTAATCTCAACTCCAAAATGATTTATTTATTTTTTAAATAACTACTAATTTATCAATTCTGTTTTTATTTTATTTATTATTATATTTAGCATAGTGCGTTTTAATGTATTGATTAATTAATCTTATTTTTAAGTCAAGCTATTATCATTGGGTTAGCGATTTTTTATTGTTTTCAACCTTCAGTTGTCCTTATTATTCACCACTACTCCCTTCTTCAAAAAATGGACAACGATTTGAATGTTCCATTCTCTTTCTCAAGGGCAATGTGCTCTATTCAACAAATCATTTAGCACGTCATACAATGCTAAATTTCGGGCGAAAGGCCTTTTATCTTCATTTTGTGTTGGATTAAGAAATCCAATTATCTTGCATCGTTCAACATAATTTCAACATCACAAGGATTCATCTAGACGTCGCTAAAAGTGCTTCGTTTTATCTCTGGACATTCTACCATCAAAAGGAGATATCAATCATTTCACTTCTGTGAGTAATATAATTCACAAACCAAAGGTACGTTTTTCCAAGGACTACGATTAGTCTTTTAATTCGGTGAGATTTAATAGTCATAAAGAGATTTTATGCAACTACGAATTGTTAAATAAATACAGACATTTATGCTTGGAAATAAAGTGTTGATAGCTTATTTATACAATCTTACTTCTGAACTAGTGCTCTGAATAGTTTTAAAATTCAGTATTCAATACAATCTTCTAGCTTCGAAATAACAATTTCTACAAGCTATATTTATCACGTCAACAAATGGTCCTCCGAATAATACAGTCTACCAGTGCATCTATATGTGTACATGGATACAACTAGAACTGCAGAATTCAAGAATTGCATCTATTCCAGACCATCAAGTTTATGTTAATCGAGCAACGTCATCGCCCACGTGTGCATAATTCTTGTATGTTAATTTACCCATTTGAAGATTGGAAATGCAACCCAATTCTTCTCCTCAATTTTTCTCTCCCCCGCATGTTATCGCCGGGAATCGAACCCACAAATAGTTTTCAATACGGTCCACTACCAGAGGAAGGGTCGCCTGGCGGTAACAAAGCTATATTAGTGCAATTCTGCAAACAGAGTAGCCCACTTTATTAGCTCCGCCATGTTCGTTTCAAAATCTTTCTTCATAAAAAATAAGTAGCATCGTTTTTAAATTCAATTTTCTAAAATCGTTTATCAGTGCATGCAGGTTACAAATTAAAAAGAAATACAAAACTCTTAAAATCCTTCAAATAAGAAGAATCAGCTCGATTAAGGGAACGATTTATGTTCGATGTCGCTGTATAAATGTGTCAGCAGCCATCGCTGCCGGTAATCAAGAGGAAAAGGGATTATAGTATCAATAATTTATTCGGGGGTAGGAGAATGATTGTTATCAAAGTTATAATATATCTAGTAATATAATATTTGGATTCGTATTTCCGTGCACATCCAACGCCCCTGTTAAGAAGACCGTATTCAATTGTGAAGGTGGACTTTCTCTGTTCCTATCTTGATTCATTTGTTTACATAGGTGGAGAGAAGGGGATCTTGAATGTATGCCTAAATGGGGAAATATTGAATGATTTAGACGAAACTCACTATGCGGTTTTTCTTGGAGGGGGGGCTAGGGAACTCGAATCTGAGGTCTTTTGCCCCCCCCCCCCCCCAGGGCGACGCACTTTAATCTTGAAATGCAACTTTAAGCCGAGTTAGCTTGTTAATTATCAGTCGTTTTAATTGTTTATGCATAATTTGGGCATGGTTCATGAGTCTGTGGTACGTTGTACTCGTTTCATTTCGAATCATTATGCCCATATGGCAGCACAAGATTGATTTGTTCGTTTGATTATTTAATAAGTAAAAATAAATTAAGAACAAAGTTATGTAAATCACGAAATTTATGTAAAATCGATGTCAGTGTTAATAAATATATGTTTTAATTGTTTTTAACAAGTAAAGTTAAGTTAAGTAAATAATCACATTCGAAGCAGAGGCACCAGCTCTGTTTAATACTGTATTTATTATTTTTATTGTTTTTATTTTTATAATTATATTTGCATAAGAACTTTTTATAGAAACCTACATAAAGACCATCAGAACAAATACTTTTTCAGGATAAATTCTATAACTAAACGTCAGGATCCGTTAAAAGAACTCAATACTGAATTAGACACGACGATGATACTATTACCCCTGTCCTAAACGAAATAATTGACCTTTTCACTGCTATTGATGTATAAATGCGTTGCCTCAAAACTTATATGAAAGCAGAGATTTAATATTGAAAGAGTAATTATTTATGTTAATATATGAAGATTATTATTTGTATGTCATGGTTGTCTTTCATGGAAACAAGCTATTTTAATTAAATTTTCTCATTGATTTTAAACTTAGAGCCCACTAATGATTTCACTTCGTCATTGTTTTATAACTAGTGAATACATTCTGCTCTGAAAGGGTTAAACCACTAAACTAAGTCCGTGAAAATTTTCCTTTTTTCTGAACCTAGTAGCCCTATGGGATAAGGCGATGAAGTGTCGGAACTAGAAGCCAATTAATAATCTTAGGGTTTCGCAGAGATGAACATTAGTATGGGATGCATGTAACAGTTCCTCCTTTTCAATCAGAACCTAAATAAAAATATTTGCATTTTAATACGAATTGCAGTTTGTTGTAGGCCTTATAAAATGGCGTTTATGAAATGATTTTTAATTAATATTCTTTATTGATCATAGAATGATGAATGGAGCTCTGATGGAATGATATATGGCAGGGGAAACATGAGCACCCCGAGAAAACCTGCCCCAACCCCATTATGTCCACCACAAATTCCACATGGATCCACCGAGATTCGATCCCAGGTCCCAGCGGTGGAGCGATCTAACCACTCAGCCATGGGGGCCTAAAGTCCTTTTAATTAGAAGTATCAAAAATACACGTATCTACACGCATGGTTTTGACTCCAATTTTACGCTACGTAAACATAGTTCACGGTAGGTTTTTTTTTTTTTTTTTTTTTTTTTTTTTTTTAATTGACGTTTATTTAAAAGTGCCAGGTCTCAAATTGGACCCCTGCCTTATACATGATTTCGTGATAACCTTGGAGCAATTATTATACATACAATTATTGACAACTTTTATCACCAGAAGTGACAAGTTGTAACATAAACAATCATTGTGTAAGTTCTTTCATTAGGGGGTTGATATGATTTTTTAAAGATGTCAAAAATCTTTCTTGCATACAGTGAACATAATCACTGAATTTCATAATCTCCAAACACTCGTACAGTTCGACATTCCGTGTGAGGTAATCAGCACCTGTAATAACTCTACAGACTGCTCTCTGGATTCCATCTAATTTTATCAAGTGCCTTGAGTGTGCTTGTGACCAAATTTCACATCCGTATAGCATATATGATCTGATTAACGAGGTGTACAAAAGCTTTTTCGTTTTCAGTGGTACATGACTTTTAAAAAGAGGATATATCAGCATGAATCTTTGAAAAGCTTTGTCTCTAATGTTTGAAATGTGTGATTTGTACGTCAATCTTTTATCAAGGAGAATTCCGAGATACTTAACAGAAGCACTGAATGGAATAGTTTGTTGTTGAGTGCTGAGTGATGCTGTGAGATGAGGAAATCTTCTGGTGAAGACTACTGCATGCGACTTGGTTCCATTAATTTTAATTCTCCATCTCGAGGCCCACTGTGTAATGAGGTCAAGAGCTTCTTGCATCCGTTGGCAGCCGTAAGTAATGTTGAAGTTCCTTGTATAGATAACAGTGTCATCTGCATAGAGAGCATGAAAGCAATGTGGATGCCGAGGTATATCTTGTACATAGATAGAATATAGTGTAGGAGCTAAGACCGAACCTTGTGGAACTCCAGCTGTAATAGCCCGAGAACTGGATAATGAAAATCCGGAACGAACGCAGAATGATCTTTTCTGGAGGTACTTGGCAATTATTAATACATAGTCAATTGGAATGTTCAATTTTATGAGTTTGTATAAAAGACCCTCGTGCCAAACTGTATCAAACGCTTGTTCAACATCCAGGAATGTAGCAACTGTATGAAGTTTGCGTTGAAAGCCTTCTTGGATATAGGATGTAAGTCTGTGCAGTGGTTCTCTAGTACTATGGTGGCGTTTGAAACCAAATTGCTCATGATGTGTTCTTGCAGTATCGGTTAGGTATTGATTTAGGTGTGTAAGAAGGAGCCGCTCAAAAATGTTGCCCAGATAGTCCAGAAGACTAATTGGTCTGTAGTTTTGTGGATTTACAGGATCCTTTCCTGGCTTTGAAATTGGCGTGATAATGGCACGTTTCCACACTTCAGGAAAATATGTTAACTTAAAACATGAGTTATAAATTTTTGTTAAGTGGACAATAGCACGTCTAGGTAATTTCTTTAGAACTATGGGTTTAATTCCGTCTGGACCTGGTGCCTTCTGCAGTGGTAGTTTGTCTATGATGTTTTTAACTTCGTTTGGGGAGACAATTGGTATTGCATTTGTAGAAGTTTGTTTAGACAGATCATTTACAGTTCATAAGACTTCTTCGCTGAAAATAGGATCTGATGGATACATATGGGGTTTGAAACGATTTTGGAACGAGGCTGAAAGAATGTCAGCTTTCCCTTTGGAATCGTATACCATATGACCTAGTGAGTTTTGTAAAGGTGTTATACGTGTGGAAGTATTTTTTCCTAATAGGTGTTTTGTTATGGACCAAAATTCTTTTCCACTAGGCTGTAAACTCTCGACTTTGTTAGCAAAGCTTTCTATTTTATGTTTCTCATATGTGCGTCGAATGGCTCGTTGATAACGATAAAAATCTCTTTTTGCTTGTGGATCTCTGAAGTTCTGCCATTTCTTTCTTGCTGATCTTTTAGCTTGGATGAGCTGAGTAAGTACATGATTTGAGTCACTGGGTTGTGGTGTAGGGAGAACAGATGTAGTTGAAGCAACATTAAGACTAATTGTGTCAGTTAACATCTTCACTGCCATATCTATATCATCAGGTTCATGAATAAGTGGATTTGCAGATATGGATACATGAATCCGTTTTGTGAACTCGTCCCAATTTGTTGTTTTCAACAATGGAGGGTTTCGAATTTGTCGAGTAATGGGAGAGTTGAAAGTTATCATCACTGGTATATGATCTGAATCAAGGGCTGTAAGACATTCTTGTTTCACTGGAATCTGCCTAGTTTTGTAGAGACAGATATCTAGTACATCTGGCTGATGAGTTGAAGACCAGGGATAACGTGTGGGCGTATGTGGACCAGTAATTGCATACTGATGATGAATGGAATGTTCGAGTAAGAATTCTCCCTTGGGGGTGTTTATACGGGAATTCCATATGCGGTGTTTCGCATTAAAATCTCCACAGATGATAAAGCTTGTGTGCAAAGAAACAAGTATATTTAGATCTGCTTGACTCATATGGCCATATGGTGGATAATAAGCGGCTGCAACTAAAACTTCTGTGCCACCAGTTCTTATGTAGACCCCAGTGGCCTCTAGAACATTAAAAGAAGGTATTATTGCTGAGCGGTGAGGAATTGTTGATTTAATGGCAATTCCTTTCTGTCAGTTCGGTATATTGTGTAGTTACGTATTCTGAATTTAGTAGCAGGTTTCAAGTGGGTTTCAGTTAAACATGCTATGTCAATATCATAAGTAGTTAACAGATTTTGAAGTTCGTATATCTGGTTACTGACACCGTTTGCATTGAAATTCAGCAAGGTAAGATCTTTGTGTAGTTTTGTATCTCTAAGGGCCATTTTCGGTCTCATTGGTGTTAAAATAGAGAGTAAATGCTTCAAACAGTATAAAAAGTTTTGAGAATGGGTCCGCTGCTGTTTGTAAGCGCTGTAAGGTCTGGCGTATAAGAAGCATGATTTGTTTAATATTTACTTCTTTTAGGAAGCATAGAATGTCTTTTAGAGTCTCAGATAGTGAATCTGTTGTGGAAGTTTGCTGGTTACTGGCAGAAGAATTGAATATATTTTGAAGTGATTGAATGTTCGTGGGATTTGGTACAGGTAGTGTGGGAAAGTCAGTTGCTTTCCATGCTGGAGGTTTACTGTTTGTAACTGGGGGTCCATATTGTTTATTTCTAAGTTTTTGTTGTAAAGCAGCTCTTTGTTGCTGCTGTACAGGGCACTGACCGTAACTAGCAGTGTGAGTTCCACCACAGTTTGAACACTTGGGCAAGTAATCAGGACCCTTTAGCGGACAATCGGAGAATAGGTGATCACTACTACATTTGACACAACTTACTTTCAGGTTGCACCTCTTTGAGGTATGTCCGAAACCTTGACACCTGTGACACTGAATCACATGAGGGGTTTGTCTGTAGGTTTCAACTTTGATTATGTGATTGTTTATGTCATGAAGTTTGAAGATACTTCTTGAAAGTTCATTATTAGGCATCGTCAGAACCCAGACAGGAATTGGATTTCTCATTGGGATTCCTTCTGCTGTTTGAGATGGAGCAGTTAGTTGCCTAACGTTGTCTATTTGGAAGTGAAGTAATTGAAGCTCTTCCTTTAAAGCTTCAGGTGTCACACAAGTAGGAAGTCGTTTTATGACAACCTGTAGTGATTTTACTTCTCTAGGCTCGTGAGAATAGAATTGTAGTCCTTCAGTTCGAAATATGGAATACAGTGTATCATAATCAGCTCTACAACTGGTATTATATCGAATTCCATCAGCAGAGTAGCTAATTTTTTAAGGGTTGGGTAAGTAATGATTGTATCTTGCGGTTATTTTCAAAGAAGTTACCATTTGGTAACTTTTTCACTATTATGGGAGGCATTCTAACTGATTTTGGTCTTGTTTGTACATTTCTAGATGGCTGTGGATCATCAGTTCTGGTACTCAAGTCTGTGTCCATTGATTCTTTCTCGTTAGAAAGTGGGTCGAATTTGTTGCTGATTTGTATGTCTGGATGTATAATATGGTCTTCACATGCTGGAATGGATGAAGTTCCATCTGTCTGCAATTTGCTGCTTGCATTGGTTGTATTTCTCTTTAGTTTTTTTGTAGAAGGTTGTGCGCTGGTGACTTCCAAGTCATTATTTTTATTTGTTACCTCAAGGTCTTTGTTCGAAGCTTTTTTCCCTTTAGAGTACGTCTTCAAGGTAGATGATTTAGCACTTAAGTTACACTGAAAATTACTCTCTGAAGAATTACTTACACTAGGAGCTACTGGCTCTAGAGAAAGAGTCTAAGTATTTATAGAGAAATGTAGTTCGTTCATGATATTGTTTTAGGATTTTACCCTACCGAGAAGGGCACTACACAGTTTGTTTATTTAATAATCGTATGGATCCTCTCTTATTAAATTGTACACACGTTTAACACTTATCTTTCACACAATAATTCAATTAATTTCCACTAGAAATAGAAGACACGTATTTCAATCTTCGCGCCAACAATGGAATCACGGTAGGTAAGGGCTTCATTGGTAATGGTTGAACATTTAAAAATCAGATGGCAGCAGTAAATCTTGCAGAGACGCAATACAAATTCATATCAGTGGCCCTTGGCAATTTCCGTTTTATGTACTTTATGTATCGTTCCGCCACTCGACATTACCCATTTTAAATAATGAACATGCGGGGTGTAGCACACATGCTGGTCTAAATAAATCAAATACGAACGCACATTAAACTCGACTCTAACATACAAATGCATGGACAAAACTCTATCGTAAATATATTATGAGATCAATTAAAAAACAGTATCCATGGCTTGTTTTGTAAATCGATAGTTGTTATCCAGTGTATAGTTTTGTACGTGCGCTTCTGTGAAGTCGCTTTGAACAAAACAAAACAACAACAGATGTCGCTCTGGCATCGCTCTGTAACCTGTTTACTGGCCTGTCAGGTTGAATCGTCAATATAAGGCCCAGAGTTGGATTAAAAACCTTAATACTCTCTTTGTTATTTAATAACTTTGAACTGTACAGATTACAGATATTATTAATAGGTACTATTACTAAACTACCGTAAAATAGAAAGGCCTCTTGGTTAAGTCCCAAATAAGAGGGCCCCACGCTTTATAAAACTCCTAAAAACACACATATTTCGTTCTGTGAAGACATGCCTTGTGATTTAGTGCTACCTACTTGCCCTAAATGGTACATTTTCTTTTATATTACGATAAACATAACATTCTGTTAGTCGGTTTTTATTTTAATGTAGTTTCTAAATTTAAATTGCTAAATTCATTGAGCAAGAGGGGCTAGATATACTTATAGATGTGAAAATCTACTTTATACCCTCACTGTTATAGGCCCAGTCTACCTAGGTTGGGCATAGGCCTGTAATAGCGAGGGTATAAGGTGGATTTTCACATCTATAAGTATTCTATTTCTACGTTATTTTCGATGCCGAGTAAAATATAAAACCCTATTGTACCCGTATACTGTTCTGATTGCTCATGATTGTCATTGATGCAAGTTTTCAATTCAGAATACTGAATAATAGAGTATACATAGGTTATCAATTACTGCACTTCCGAAATAGCTTAGCTGTCCCATATGACCTCATTCATTCTGTGAAAAAATATGTTTTGTCGATACTTTTAGGACGGGTATAAAGCCTAGGTGGACCATTTTGTAATAACATTTGCGTCTATTTTTGCAGAGTGCTAAGTGTTGATTTTAGATTTAAACGTTTTAGTAGGCCTACTTTTATAACGTGAAATTATGAAATTTCTTTCAGATCCTCAGCAAAATATTACCAACGCGTTTGACTTTTTCTACCTGTACTATAGATACTGTAGTAAAAAAAATAATATTTAGGCCTATTCCATTAGGGTGACGAATTTATATTTCTGAAAATAACCTGATACGACCGGAAATTTAACCCAGACCAACGGAGTGGAAGATCATAAACATTACCGACCCACTCACGGAGGCGGACAATTAAAATTATAGGGGTTTTAAATTAACTTTCTAAGTAATTTAACTTGTACACAATTAAGAAGAACATAAATACAGAGTGTCCCGAAAAAAAGTTCTAATATTGAAAGAGGTTGTAGTATGCAACATAGAAAAACAAAAAAATTCCCATAAACATTGGTCATAAACTTCATATCTTCGACGTTATGGACTTTGTTTGTAGAATGCGCATATCTTGCCTACTTTACTAGTTTGTTTGTTTTTTGTTGGTGTTCCAAAGGATGCGTGATTCCATGAGACGTTGGGTGGAAGGCTGCATTGCAATGGATGGTGGTCACATCGAGCATATGTTGTGAAGAGTGGATCAGAGACATGGTGATCATTGACAGCAGTGGTAGTAGATCATAATTCCGAAGATATGAAGTTTATACCAATGTTTATGGGAACTTTTTGTCTTGCTTTGTTGAATACTACAACCTCTCTCAATATTGGAACCTTTTTTCGGGACACTCTGTATAAGTATGACGTAATTTAATAATGATCTACATTTCACGTTTAATTTATTTCGCCGAAAGTAAAATCTTGTTACCCATATTAGCGATTCTCAGTACAGTACATCGTACTTAATGTAAGCCTATATCGTTGTTATGTTTTATAGTTATCCCATTTCGTTTAGGTATGTGAATTTTTAAAGTACGCTTTCATAATGAAATTATTCTATTTAAATGTGGAATTGTTTATGGAGATACGACATGCATTTCACGTATTTTATTATTTCATCAAGCTCTGCTTACATGGCATGAAGTCACAGGAGTTCAGAGAAAATAGCATTATGTTGATGAACGGTTGTTTTAAGAGTGGAACCATTCATTACCAACACCACATACCACATGTTCAGTATAATTTAAAAAAAATAACACGGGACAATGTGTGTGTGCGTTCCATGCTTTTATGGAAGCACATTCCACACTTTTATGAAAAGTACAGTTAACATATTTGTGTGTACCAGGATTAGGAAGGGTAACGTTGACTGGGGATGGAGGGTACACGGCATTTTCGCGTTTCACAATGCCCATCCTACCATAAAACCTACTCTGACCTTTTCGAATGAATTTCAATATAGAGAAGAGAGCAAAAGAATCCTCGCAACAAAAGCCCCCCAGTATCATTTTTTTTTCTGAGCGGGTGTTTGTGTATAAAATGTAGTTTAGTATACACTTGATGGTCATCACGCTACCATTCACGCTTCAGAAAAATGCAGAGGAGAGTATAGAAAACTTACAAAGCTCACTAAACAAACTTGTTTTGAAAACTCCACAAAGGAGCATTGCCTATATGAAATATTGTTATTAAAGTTTTCTTTACTGGTTTATATGGCTAGTTTTTTTACGAGTAATGTGATAACGGGATAAGTATATACCCCATTATTATATTATGAGGTCACTGGTGCATTGTAGGATTTAAAACAGAATTTTCACTCTGATGCGCAATCACTCTGATGGGTGATTAATAACTAAATAAATATATATATATATATTTAAGAAGAGAGCATATTTATCTTACCCCGTAATTAAAAAATTAGGTAATTATGTATCCTATCATTTTATGCTGAATAGGCCTACTGAACGAAGTAAGTACGGTATATTTTTCCTTGGTATTTGTATAATATTTCGTTGAATTGTTCCTTCGGGAGAAATTGATTTTCAATTATATTGTCCCACTTCTAATAATACGGACGATTAAGTGGTAATCTTTTTTTCTAAATAGGGACCACTTAATATTTATATAACTAGATTAGTCTGATATCTAGCAAGCAATGAAGCAATTCCTTTTTTTTTTAATTGAACTTTATTTGTACTTTTTTTAACATCGAGGACGTATCAGCACATTTATGCTGGTAATAGGATCCCTCTTTATATACATGGCAATGCTTGATCCCCGATGTTGCCATAGGGATTTTCCAACTGACCTAATCTTTTTGGTGGCTCTGTGCTCCTGTGATCGACGCAGCCTCTAAACAGAAATGAGTTCCAGGAGCAATCCTGGGGGTAAGGGCAATAGGTAGATACAATTCATGTGCTGAATGTTTAAAAAAACTTGGGTCTCAACCTCCTGGAGCCTTAAATGCTTACATAGTCTGTAAAGGGATCACTTTAGTGTTTGTATTGTACATAACGGAGAAAATAACAGTAGGCTAAGCGTATTGATGCGAGTTTATAAAACTATATCGAAGCTATGGAGTGTTTAATTGACGTGATTGTAATTTGGAATTCCATGCACGCATTGCTACTTCCGTTACTCACGCGGACCGCAGTTTGCATAAATTGAAGTCTACAAGTGACAACTATCACACTCTCTTTCCAAAATTGCATGTGATAGGTCCATTCACTCGTGCATTTACGTACTGCTGCTATTGATACGTAAGCTACAGTAGTAGCTCTTTCTCAAAATCAATAACTTTGTGTTTTTTGTGACTCTCTGACGATTATAATCTGGATTATGATAATGATGATGATGATAATAATGTAATAATACATCAAGGACCAAATCCGACTAGCAGAATACTGACCTCAGAAACTTTTCCGTCTGGGGAAGTTACGTCTTATGATCATTCAACCTATCTAGGGTACCGTTTTGTTGGTAGTATCAGCTGCCACGTCTTGCAAATAGTTTAGTCCCAGATTAATCTCTCTGATATAGGCCCCACTTACTTCACGAAACTGGATTAACACTGGTCTTATACATAGTCTGAAATGTAGTAAAAAATTTCACTCGCAGGAATCGAACATCGCATTGTATTTTCTTATCCTTCTTAGTCCCCGTGTACCATGTTACCTGAGGTTTATGATTATTTTCTCGCTCTACGAACGAGTTAAAATAACGACATTCTGCACCGTATGCGCATATTTTTCTCTATCCCTGTCTGCTTTGTACAGATTGTTGAATTTTGAAAAAACTTAACTATAGACCCGATGTATAATGCATGGTATCATCCGTAAAACCCACTAGATTTTGTAGCCCCTAAAAATAAAATCAAAATTTGATCTCTTAAATATCTGTATTGTTTTGGTCGTTAATCCATAGAATCATATTCATAGCTCTCAAAATCTCATTTTAGATCCAGAGAAAAACCCCACCCCTAAATTTTTGTTGTTGCCCAATTGTTGTATGTTGACCCATAGAAACTCATTAAGCACAAAAATATAAATACAACTGTCCTAATTTGATCTCTGAACTGTAAAGGCTATACAAGGATGATTTAGACACCATAATATAGACCAATATGATCTAAGAGTAATAATGATTATGTTAATATTAATATTAGTAAAAATAATAACAAGAGTAATAATAATAACAATATTTAAAAACAATTAGGCCTATTACTATTTCATTTAACGGGTCGTAAGTTTTAAAGGATTATACAGACTCAGCGAAGAAGAAACACAAATAAAGAATAGGCCTAGGTCATGAAAGAACTAGTGTAATGATTCTATAATAACGAGTTTCAATCTGCAATTCAGTTTCCATGTTACCAACCTTCAATCACTTTCTTGCAGTTCAAATGCAATCTCAAAGAACTTTCAGATATTACCTAGCATGGACAAGAGAAAAATCTACTGATATAAAATAACAATTATTTATTACATTATTTTTAATTTACTAAGCGTAGCCCTACTTTTTCAATATCTTTTGCGCATGTTAGGTATACCGTTGTTTGAGAACGATTATTTTTTTAAATAAACAAATATACTTTTTCATTTAGGCTAAGCCACTTACAGAACGGAACTTACATTATTTACCCTACAGTACATTCAATAGGAACGGTAACTGTAAAGGCTATACAAGCAATTGAAACCATATTGATAAGACTACACTTGTCTTCGTACAGTTTACTCAACATATTCTAATTTGAATCTTAAATTAATAATTGAATCGTGCATATGAATTTAATGAACAAGTATATGGATTTTTGTTTCCTTATATACAAATATAAAGCATATAATTATATCTTACATATAACACATAATGAGATAAGTTCAATTTTTCGCTTGTCAATGAAATCTGAAATTTCATAGTTTTGTAGGACAGGTTTTCTTTTTCATTTTGGAAAGTAATGGTGCATAAAATCTAGACATTTTCATAAACTGATAAAGCATTTAGGAAATAATAATTTATTCTCTTGTTGTCTTTTAATAGACTGGGGTTTATTGTGGGAAATGGATAAAAATCGAAGATTTCCTTTAGAAACTGAAATCAAATTTAAAACTTACACGATACTTTTTAAATTGTATAATACCGAAATGTTTCGCAAATCGTATAATAATAAATCTTGCCTTATTTTTATAAATTATTATTAGTTATTTTTATAAATTATTATTAGTTTCTCAAATAATAATAATAATAATGAGTATAAAATTCAAAGCCATTGAAATAGATATATTTTTTCTTTGAGGTAATTATCCGTTTGGGAGTAATTTGGTATTAAAATTTTTGCTAGAGTAAGAAATTGGATTTAAGTCTACTCAGTTACATTGTTTCAACCCTGTTTACTCAAATTATCCCTTCTCTCTTGGCTGAGATTATTAGCAGGACCCAGAGGACGTTGTGTAATCATATACATCATTGACAAGTAAATCGAGGGGCTCTTCAATTGGCTAAGGGTTTAGTTCAATGCGGGGTCATATCCTGAACACGACACAAATACCTGTAACAGTCTACTTCCCATCCCTGAGGAGTGAGGTAAAATCTCTTATATTGACCGAGAATGTACCTTGAGGACCTTCCACTACAATGCTTTCACGCGACAATGCATTTGCGCCAAGCATATAGTGTGTTTCAGTTTAGGTTGGCAGTGGTTGAGTTTGTGCACAATATTTCGTTCCACTTTCTGTTCAGACTGCGGACCGACATACTGATAAGTTATACACCAAATTATGTATATTAATATGTCGCTGTTAATCGTTATACTCTTGAAAAACAAAAATCAGTCGTGAACCTTATCCATAAAACGTTTAATTCATCATTATTAAAGCCTTGTATGTATTTTGGGTTTATTCAGATATACGAGGTGTGATAAAAAAATACGGCGAATATTTTTTTTACAAAGAAAGTAATAAGTTTTCATAGAATTCTAATTAGTCTCCTTCAAAGTACTATCCTTGGCTAGCGATACACTTGTCCAAACGTTGAATCCATGACTGGAAGCATTTCTGGAAGCCTTTTTCTCTGAAGGGCTTTCAGCTGCTCTGTTGTGGCCAAAACGTTTTCCTTTTAGCACGCTCTTTATTTTTTGGAAGAGCCAGATGTCGCAGGGTTCTAAATTTGGTGAGTAAGGCAGAATTGAACATACAGAAATACCTTTTCCGGTCAAAAACTCACGAATCAGAAGCGACGTGTGGCACGGCGTGTTGTCGTGATGAAGAAGGAAGTCCATTTTCTGGTGTCTTTCTTAGATATTTAGTTCTTCGGTAAGCTCTCTAATAGTCATTAGTCAATAGTCACTTCGTCACACAGGTAGGCTATTAACTGGCCACGGCAACTTTACCGCTAACTTAATCCGTTTCAATCTCACAGACGACGATCTATGTGCTTGTGAGGACAGCGAAGCAGACACCATGTATCATATGCTGTATACTTGTCCTCGATATCGAGAAGCTCGACTACTCCTCCACGAAGCCGCTAGGGCAGAAGAGGAAGCCTGGGCTCCGGACCTCACTTTCTGGACGCGTAAAACCACCTTCCCAGCACTTAAAACATTTGCAAAAACAGCACTTCTCGAAAAGCCTATAGTAAATTAACACACCAAAGTAGACGGTCATTTGGCCACTGCTCCAGTCCGAACGAGGTTTTTGAGGGGTTTCCCTCGTTCTTAGGCTAATGCCGGACTGGTCAATAATCCCCTCAAACAGATACACGCACTACAAATCTCTAGAAACTACTTGTCACTAAAAAAAACATACTCAGGGAGATATTGCACATAAGACCTATCCGCACTTAGGTCTATCCTGCGCCAAAGTACAAAGACACAAGTACTCAGCCCAAACACGTCACACCATCAACATCCCCTACGGATGTACATAAGGGCACAATAGGTATACACACATCACATATGGCTACCAAAATTTGGTCTGACCGGAGGTTTAGGCTTAATTGCTTGGCACTCCGGGGGTAAGAGTGGGCACACACACACAAAAAAGTCAATAGTCTAATAGTCATTCGCCTATTTGAACGATCGAGTGCTGCCATTTTGTGCACGTTTTCGTCTGTTTTGAGGTCGATGGACGTCCCGGCCGTTGTCGTCTTCAACCGACTCATTTCCACTTTTAAATCGCTCTTACCACTTGTAAACAGTCTACATCATTGTTACTACATCATTGACATCCACTGATTCCAACATTTCATGAGCTTCTTTGGCATTTTTTGTAACTTAGAACAAAACTTAATGTTGACGAGCTATTCGAAATCCAGGATGCGCGACAGACACGGTAAACTCGAACTAGAGGTAAACACTCTAGACGCTCTGGAAGCTGATTAACAAGTCATAATGTGTTCAAATTTGAAAATGCCTATCTCAACCGATCAAGCTATCGGGAATCCGGAATCAAATGGTGGTATCAGCTATAGAAAATCATTCACCGTATTTTTTATCACACCTTGTATCTTTTTACATACTCTATTCGTGATAAGTGACCGGATTTGTACTTTTGAATTAGAACTGCCATTCTCTGAACATTGTTTCGTATGAATCTTCTTTGCATATAGGTTTCTGTTTGAAGAGTGTTCAAAACATGGACAAATTTTAAAATATCTGTGTGTGGGGAATAAAATAGGGAGTTCTTTTCGCATTAAAATGTTAATTTGTACACAGCCATCGGTTACAGCCGTCAGTATATACTTATGCATTCAAAAACTTATAACCTTCTTTCCCAAGCAAGTTACTGCCTCTATTAGGCCTAGATCTTGTCCCACACTTCCATCGCTATACTAGCGAAACTGTATTGAACATGCTGACAGTACACAGCCATGTAGATCCATGTACTGTCATCCTGTGCTGTGTACTGTCATCCTGTCCTTTGTACATCCATGTACTGTCAGCATCGACAAGCGTCAGTCATTTCACACTGAACCTGCTACCAACCTAACTTTCCTTTCAAAAATTTAGAGTGGACCGTGAATAGCAAACATTGTGGCGCTATCACATTCTAGCGCAAACACACTATAGCACAAGAAACATTTCAAATTGGCGCGATCGCATTGCGCCCGTTAATACACGCCGGATGCACGTATACATGGAAATTATTCGATTACTGGTATTCCAACACCCTTGAGTGCTTTTAGAGTATTCTGCGGACTGTAGCGTGAATTACTTATCACAGTCATGCGCAGTAAGCTTAATAGTGGGCATTTCCCTCTCGACGCCATTGATCTTGACATCTTTATAATCAAAAAGTGGATTGTGACATGAAATTAAGATCGGCATGCGGTATATATATATATATATATCTTAAAGCAACATCATTAGGCTTATTTTAATTGGCAGCAATTACAACCTATTAATTAAAATATAATTCTGGTTTGACTTCAATATGATTATACAGGCCTATATATTATAATACACCGTGTTTCTAAAGCCTGATAACACTTTTCTTAATTTGTTACACAAAAGCTACAAATGAAACAGCTTTTATGTAGCCTATAATGTCATATTAAAGATCTCACATAAAAGGGCTTCGCTTTATCTCCCACATTTCATATTTACACAGATAATTTGGTTATTCTTTCAACTTGAAAGAACTGTAACAAGATTACAGGCGATTACAGTCCTTAGTGGGCAGTGGGGCTTGGAAACCCACCACTACGGTTAATAATGCTGGCAAGTGACAATATAATTAACTGGTTCATTGAATAATCAGTACACTAAAATCACACTTTAACGTCTTGTTTATATGCACATAACTTGCATTATTCGTACATTAAGAAGTACATAATAACAACTGACGACCTTGCATTAGTATTGTTATTATTATTATTATTATTATTATTGCTTTTGTTGATATTATGCTATGTATTATAGGTAATGGCAAAACAAAAAAAACAGAATAATCTCCCACAATGGGTCGTACATCTCGGTTTAGGGTTGATAATACGTAATATTAACATTATAGTCTTTTGATGAAAAATTGTCCTGGGATCGATTACTGAAATTAGACATTGCCAACGCACTGGTAACTCGGGGAAGATTTCTAAACATTTGCATTAATGATTGGCATTTCTTCAATATTGATATGTTTTTTTTTTTCTTCAGTTTCATGCCTTCGTACTGTGGTAACTGCTTCGATCTGATCATTTTATTTTTCATTTCACTTTTATTTGTCGACACTAAAAATAATAAACAGCATTAAAATATTGCGAAATGCAGTAAATTAATGTTTCTACTAATATTCGTTTATTAATAGTTCGTTTTTAGTTAGAATACTTTGTAATATCTAATCCCTTACATTCAAGTCTTGCATATAAACATATTCAACTGTACGGTATCTTTATTTTTTAATTTTTTGAGGAGATCGGTTAATTGCTGTATAACTGTATTCAAGATTTTTCTTGTTACAAATAGCACATAATTATTAAAAGAGGGAAAGAACATTATTCTGAAAGAACATTGAAAGAAATCATGAAGCAGTTCTATGAATAAAAGTAAAACAGAACTGAAAATTTTCGCGCTCTTACATAACGAAGAAGCAGGACCTAGTTCAAAAATGTAGTTACTTCAAGTCTTGAAAGAAATATGAGATGAGTATATATGAGGCTATTTCGTATTATCAGGCTAGAGGCTGCGCGATTCAGTGAGACCCGAAGATTTACTGTCTTCATTCTTTAAGACTGAGGAAGGAATAGAAATGATAGAAAGAGAAAGTATTCAAGGTGTGTAAGTTGTAGAGGTGAAGAGGAGAAAGAAATCGAACTAAGAAAATAAAATGGAACTTATTTCTTCTTCCTGTAGCCTACAAGACGAAAGAAAATATCAAATGATGGGATTTACTTTGGTTTGTTGAAAGGCGAAGAGACTCTTCGTATCTATCAGTGATGAAAGAGGTATGAATGGAGTAGTGGATAGGCAAGTGAATGTAGAAGAAGAATAGGAAGAGGAACGGGACAGCTTCGGGAAGAAGTTGTCTTGTCCCCATGAGGCGAAAGGACTGATAAAATGGGAAGGGGCGGATCTGGAAGACTCAGTCCAGATTGCGTTAGATTTCCCTCAGGACAGCAGCTAGCTAAGCTCCCCATTGACATAAGCGGAAGAAAGGTATAGAGAAGAGAACTAAAGAACGGAACTAAATTGGAAGAAAGAGAAGCAACCAGTGTGTGTGTGTGTGTGTGGAGGGGGGTTATGTGTATGTCTGTGTAAAAGAGAGAGAGAAGATTGTCACCATAGATTCTAATCTGGATTACTGAACGTATTTGTCCTGGTCGGCTGACCAAACTAACCAGCTGAAAACGAAAAGGAAGGAAAAAAAGACGTAAAAATGGAAGAACGACTTGCTTCGTATTTCGCTGAGGTTTTTAACATTTTCCTGAAATTTCTTTTAACTGAAGGTTTTGAGTCTGGGCTTATCTTGAAGAGATTTTTGTAAAATACTATGACGGCCTTTTTACCAGGCAGTTACGGGTTGGCCCTGGAGAGTAATCCAACCGTGGCGGAAAATCGCGTTTAAAATGGCGTTCCTAGGATTATTCTCTAAAGAGAAGGTGGAAACTTTAATATTCTTAGCAGATTATTACTACAAATTGTACTTAAATTCTGACATTTGCTATAGGCTACTGACAGTAAGTTATCATTGGAAATCCATGAAAACTACTAACCAGAAAATGAATAAAAGTTGAACATCTGTTTATCAATGTTTTGATCCTTAATTCTCGCAGATTTTAAATTACCTAGAGACATATTTTATTCAATCAACCATATTTTATCTGTTTTTATAGCCTAACATAGCCGGATCGTTATATAGTTTAATTGTTATTGCAGTATAAAAGGTAAAAAGGTAAAGTGATCTCTGTATGGGGCATGGAGACCCGTAGGATTTCCGGGAGGTTAAGAGTCTAGTGGTGTAAAAATCTCGATTTTAGCTTGCCCATACCCGCTTGAATGCCAGGCAAGCAAGTTGCCAGCGTCACAGCTAGCAAGCAGACAGGTTTCTTTAGGCTTGCATGGGTCAGGTTAAACCTAACTTACGCAAGCCAGAATAAGCTTGCGACATTCCTATCAGCTAAACAACTGTAGTTGCTAAGTGTAGGTAATACTTTCTTGCTTTTCTACATGCTGGTAGAAGAAATTCATCATGCAGATAAATAAAAGGTGGATAAAGTATTAAAAATCGTTTTAACACATTTATTATTAGGTAGATTTCGAAGAAAAATCGACCTATTGCAATCGGTACCATGTTTTGACTTTCGAAAAATTCTTTCATATCTTTACGTTTCATGCCTCCCTAAGTACGAAACCACCGCCAGTTAAAAAAAAAAAATTGTGATACTCGTATATATATATCTTTACACGCTAGCGGCCGTAATTTTGAAGATATTTGAACCAAATTTTATTATGTTATTTCTAGGCCCAATAGTTCGGACAAGTTCGTTAATGAGCAAAATTGGCCCAAGGGGGTTGTCGGGGGGGGGGGGTTGAAATTTTAAAACATTTATATCTCGGCCCCTATGAAGTATAGAGGGAAACTTTGTTTGAATAAATTAGTACTCCCTATGGAATTCACAGAGACACCAACGATTCGGGGGTTTTGGGGGTACGAGTGGGGGTAGGGTGGGGGATGGAAATTCGAAATTTTTGAAACTACGTCTTGTGGGGTATTGTTGAAAAGCTCTTGATGAGTACTCTACAAATCAATAACTAGTTTCTTGATAGTTCTCATATAAGGCGAGATTTGAAAGTTGAAAGAAGTGCTCTTTCCTCTTTTTTGCAGTTATTATTGCGGGCTTGTCATGCCAAGGCTAAAGAAGAAGAGTGCTACGCAGCGACAGTAAATTAAACTAAAAGCACTTCGAAATCTACCTCAGCCTGTAGGGATTTTTGTTATTATTGATTTTATGATCTTTTCTCGAAAATGTTTGAAATTTTTTCCCATGCCGGACTAGTACCTTTGTTCATTGATAATCAAACTCTCCACATTTTAGTTTCTCCTCGGCTTCCTTCAGGGTAAAATTCTCCATTCTCCATTCTCCTTTTGCTGGCACTCTAAACACATCTTAAGTTCCTCAGCTACGTACTTACCAGTGCACTGATATACCCAGTTTCATATTCTTTCCGCCAGGCCTTGCAGATTCCTTAGGACCCGTGAAACCCACCAGGTTTAGAAGAGCTTGTGCCTCATAGCGACAGTATTGTTTATCATCGTAGTAATCCGGCTTGCTCTCTTGTCAAGCAAGTTAAAAGCTGTGGCTGGTTGCAGAATTTCAAAGGGGCAAGCAAGCTAAAATCAGAATATGTACACCTCTAGTTGAGACTCCCAGATTGAGACATCGGCACAGGAAGGTGGTAAGTTGTCAGCCAAACACACACAAAGACTTTTTTACCCCCAGGAATATTCCTGGTACTCATTTCTGTTAGAAGCTGAGTCGACCCCAGGGCCACCAGAAGGATTAGGCAAATGGAAAAATCCCTTATCGGGAAAAGAACCCGCAACTTTCTGGTTTGTAGCGCACTGCCTCAACCACTACGCCACGGCGTACCCCCGGTTTATTATTATTATTATTATTATTATTATTAACTACATCGGAAATCTGTTATATATTGTTGAGCAGTGGCCTAATTGTCTATAACATTGTACAGTTTTCAGACAACTCTTTGTGTAAAATCTATAGGCCTATTAATAAAAGGAAGTGTTTGTCCTTCTGTCTGTCCGCGATGCCCAGCGAAATCTACTGAACACAGAGATATGAAATTTTAAACATAAGCTGACTGAAGGGTCGGAAAATGCACCTCGAAGCCGAAATTTTAATTTTCGCTTTCGTTCGTGAGTTATGAGTGATAAACTGGCAGAAAAGTGCATTTTTTGCGTTTTCGAAGCATCAGTTTTCAGTAATACATTTCAATGTCAAATCAATTACAGTTGGCTTTGGCTATTTTAGTCATACCTTGGAAATAAAAGCATCGCGATCGCTTGAATGTTGTAAGCCCACGCTGGTCGATTCATTTGTTTATAATGTCAAAGCACGCAGATATCTGAAATTTTCTACATAGACGGAAGAGGGACAATGAATAGCCTATAGGCCTAAATGGAAAGACAATTGATCGGTTTAAACGAAACTCACTATGCAGGGATTGTCTGGACCAGGGAACTCGTTCGCTTCACTTTGTAAGTACATCCTGGACGATTCATTTGTTTAGAATGTCAAGGCCCGCAGACATATGAAATTTTCAATTTACACGGAAGAGGGATAATCAATATAGGCCTAAATATAGTCAAACATTGTTCGATTTGGACGGAACTCACTATGCAGGGGTTTTCTGGGCCAAGGAACTCGAATCGGAGGTCGCCTTTATCAGGCGACGCTATCTAATCATTTTATGTAGTCCACGTGATTTATGTGTTAATAAATGTAATGATTTAACTATTATGCTCTTATTTTTTTAATTTTTGAAATAATTCTCGCGGGCTGAGCCGCGGGCACATGCTAGTTGTAAATAAATTAACTTCTAGGCTATAACCTCTTAGCTGTTCGTACAGACAAGGACTTCTGTGGTTGGTAAATGCATATGCAAAAGTAGATCTACATTTAATTAATTAATATTTAAGTAGAGAAAAACACAACAAAAAGAAACAAAATAACAAACTACAGGAAATAATAAATTAAGGCATACTACTTCTACCAATTTTAACTTTACCTCTGAATTTCATTCTACGAGCATAAAAAAGAATCAGAATCAGCGGTTAAGTTTTTTACAAAAGCATTTTTAGCGATTGTAAGTAGGATCTTGGCATGGTCCCAGTAATCTCTCCTTCCTTTCTAGTAGTCGGTTCAGAGTCGCCCACTTCGTTAAGATTTTCATATATTAAAATTTGCGATAGTCGTTTTTACTATCGAATTTCTGTTTGAGGAAAATAGAGTTCAAAGGTATTCTGTAATATTTAAGCGCAGTGACATACATCACCTCCCATGAAAAGTCTTTCTATTTCAAATTTGAAAAAAGGTTCTAAGCTACTAATCAATAAGGTATTTACCAATAGCTTCTCTCCTTTCACCCCTGCCGTTTAGTTCAATAAAAGAGAGCAGTAGCGGTAGTCTGTGTGGAAAGGCCGCAAACACGGATCATTTGAGGCTTTATAATGAGTTCCGATTTGGCTTTGTCCTAGTCGGATATTACACACTCGGCTCCCGGATGTACGTCATACGGGATTTACCCGTCTACTCGATATATATTGGCTCCCGACAGATAGTCCTGTGGTTGAATACTGCAGCACGCCAATTAGCCATCTCTGCGGAGGACAAAATAGCTGACCCTGTAATATATTACGTCACTAAATCAAGAGCGTTGTCAAACAAGTCATATACAGCCCCTGTTTTTTTTTTTTTTTATCGTTTAAATGATCCACCGTTTGACAGAAAATGCACATACGACAAAACTTCATTTATTGATAACGCTGGTGTTTTGTTTTGTGATTGATTTGTTTACTGGTCAGCAGTGAATAAAATAATGTTCCACCCACGATTTGGAAGCTGCAGAATCTGGAATTATGTTTGCTATTTGTAAGGAAATTCGTTCTGAAAAGTGATGTCTATTTAACAGTGTATGCCTTATTATGTCCTGCAAAAACAGTAACAAATTATTGAGAAAAAAACTACCGTAGTCAAAAGGTGCATTTTACATCTCCTGTAAATGTTTTTAAAGTAAAGTCTTTGATATTTCAGCTGTATTAGTTAGAGATTTTCCCTTCAACGTACATAGAGAAGAATGTGAATAATTCAGTTAAGAAATTTATGGGAAGAGTAAAAGAAAAGTGGAATTTAATTCTTTCCTTTGCAGTATAAATTTTCCTATTTGATATAGTGAAAAAGCTTACTATAATAGTAAATATTTCACTGTAACAAATATTGCAGTATAAATTTTCCTATTTGACATAGTGAAAAAGCGTACTATAATAGTAAATATTTCACTGTACCAAATAGTGCATTTTAATGTGTTTTTTTATTTGTGAAGTTGCTATACGTTTGCTGTACTTGTCCTGGCAATAAAGTATAGGCTATTTTATTCTGTTCTTAATTGTACAAGTAAACATAGAATGTTAATTAAAATACAATAGTAAGTTTCCCACTCTACTGGATTTGCGCACGCGATGTTCGGCGTTGGTATGCGGTCTCTGGCTTGCAGACCAACACTCCCATTGGCTCACAACGACCTTGCATGGCATTGGTCTGTTTCATACGGTCCTGCAACCTCTACATAAAGCTAAATAATGCAAAACACTAACCACATTAGTTAAGTGCGCGAGCGGAGGCGGCAGCCGAAGCGAAGCGCCCTTGCATTTTCGAATAATGTACGATACACTGTTTGTCGGCTTCGAAAATGTGGCATATTATATCTTCCGGAGGGTTGTCTGACCATTATCACGTTGGCAGCTGATTCCAGCACCACGTGACCCATCGGCTTCTTCCCAGCATGCACCTGCGCTGTTTCTAGCAGCTGATTCTGTATTATTGTGATTCCATTCTGAGCGCCATTTTAGGTTAGTTTTTTGTGAACTTCTTACCGATTTTACCCATATTTAAAATATTCTTAGAAACAAAAGGTGCCCTTATATGGATTCTAAAACTTCTGGAGAATAATATTACATGAAATTTTGCCGTTTTACGTGAGTAAAAAACAACATTAACGAATCCAGTAGAATGGGAAACTAACCCCGTAAGTATTATTAAACTTTATTGAATGAAAGGTTTAGAATCTCTTCTTTTCTCATTTGGATTCTTTATAAAGAAAAAAGTCCATGTTTAACCGAAAAATGATTTTAAAATGACTGATATTTCGCGACACTAGAACCATTCTGAATTTTACTATATTGCAGTTGTCACTATATCTATATGAAGCTATAAATTGTATCCTTCCTGTTTCAATTCCCATTACTAATTCAATTAAAAACGGCGAACATATGGAGAGAGTTATAGAACGTATGAGGTTGACAAATAGCTTCCGATATCCAAACGACATGTGATATATGAATTTAATATTAAAATTCCATTGGTATATTAAAAAAATCTCGTATTGCGAGTTATTGGATAAGCTGAATGCACACCAACCACCTCGAGCTAGAATGGGACTTGCTACGTTGCTGAAATATTTTACAAAGGTATCACATTGCTCAAGTCTCTCTTGACACGATGTCTTCGCTTGGTATGCAGATATTTCTATATGCTATAACATGGGAATAGTATCATTTTCAAATCTGACATATTACGTGAAAATATTTCTTGAGTTCCGTGTCTCATCTTCATTTTTTGCTTCTAAACTTCCATTTTGTTGTAAGGAATTCACGGTGTGCAATATATTACAACTTTTCTCGAGCTATTTCCTTCATGTTTTGTCATTACACAGAATGAAAAAACATTTATTATTTAGTAAGTGGTTGTGTTCATAACAAAGTCTAATCAACTCGGGTCTTAAACCCTACCACCTCCCAAAATATTTCATGCTATAAATTGGGGGACATTCCCATCGTACTGATGAACCAGTAATCGTACCGTGGGTTATATTAATTTTTGGACCCATGTTTGTTAGATTATTTTGATGAATACTAGCCTACCCCTCTGAAATAATTGATTTTTTAACATTCTATACAAATTATATAATCGATTTTTCGTTTTATCGTTATAAGTATGAGAATAAAACCAAAATACCCCATAATCCAATTGTAACAATAATAGAAACTTGACAGCAATATTCATTTTAAGTATGAAGGCGTTGCTATGGTATGGGAACAATCACTTTACTCATCCTAGGTAACAGATGATTGCCAAGAAATCGCTCTGAAATATTGTAAATTATTCCTGGGACTACGAGAATGTAAAGACCGTCAGTAGTCCTCTGGTTTTCGTTCTGGATCACTTCCCTTTTTTTCGAATTCTGATTTTTTGGGTTTCCCCGAAACAGCATCATTAAGATAATACCTTTTTTAAAGAACTACAGGTATAAATGTGTATAGACTGAAGTTGAAAATGCTATGAGGTCGATACCAGTCTCCCAATCCGACTCTGTAGCAACGAAGTCGAGAGACGGAGACAGTTGAAGCAGCAGCCGGAGGGTTATCCTCTTCCTTTCAAGGGACCTAGCGCAATGAGATATGGACATTACATCTGTAGGAAATCAATGAAATTCTGTGGAAATTAATTGAATAACAGCACAAAAACGAAAAATAAATTAAAGAGTGAGATTAACTTCTGAAGCAAGTGAAAGGTCAACGTACCTTGAAAGATTTCAATAATAATAATAATAATAATAATAATAATAATAATAATAATAGTAATAATAGTAGTAATACTAACACAAGAGGCCTAATAATCTCATATACAGGTATCAGTGAAATTAGTGCAGATTTTTCGTGTGGTGGCAGGGAACATCCATACGAGTATTTTAATACAATGAATCTTGGGACGGAAATGCGTTGTCAAGAGTGTAAACAGAAAAAGTATTGAACTTTACTGAACACAATTTCAGCTTATCATATTAACTGTAAGAAAAAGCAAAGCTATTTCATGTTGATTTAGAGTAAAGTTGTTGAACACAAACACTTGGGGTTCATCAGACTATGGTGAAACGTGCGGAGCTGTGCAACCAGGTTATTGGCCGGCTTTTTCAAGAACTGCTGCAAAATAGGCCTATGTAAAAACTTTGCTTTATCTTACAATGATATACTAAACAGCATTTTGTATTCCACAGTTTTGCTCTAAAAGAACGTGTAATAGGTTTGACTTTTCTTAAGTTAACATAATAAACTACATTTTTTTTTGTTCAACAATGTTCAACACTTGTTTGTTTACACCCATAACGCATTTCCGTCCCAAAGTTCACTACATTAAAATACTCGTATGGATGTTCCCTATCAGCACACGAAAAACCTGCACTCATTTCTTGGACACTCTCTAGTAAATCTCAACAAATGGATAATGTATTTTGCCTTGTTCTCCCACTTCTCCCCTTAACACAAAACAATCATAATTTCTATTTTAGGTAATGTGGTATAGCCTATTAAACTATTCACAAGCCCAGGCTTTGGAGACTAAACCGCAAGGCACGTAATAGAACTTTCATTTGTTTCCTTACTTCAGACTTCTTCCTCTTTTGCCCGGAGTTGTCCCGTTGATGTCAATAAAGCTTAAATGCGGAAGAAAATGAAATAATTAGCTACACTATCTATAACTAAAGATGATATTTATAATGCAAATACAACAATAGCGCTGAACATTATGAACATTTATATCATAATTATGTGTAGAATAAAGTCTACGTAGGCCTATCAAGAACCGTTTAAATATATTAAGTTTTAACCGTGCAATTTCCCCATAATTCGAATAAGCTTTATTCAGTCAACTGTATAAAACTAGTATAAATTTAATCGAACCTTGCCTGACTAATTTCTCCAATTTACAGGGCCAAATAAAGCCCTCTGACAGTATTGTGCACTACATAGCTATCGTATGGGTTCACAATTCTTTTTTGTTGGCCCTCCACTGCCCCCGGAGCCCTCGTCCATACGCCATACTCCAGTCCCAACAACTTTTCGGCGCTTGTGTTCTATTGCTCTGATTTTCGCTCTTGTGTACCTTAAGCTTGTGGGTAATGTGTTTTGAGGTAGCTGTTTGATTCAGCCCTAATACAACTGTGTAACTCTGTGTTTTGTAATTTGTCTGTCAGGGTCGTATCTCCGATCTGGTATTCACCTAATGAGTGAGGAAAATCCCTGAAAAACCCCACTCGGATCGGCTGCTGCGAGAGGTTCCCGCAGCAACCCGGGCACTTGGGCTATTGCCATATGGGTTCACAATGTGGAGGAGTCAATAAAATGCACTTAATTTATGGTTACGATATTTTATGACTTTGATTGATGGAATAAAATAATATGACGTTTTTTTTCAATTAATGAAAGCGCCATAGTGTGAGATAATTATATGATTCCAGTTGCAGATGCCCTGCGTGCTTTATTTCCGTTCAAATGAATTTTTAAATAAAATAATATCCTGAATATGAATATCATTCCATAAAAAATATATATAAACGATATATCATTCTGCCTGTGCCATACGCTTCACCGCCGAATCATTCAATAATTAATAATTATAATTATAATTTCTACATCATAGAAGAGTTTCCATGTGCATGTTTGGCAGTTCTAGAAATATTGGTAAAATTTTAGCTTAGAAAGTGACGTTACAACTGGTGTTTAGAATGTCTAAAAATGGATTTTTTAAAAAATTACACCTTAGAATTGAACGGTAAGAAAATTAAATGGATTATTGCATGGAAGAGGATAGGCTACATATCAATGCCCGCTGGCCATGGAAGAACGTCATAAACTGCTATGTAGATTTTGATACTTTATTGTTTCTAGCCAACATCCAAAATGTTGATAGAAGAGACTGCATGTTATAATTACTACAACCTCGTTAAGTTATTCATTGTATATGCGTTATGCAGTAATTGTAATGACAGCAAGGGTTTTCAGTCCGATGCAGAGACCTGTTTACACTTCACCCTCTTATTTTAAACAATTGTATTTCTACATTAACCAAACTTATAGACCATCTAACAGGTAATGAAATGAACTTGGTGTTTTAGCTAAAAATCTATCATTCAGAAAAAATATAATAGCAATTAAGGATATTCAGAAATTACAACTTAAAATAATCGATTATATGGATTTTATCCTGATCAAATTAATTTAAGAGGATAACAATAATTGCCAGTTGCCGTATTGAACATTTTAATTTTTTTTTAAATAAATAAGTAAAATTTGCGGTTATCACAGTGTATTTTAGAGGAAACAATATGGTCGCATGTGTTTAGTTAGAGAAATAAGATACCCGTATCAGTTTTAAAACAGTATTATTGTCAAACGAAAGCGATTCAACCTAAGTGTTCTTGAAGAACCTTCGACATACTTTTAATCAGTTGACCTTTCTGATCCCATGAGCACAATGATATCATTAATTGGCAAACGTATAATGTGTATCTAAACTATTTGAAGAGAAAATTTTATCATGGATAATATAACGGGAGATCCGGATTTTTTCGATAAATTCACGAACAAGGAAGTTGTGAGAGCTACAGGCATGAAGGTTTTTCGGTTTCAGTCGTTACGATTTGACATAAAAACAAGTGAACGTAGGTGCCATAAAATCAAAGTAATAAAAATATAACGATGCAATTATGACTATAGACACTTGCGATCGGTTAAAATTCCACATAATCTTATACTGCGTTGGATACTGATTCAAGAGCTAAATAGCCATTATAATCGAATACAGTAAACCTCATATTGTAATACTGGCAACAGTATCGATAGGTGAAAGATAAGTTACTACTAACCAACTGTATCTCGTTATAACTATAATTATTCCATTTTTTATAAATTATATAGTATATTACATTGATTTACCATTTATATTATGTACAGGTAGGGAAAAAAGCGGACCGACTAAAATATATAAGTTGCCAAGCAGCATTTACAGGATAGCAGGGAATGTATTGACAAGGAGACTATAGCCGATAAATTTCGTGAATTGAGAAATAATTCACGTAATTTGCATTGCTTGTGAAAGCAAACGTTTCCGTTACATCTCTTACATTTATTTACGTATCACAAGGCTCTGACATCAGCAACAAGAGTCGGTCCGCTTTTTTCCCTACTTGTACAATTGCTCCTTCATTTACATCCAAGGTGGTAGTAGTAGTAGTAGTAGGTAGTATTAGTAATAAATTTGACAATAAGTATGTTTTTGTATCGACTCTCCTTATAAGAAATTTTTGTTAATATAATATGCTATTTTTGTTCACACGTTCACCTTCATTTGAAAAATTATGAAATGGTATCAGCATTGATAAGTGAATACATTCTAATATTTTTTTTTACTTTCTCACATACACGTAGTATAATGACTAGAGAAAGTACAGTAATCGTCACAAGAATCAAAGTCTAAGTAATACTAAGAAAACATGTAAAAACCGTAAAAATATGAGAATATTATAGGAGAAAAATTCCTCCGACACTGGGACTTGAACCCAGAACCTTTGGCTATACGCTCTACCAGCTGAGCTAAGCCGGAGTTCAATTCACAGCGCCAGATGTCTATGCAGGTCAGTTGTGGTAAACAGTAATTTGTATTTATAAAATTAGTATACAAATGCAAATAATATATCGACACAAGACATTTACCATAATTATGTAATCTAGTGCTTTCTTCTAAAAAGTGACAACATTTTACTATTAAGAACGAGCATAAAAATTGAACTTTAGAGTAATGGACATTTCAGGTTAAAACTTGGTTGTTATAAGAGAAGTCTTGAGGCTTTCCCGATGTTGGTTATGCATGATGTATGACGATGTGTATTCCTTACCTTGAACAATTCATGTAATAGAATTGGATATATGAATAAAGTGTAACCAAATTGCATTCCACATATAACCAGCAGAATCTGAAGCTGATACAATACTAAAGCTACATTTCCTAGCCTGAAAATTCAGTTATCGAGTTAATAAACAAAATTTTAAATAATTAAATTGCTTCGACCGGAATTGGGCTCATCACTCACCCGAAGAGGCCCACTATGTCCTTGTCGGCGCGGGCCGCATAAATGTTCCTATAAGAGAGAGGTAAAACTACGAAAGAAAAAAAAAAATGCTTAGAGAATGAAATACATGTTTATACTTACATTATAACGAATAGGCCTATCTTAGAAATCGTAAAATAAAATAAAAATTAATAGTTGTAAATAATGTAAAATATTAACATCCTAGTAGCATTAACAGGTATTTTGTTATATTTGTAAATAACTAGATATGGTAATTTGTAATATACATTCTATCCAAATAAAATGTTGTCACAATTGCAGAATATGTAACCTTTTAAAAAGTCATGCATTATTACTTCCTGTTCTCTTACCATAGGCACTATAGGCCTAGGTAGAGGAAGAATTGCGTTCGACCTCGAAATTCGAAGTTGAGTTTTGAGGTCTCCTGAATTCAAAATACTATTTTCAGAAACATTGTCTGTGTGTGCTTGTAAACAGCCTAGCTCCAGAATAGGAAATCGTATTAAAACGAAATTTTGTGTTTGTGTTAGGTGTCTTCTGAGGACGTGACACGAAGATTAGCGACGACTTTCTCTTGTTTTTAAGGAAAATTTAGTTTTTTTGTGATTTTCTCACAAATGGCTCTAACGATTTTGTTTAAATTTTGTACATGGGGCGCTTATACTAAATGCTAGAACTTTTATTTGAAACATTTTTCGAAAAAAGTCTCTAAAGGGTTTCTCTGAACAAAAACTTTGCATCAGGTTGAAAAAACTGAATACATTCTTTGCAAAACGGCCTCTGATACTATACCAGAATACAAAGTGAGAAAGAAATAACTTATTGATCATGCTTAAAGTAAAGAAAGGTACGTGATTGCATTAATCAGATTTTATTTGGTTTATGGGATACGATGTTACGATATTCTCTTCCTTTTTATAACCAATTTACCTGAAGAGAATGTCTCAAATAATAGGCCTATATTATGCTAAAAGGCAGACTTTTATTTGGGCAGAGGAAGTTATGTGAGTTTCACATAAGAGTTTTTAAAAATCTGATGGCATAAGGACAGCATAGCCTACTTTGTCATGCGAGGGAATTACATGGCACCAAACAGAATATATTGCAAACTAATTACTATCAAACGGTCATTATGAAATCCATCAGATAGTCTGAATACTTATGCTTAGATGTGCACAATACAGCACGAAATATAGCATTGCTGTTATTCATGACGATCATTCTTCTCCTAAGATGTAAGATAAGATAAATTTTGAATGATGCGAATGAAAAACTATTCAAATATAGAGATAAAGGATATTGGCGGATGTGACCTATAAGGTTTATATTGGAATAAATTATAAGCATTTTTCCACACAGAAACTGCTTATTGCGGAATACATTATTTCCAGACCACGCTATTCTGGGAGCGACGTCATTGATTCAACTTGAAGTCTTGGTGATGCGACAAGTTCACAGTATATAAAGTAGTACGATGGTATCCGTATGCATATAGTGATAAGTGTTCCTCCATTATTTTCTCGTTATAGTCCAATGAGTTGAATAAATATGCACATGAAAGCAGATTTAGTTTAAAATATTCATGTGCACAAACTTCACAACACAAACTGTACTAAACACATTTACATAGGCGATGAAATTTTGCAAGCGAGTTCACAAAGGTGATGAAGAAGCGATCCGAACAATAAACATAATACTCTATACCCATAACAATAACATACTCTGTGCAGATGAGATTCCAATGCAAGCTTTGTGTGCATTTAAAAGCCATTATAAAATTTAAACAAATCCACTCTTGTTTTGTATGTTCAGAGGTATCACATTCAAACTATATGAATTATATTTACGCTTTCCTCAAATATTCATTAAACTAACTCTTTGTAATGTTCAAAACACACGGGACTTACATAATTGGCACTAGTTAAAGACGTAACTTTCTATGAACAGAATACTAATTTAAGCGAAACTAGAATAAAATCTAACAATACATTGGAATGATAATTCTTTCACACTTGCCGTACGAAGGCTAAAGTAGAAAGGTTCAGTCAGACTGAAAAATTCAACGCCATAGCGTTTGAACAAGGATCTACGGTTCTCCGTGCCGCTGCTCTACAATTGAGCTACCATGACAACATGTCGGCACAACAATAAATTCTCCAACCGGGATATGTGAATCAGCTGGAGAATTTAATGTTGTACCGACATGTTGCCAAGGCAGCTCAATAGCAGAGCGGCGGCATGGAGTGCCCAAGATCCTGATTAAAATTCCGACTATGGCATTGCATTTTTTAGTCTGACTCTACCTTTGCATCTTAGCCTACACACGACCAGGATGAAAGTTTTATCATTCCAATTAATATATTTCATTTTTGACCAGAGAGGATGAATTTATTCCAAATGGTTTTTCTCCTTATACCTTCTAATAAAATACCACACACTGTGTCCTTAAGGAGCTGGACCAATTTTTTGTGATGGCTTTTTTATTTCGTTAACATTAAAATCAAGCGTTAGGTTTACATAAGTTTATAGAAAAAGTTGCATGTCCAATTCAAATAATTATAATCCTTATATGCACGTATTATAAGCTTTATGGTGATGTAAGACCCTCTGTAGGCCTACATTGTCAAAAGTTAAAATATAAAATTACAATAAGATCTTTTTACAATAAAATAATTGGGCCTGTAGGCTTACTAAGCTTGTGGAGCGTCTATGCAGTGTAAATTCCTTAAGAGTTTTACACTATAAATACTATTTAGGTTAAAAATATCCAATTAGAACTTTTTGAGTATTATGTAGAAGCACTATAAAAGATGATGTCCAGATCCCAATGGAGTATAAAAATCTTATTCACATTTATAAAAACACATAAAATAATTATTTGCAAAGTAGTGAGTCTTAAAATGCTTGGTTTATCATTCCAACTAGAATCAACGATGACCAGTTCGCTATCTTTCAAGTATTTATACCTTTATAGCTATTTATCTATCAAGTAAGCAAAAAACGCTTTAGAGGACGAATCTATTATAGCTTGATACTGGATGAGTCCGATAAGTTTTTGCATACATGGTGCAAACAATATTTTTTAGTAAAAGCTCTCTAAATGATATGAAATTTTAAGATAGTCAGCCATTTGTTAACGTCATAATCTCACAGCCATCCGAATCGCGGAACAACAATGAACCGTACAGTCGGTCAAATAAAAAATGTTGGGACTCGTATGCAGTTAAAATTGAAGGTTTAACGCATTAGTTCACAAGTTTCCTATAAAAAACATAGAATACAGGTCATTCTCCGAACACATGAGGCCATGCGACAGGAGGGAAAAATATTGAACGAGGGAAAAAATGAACAACGCGGAAAGCGCAACACACAACAATCAACTTACTGTATTGTCATAATTCATTTTGCTTTGCAACATCGCGCCACATACAAATGCTAGCTTCAGAGAAAGTGTAGTTAGGGCTGTAATTGACCTGCACTTTTCGGCCTCTGAAGCAGCGAGAAGGTTCCATATTTGTTAAAGAGCGGCTCAGAGGTGGGTACTTCACTATAATGCGACCGGAAGTTTTCATAGGAAACGTGGATCTGGCCGGCCGCGTATTTCGATGCTAGATTGGTTGCAGAAGTTGAACGTCAGTTACTGATTTTTCACTACAAGTACCGGTATTATAAAATAAAATCTTTAAAAAATGCTCCTTGAACAAACATATTCCTCGCAAATTTATTCATTATTATTATAAGAACTTCCATGCAAGAATATGGCGGACGTGAGGCATATAGCCACAGCCTTCTATACATGTTTGTTTAGGAACAAAACTGACTAAATAATCAAGAAAATACATGGACAGACAAGAGGCAGGTGTGAACCTAACCTTAAGTCTTCCTGTACATGCGCATATGCTCGTTCGTGGTACTTAATCAAATAACGCCCGACGTTTTTTATTTGACCGACTGTACATAGCAATAACGAAGAGTCGCTTAAAAAAAATAATAATGCATACGAACTAGTATTTATGAAAAGCTTGTGAAAATATGAATGATAATCCCGAGGAAATTTCTATCCAAGCCAGAAACATTGAATTGGAGCTGGTGCCAGCAACATCAAGGCAGCAGTAGACTATAAGAAGGAATATATTGCAATTAAATGATGGTGCATCCATGGTAAATAATGATTCTCTTGTGAATGAAGATGTGAAAAGTTGTTGGCTGATATTTGTTGTTATATGATGAAGTAGATTACTCTGTTTTGCGAAAAACCCTGGTAAAGTTTTTGGATATCCTAAAGAAACATGTTGACTTAAATTTGTTGTTTTATGACAAATTATATGCTTCACTCCATGTTAAAGTTGGTGTGACTGGTCAGTGCCATCTGGATTTTGTTTATAAGAATAATAATTTATACATATGTAGCAATACATTGTATAGATAGACATTGTCAATATTATTTAGAAGAAATAAGGTTACAGTGACTGCAGTAATCATTTATTTAAAAAATCATTAAAAGAATAAAATGTCTTCTCTTACAAATACTCTTTCACCTGAGATTTTCGACATTTAAAATACTGGCTGGTAAGTTATTTATAACTTGACTGACAATGTAAACTGGCGATTTAGTGTATCTAAAAGTTCGAATTTAAAAATATGTACAACGTATTTGCTCCTTGTGTTGTGCTCATGTAATTCTGAATTAAAATAGGTTGCCATGACGACTTTAAAGTACTAGGCCGATGAAACAGCATTTTGAATATAGTTTTAATGCAGTTTTATGCAATTTTAGCGGCCTTCGTTGCTAAAATGCAATTTTTCGTCGTGTTACCAGTCCGACAAGCAGCTGTTTTAGAGGGCGTGTACTAAAAATAGTTCAAAGCTTGTTGTCATATATTTCAACTTACACCGCACTGAATAGACTTTTTTTTAAATAATTCAATAGTATACCGGAAAAAATGTCAAAGTGGCCATATGTTTGTTTTAAATAGGATCTCTTCAACATCTCTAAGCTTTGGTTTTGAGTATAAATATGTACCTAACGAAAGAACACCATTAACATGAACCCTTTCAGAGTTGAATTTATTTTTATACAGTACAAGCACTCATCAAGTAAATTCGTCAATGGTTTCTATGGATGGCTATTCTAACATGCATATAATAATCGTCTTATAATACGTCAAGTATTATGCTGTTAAATTTATATTTTGGCTTCTAGACCTATATTTTTTAGAAATGACGCAAATATACGGCAGTAGCAGGTGAAAAGGATAATAAGTCATTTTGAAAGAGTGAAATTAGCAAACTAAATGTGATTAGAAGTGAACGTCTATTACAGAATGCGCAATTGCCTCCTCTTTTGATATTAAGAAGTTAATAAACGCGAAAAAAGTTTCAATTTGATTGACCAGGCCCTTTATGATGAAACTTCTAAGCATTCTCTCATCTTCAATGAAGGAAGCTATGTTTCTCTGCAAAAAGGTTCAGTCAATTGATCCCTCGCTTTCTTGCTCTTATATGCCGTAAAAGCCACTTACCAACCACCATAGCAATGCGTTTTCCTTTGAAAAAGTTTTACTTCACAATCCTTATTCAGTATATTATATAAAAAAAAAGAATTCAAAGAGAGAAATGATTGGTCTTCTCTGAGAGATTATATGAGGGCACCAAGATACAGTATTATGGGATTGGATAGCGAGAGGAAAGGCAGTGTGGTATAATAATCCTCTTTACTGGTAGGTTGTCTAGAGCTAGCCACTATGGCATTGCAGCACTACCTCTTCCTTGGAAAGGGACATTCTCAAAGGCCGTATTAAATGCGACAAATCCTTTCAGACGAATGCCTCTCACCGCAACGATGATATACACTGAAGAGGTTGGGAATGATGACGTGAGAGTGTAAAGACCCATTCCTCTTTAGGTACGAGAAAGCAGTACAATGTGCCTTCCGAAATGAATATGTGGGGGTAATTATTTCATCTCCGATTGGAATAACCTTATGTTACATTGCTGTATTTTAGTGCTATATTTACAGTTCACTAATAGTTACTAATGTCGGCTGCGGTGGTTTGGAAGTAGCGTGCCCGCCTCTTGATCCGAAGGTCGCGGGATCAAACCCGGCCGCACTCGATGGGTTTTTCAGGACGTAAAAATCCTGGGCACGGAGTCCTCCGGGAGGGAATTTAAGCTGGGGGGCCCGTGTCGTAGATTTACGGCACGTAAAAGAACTCCAAGCCTAAATTAAAGCCTCTGGACAAAATTTCTCGGCCCTTTCACGTCCAAGTAATACCTTAGTTTCCGGAGGGGGGTTAAGGGGCGATGGGCTTACCACCTGTCCCTCTGACCTCTCTAGGAAAATAAGCGTAACAAAATTCCCATAGGTAAACAGAAACCTCCACTTGGAGACCCTTCGCCCCAACATGGGGGCATAGGATTCGAGAGAGAATAGTTACTAATAGGCATGCTGACCACATGCCCCCAATCCAGCCATCTGCCTATGGTAAATGAAGCACCGGTCGGCTTATTCCTTTCACAATCGAATACTATTACTTTTTGTCATTAAATAAAAATAAGAAGCTCTTTGTCTCTGAATTTTTAAAGATAGACGTTATTTTTTTAAAGACTAATATATATGTTATATAAACGGCAGTTTAATAAGAAGTAAAGGGCAATACCGTTCAATTCCTGTTCTGAAAAGCAGAGATAATTATTTCATCCAGTCCTAAATCGTTACGGAATTGCTGACGTCCACTGTCTCATTTCGACGAGAGATTTCGTTATATTATTCACGTATGTCCGGTTACATTTGGGTAAATGGTTTTTATATTATTCTAAACCTCGTCTTTGTTATTTTATGTAGGTTAGATTGAAAAAAACATTGGAAATTTGAGGGATTTCACATTGTTTTTGCTACTCTACAATCTCTACATAAAACATTCAAGCTTTTCTCCTCTTAACTGCTGAATGAAGTTGAAAGCAATAGTCTGTGTAGGGAAGGCAAAGATTCTTAATTATTCACGGAAAAGGCCATCCTTTAATGGTCTTTCCCGTTATCCGGGATCATCCCCATTTTTTACATGGAAGGGACGAGTTGCCTTTTTAACCACATTAATTACTTTAGATAGCGCTTAAAATAGCTCACAAAGGTAAAGAGAATCTCCTAGTGCGATTCTCCCAAACGGAGACAAATTAATGGGCGTAACTAGAGAAATAGTAAGAACCATAAAATACTAACTAGTTTTGGGTTCTTAATATTTCTTTTTCATACAATTTTCATGGTTTCTTCATTTGCAAAAGCAAACGTCGGACGTTTAGAATTTGTTTACTTTCCATTACTCATGGCCGCTGTCACCCAATATCAGAATCGTTTAAAATGAATATCAGTCAAGAAGTTGTCAACGAACAATAGAAACAGATGAACACATATGAATCATTACAAGGGCCTAAAACAGGAAATAAGTAAATACAGTATGGCCTACCAGAATCTTGTAAACAAACACCCCAATTCATATGCAGTGAATCTCCTGCACAATGGGACAAACACGTGTAGGTTCAATAGAAATAGAGTTTTGGACTTGATCTATAGATTTAATTAGTATGTCAAACAGATTTATTATGTTATGCAAATATTAGCCACCTGGCTATATTTGTAACATGTTCATTCTTGTATCCTTATTACTTATTGTTCATTGTAGAACAGATTATAATGTTGAAGAAAAAAATTTTTTTTTTAATTGCAAGAGCCTACTGGTAAACCTAAAAACATTAAATTATCATTATATGAAAATTGTAGCCTACAGTAATTCTTGAATGATAAATACCGGTTTATTTCGTAAATATAAAAGCCTTAGTAATTAAAGTTCAAATATAATTCAAGTATTCGTGAGAAGGTTTCTGCAACATATTTTGTACCATTTATTTAACTAGCATTTCAGTTTATTGGTAATTTAGTGACTGTTATATTCATCATTATTCCTTTCGCACCTTTGTTTTCGTGCATTTTTCAGAATACATTAATGATACCGAACTTGGTCAACTTATAGATTATGAAGTTATCCTATAAAATACATTAGGAATGTAATATTAAACTTGACATGCCTATCTAAAACATTGTTTTTGGCTCACACTGTCTGAAATTTTATGACTCATTTCAGTCGATAATATTTTCCTCAAAAACCCCATGCGTTGTGGCTACGGTTCAGTCATATTTTCAATAATTTTCCAGTATTTTCATTAGACCACGGATGTAATATACACATGGAAGTTAATTAAATCCCTATTTCATACTAATAATAGCCGGTTATTATGCATCGAATGACGTCAGCATTATACATGAATCCATCAAGAGCTGATAATAATTATTAAATAGTCCTGTGTTACATTTTATATTATAATTATGTTAATGAGGTCGAGGATTTTAAAATAATCCTCTGCAAAATTCGTAAATACTTCAACCTCTGTGCCATCGAATTGTGCTCTGCAATATCAATTCTGGGTTTTTGATAAAACCACTTCATGGAAATACCTCTGAAAAGTGGTCCGGTATTCGGAGCAGGATGGCCAACTAGCACTTAAAGCATATGAAGAACAGAAGGCAATTTATGTCCCATGCATTCCTCACTTACGTGAGAGATACAATATTCCTGTAACTGCTTGGGAGGTAAAGGGTCTATTTTTTGTGCTCTTGGAACTTCCTTTAAGTTGACAATCTAATATCTGAAATCAATCCAGTTTACGACGGTGGAAATACGACCTATGTCATTAAGTATATTAAAGGACACACTACCGATCTTTCATTACCATTTATATTGTAACATCTAGACGTTTAAAAAGGATTTTGTTAACATATCCCTTCCTATTGTGAGAGTGTAGTCTGTAATAATACCTATAATTTTGTATGTTTTGTGTTCTGCACCCAAGTTGTCAGCTGCGGATGGCCGCCAGACGTCCACTTGTAATGTAAACAATAACTACAAATGAAATTTTATTTACAAACTTGTTTACTAATAATAAGTGATTTTATTAATTTATTTATTAAGGGGGGCACATACAGCTTTCAAAAATGGAATTGTTCTGCAATGAATTGTTCTGTAGCCTTGCAATCTGGCATACTCTATATTGACTAGTTCTACAATTGAAAACTATTTTCAGAATTAATTTAACTATTACAATTAATGGGTAGTTATCATCCCAAAATGGCAGCCAAATTTTGTGCACTGAACTATCATTTCCCTGATAATTTTCATAAATACCAATATTTCTGAGTGATTTTTTATTTCTATTTGTAAATATCGTATGAACAACATATATATAGAATCTTTGGATTATCTGCAGTATAAATATTTTTAAAAATAATTCATCACTCGTTAATTTTTTTAGAAATTAAAAATAAACATTACACTATTAAAGATACATCATTGATTCTAAATAGTGTTGTTCAATAATATCAAATATACTTGCATGCAAAATTTCACTGCAATGTGTTTATAAATTATAAATGTTTAAGTTATGTCCCCTCAACAGCTCTGTACTGAGAATTCCTCTCATATGTAGTAAAAGAACACTGTGGTTTATGAATGCATGTATCCGTACGTTTTTAATTATGTCTGGTTGACTCGAACGAATTCTTTGTATTAGTATAAAAGTAATGTGATGTCTGTATGAACAGTTTAGGACTTCTATTTGAATTTAAGAAGCATTTTACTCGTTTATTGCCATCGCATCTATTCAGTGTTTTAAATCTCATTCTGCAATCAGGGAGCTGTCAAGATGCTGCTGTTGCGGTTGCTAGGTAACTACAAATAAGACTATTATAGAAAACCAAGATGTCTCTCCCCACAAAGTCTTCCCATTAAGCTAAAAGGTTCGATTGCCACAAAAGCATTTGAAGTCATTTCCCGATTTTGTTCCAAGAAAAGGTTTTAACACTCATACTTCTAGAGAAAAGCTTTAAGACATATTTTCGTCTGTTTGAGACGTTTGAAATGTGGCAACACAGACTTTGCTCGTGAGAGGTACTTAGGATAACATGAAATGCAAAGAAGAAGGGAAAGACATGACATCTTTCTTCATTACTAAAACATTGCTTTCCATCTTCATTTTTACATATTAATAAGAAATTTCCCCAGTCTCATTTATTTAGTACTTTACGACAACATCTCACGTCAGGTTGAAAAAAGTAAACAACCGAATTTCATCCGGCGATTTTTAAATGCATACTTAAATTGCATGTTGGAATGTCCTTGAACACCTTTTTAATAGTCTAGTAGAAACCAGTCCGTCGCCATGGTAGAAGTAGTAGAGTGACTATATTGCAACGTGGCGGCCCGGGTTCAATTCTCGGCCAGGTAGAGGATTTTTCAGCAGCACAAAATTTCCTTTCTGGGGGTTATGTCCTTTCCTTCCCATCCCGCGAGAGTCAACGGCAAATGTCCAAATTACCTTGCCTGAGTCACCTCTGACGAGTCGAGGTCATCATCCCACGGCTTCGTCCCGGGTCTGGACCTGCCTTCGGTCAGTTACACCAGGCAACAAATCACGTAATGGAGTACATATTGACTTCTTCAATATTGCAACAGATCAATATAAGTTATATAATTAAACTGTAACTTGTATAATAGGAGTGTTTTTCACGTATAAAATTAAAACCAAAGTAACGCTTATTTGTCGTAACCTCAACTAAGCCCACAACAGGTATATATTTATATTTATACATGTTTTATTACCAATTAAAGATTCCAAGTAGATAACTATATTTATCATAACATTGTGTAATCTTAGTGTAGTACTGAAACAAATTATCAACAGTTACGAAAACATAATTTATTTTTAATTATAGTACCTAAGAAACTTGTTCTATTTAGGTGACTTAACCAAGGGATTATTGGATCATGGGACGAACTAGGCCTATAGCTACCAGGAGTGAGAAATACAGGAAATTGTTCGCCATCGATGGCTTCTAATTTTATTTTCAAAGCGCACTAGGTAGTAATAAGGAAAGGTGGGCATGTTGCAAGCTACTTTGGAAAGATTATGTCAAAATAAATTAATAGTATGATATATAATAATATAGAATAGTCTGAAAATGGGAAGGAAAAATTTACATGTTAATGAATACGTTCTTTGCACTCAGCTCGGATACCTCTAGAAAGCAATGATAGGCAACTAGGATACCGCTTAAACTCCATTGGCACGCAATTAGGAAAATGTTTATCTCCGCACGCCATTCATAAACGCTGGTGATGACACACTGTGTCAACAAGCACGCCAGAGGTTCTCGCGAAAGAAGACTATTTTGACTTCAGTCAGAGAAGATTCCTCTTTCAGAATCTGAAGATGGACCTGCTAACGTGTTGCATTGCTGCGACATTTTCAAGTTAAAATAACATGATTTAATATTAACAGGCTGTACACATTTTGGGTGATACATTAATTATGTGTTTCTTTGGTCATATTTGTCTTTTTTGGATTCTATTAAGCTATATTTAGTCATACTGTTTTGCGTATCTCTGACTTTTTAAGGTCATACACATCCGAAACCTAATATTTACCACGTTTGCATGAGGAATTGAAATCTATCTTAATCCGATCCCACGTTCCCAGTTTACGTGGAAAGTTCTGGGAGTGTTTTGAGATTTTTTGTTCTATTGGCTAACTTGTTTATGTGGAAACAAATGTCATGTTTATTCAGTGATTAAAAATATTAAAAAGTGTGTGTTCTATTAATGATTTCTAGCCACCATATAGGCCTACAAATTATGGCAGAGAAGAGTAACATAATATTTATATCACAATGCGAGTAAATGTTTAGATTAAATTGACGTTCATCTGACAGAACAAAACAATGACAAACGCCATAAGAGTGTATGCGCGCGCAACCAAGATTGAGTTTACATGGAACTGAATTCAACTTGAATCCGATCCGTTCCTCCATTTGCAGAGGATCGGATCGAAAATTCATTCCGGACTGAGTCCGCGTTTACATGACGATCTCAATACGGGGAACGGACTCAGATCGATCTGAATCCTGCATGTAAACGTACTAAACATAAGACATGATGTCACATACGTTACTGACTTAACTTTAGCGTACAGTGGTGTTTTTCTTGTGATCCAAGTTGACTGCAATGGATAACACTTGAGAGTCAACTTTGAATAATACCTCTAGAGGTGTACAAATCTCGATTTTAGCTTGCGCATACCCGCTTGAACGCCAGGCAAACAAGTTGTTAGCGTCCCAGCTAGCAAGCAGGCAGGTTTCTTTTGACTTGTATGGGTTGGGTTGAACCCAGCCCATCCAAATCTGAATAAGATTGCGACATTCTTATCAGCTAAAGAACTGTAGGTAATACTTTCTTGCTTTTCTACATGCTGGTAGAAGAAATTCATCATGTAGATAAATAAAAGGTGGATAAAGTATTAAACATCGTTTTAGCGTCTTAACACATTTTTTATTATTTTTATTATTGTTATTGGTATTTTTTTTATGTTTTCTCGAAAATGTTTGAAAATTTTTCCCATGCCGGACTAGTACCTTTGTTCATTGATAATTCAAACTCTCCACAGTTTAGGTTCTCCTCGGCTTCCTTCAGGGTAAAATTCTCCTTTCTCATTTTGCTTGCACTCTGAATACATCTGAAGTTCCTCAACTATGTAACTGCACGACTTACCAGTGCACTGATATACCCAGTTTCATATTCTTTCCGCCAGGCCTTGCAGTTTCTTTAGGCCCCGTGAAACCCACCAGGTTATGAAGAGCTTGTGACTCATAGCGACAGTATTTCTTTCCATCGTAGCAATCTGGCTTGTTCTCTTGTCAAGCAAGTTAAAAGCTGTGGCTGGTTGCAGAGTTAGAAAGGGGCAAGCAAGCTAAAATCAGAATATGTACACCTCTACGCTCTAATATTATCTGTCATTCCCGTTGCATAATCCATAACAAATTCTCCCCAGTTGGAATGCATTGTTCTGCTTCAATGGTAGAAAAACAGTAGAGAGTAATCGATACTCTCGCTTCTTTAAATTACTATTCGTGTTCATTTATTAAATTCCGCGGCGGCGGCCGATTTATGCAAATCATCACCCGCTCTGGCTATGAGACCTGCAGGTGATGTAATTGTTTGGAATGAATACGGCTTCTCCACTTCGCGCTCAAGAGGGAGGATTTTAAAATATTCCAGCTGAAAATCTTTGTTTTATTTCACCATCACAGATTCCAGACAGATCATTATCGCGCATGAGACGAACTGCAGAAATGTATAATGAGGTGAAGATGACAGAAATAAATTATGCAAGCAATCTTTATGCAGAGTAGTTTACACTTAATTCTGGCAAGTCTGTGTTGAAAGTATTTTCTTGCATTACGCATTCCTTTGAGTAAGATATATTTTAATATAAAACTTATAGATACACATACTACTGTATACACGTTTTGGAAATAAATATTAGTATAACGATGACTATATCAAATTTCTATATTGAAGAGATTTCAATTTCAAAGATGCTAAAAATAATTATATAATTTACAATAAAATAGGTCATATTACAACGAAGCTTCATACTGATTTCCAAAATTGAAGCAACACACATAAATGAATGCAATACAATCGAACAATAATTTATTTAACTTCATTAGTACCTATCATTTGAGGGGGTCTTTTGGCAAACCCGGCAATCTCCATTTTGATACAAGAATGAGATTCTAACTTCTAATGAAAGTTTAATGCATTTCTTGGTATATATTTAGTGTATATGTTGTAAATCTGAGCTCCTCCCTTATATGGGAAATCCGATTTGCAACACAAACACTAAATATATACCAAGAAATGCATTAAACTTTCATTGGGAGTTAGCGTCTCTATCTTTATTCAAAATAGAGAATTCCGGGTTTGCTAACAGACCCCCTCAAATGGTAGTTACTAATGAAGTTAAATAAATTATTATTATATTGTATTGCATACATCTATGTGTGTTGCTTTAATTTTGGAAATCAGTATGAACCTTCGTTGTAATATCACCTGTTTTATTGTAAATTACATAATTATTTTTAGCATCTTTGAACCTGAACACTCTTCAATATAGAAATTTGATATAGTCATCGTTTTACTAATATTTGTTTCCAAAATATTTTTGCAGTAGTATGTATATTTAGAATTTGTTTGCACACATCTTTAAAAGAAAATAAAAAAACTAACATTTTTGTGCGCTCAATGTTACAGAGAAGCAAAGAAAACTTTATAAGGACGAACATTGTCAACCAAGAGGTGAAAGTTTGGGTCAACAACACCTCGAACATAATTATGTTGCCAGGATCTAATGTAGGTATTATTATATGTGACAGCTGTTGTTATCCTAATACGTTCGCACAGTTTCAGTTGTATGATACCTCCCCACATCGTTGTGTAGAGATTTCTCCTCCAGTGTTTTCGGGCCTAAATCGGGTTTCTGGTTCTCTCCAGATGCGAATCCTTCGCGAATGAATCTTGACTTTCCAATCCAAAGAACATTGACCCTTTGTTTATAATTTTTTCTGAACGTGCATGTAGGATTATAATATATTTACGTTTCCTCGTTTTCATCAGCATCTACGTAAATGTGTCAGTGAGTTCTTGCTTGAACTATAAAATGCAATTTTTCCACGTCGTCAACCGAAATGACAGATGCAGGATGTCAAATTTACGATGAAATTATCAAGAGGCCTGAGAAATTAAATGTTTTTGTTTATTTTTTTAATATAGGAGTAACAAGAAAGTTCAGTGTCTAAATAAATGACTGAAGTGACATTGTAATGGATAAGAACTGGACATGATATATTCAATAACTAAACCCCATATTATTATTTCACATCCTAAGTTAATTGCACATAGTCTATATAGTTTGTACAGAATAAAGTATTATGTGAAGAATTATTTACGGTGAAGGAAGCGTACATAAAGGACTAATATTCTAATGTAGATTTTTGTTGATATATAACAAAAAAACGTAATTTTATTGTTATTTTAATCAGATCTACTTTTTTAGTTTTCGTAAATAATAATTACCTTTTTGAAATTGAATAGTTACTGTTTCTTTTGAGAATGATCACACAATTGTTCCCCGACAGTGGTATTTCATATCATTGTATTAGGGTCGTATGAGCACATCATAATGTATGTTCACATGATGTCTAAACTCAAGCTTACTTCACTTCTGCTGCGACAATATTATTGCTATAGTCCTACAAGTTACTGCAGCGATACAGCTTCGTTTCCCGCTCAAGTTTCTTTCTACAGTAGCTTGTAGGGCATGTGGATATGAGTATCATCCTACGTCACACAGAAGTTTTCTCTGTTATTTCCCAAAATAATTTTTCACGCAACGATCACTCATTCGGTGAGACTCTCGACGTCCTTGTCTGGTCACAAAAGAATATCTGTGATCTTAAGATAATCACTTTCCATTAAGGCCCGGGCGGCATGGGCCGCATAAACGTCCTACAGCGGGGGAGGTTAAACTAAAAGAAAGAAAGAAAGAAAGAAAGATGAAGTTAGATTTAAATGGTCATGAAGTAGTCAGAACCCAGGCTTACAGATTTTTTATCGGCATACAAATTTAAATTAATTTTATTTCAACAATAATGGATAACAGGTTAATGAGATAGACACGTTTTTATTTCTTTAATTGAGGCTCTCTAGCAGTGGCGGACGCAGAATTTTTTCGGGGGGATTTGAATAGATAGAAAACATACTAAAAAAATTAATTAACTTACGTATATAATTAGTTTATAAAACTGACCACTTAGAGTGCATATATAGCCTTTTTTTTCAAATTTGGGGGGGATATATCCCCCCATCCCCCCCTGCGTCCGCCACTGCTCTCTAGATTATCCATAGCCCATAATGTAATAAGGATATTTTTTAATTAATTAGTATTTATAGTTCGATATCCATTTACTTATTAAAGTAATGCACCTAACATACTATATTTTACTTCAAACATGCGATCTGACATACAAATCACACCGATTTTCCGACATTCGTTTTGAAGTCGTGGTTTCATATATGGCATTATTTCTATAACCAGTACAGTCCAACAAAGACTGCAGTGAACCGTGTTTACAGAATCCTTTTTGAGGCTACGGGATTCATAATGCACAATATTGTCAAGTTACAGGCTCTCAAAACGTTCAAAGTGGGGTAGCTTGCTTTGACTAAATTTACACAACACAGGAAGTATAATTTAATACGCATAATAATTTTGAAAACCGACCACATAGTTTGAATAGTAAAGCGCCAATTGTGTGTTTGGGTATGCAGAAACACGGACACACACATACACGCACACAAAGAAAACTTCCTTTTCATCTTTAGTTGTGTAGGTACGCAAATTAGAAGCATAGACTTATGACATAGCATAGATGTACAGTCAAATCTTATGACAGTTTTGTATGTATAATGATGAAAAATCATGTAAGTTAACTAAAGAATAAGGTTATTATTGAGGAAGTAGTCTTTATAGCTATAGTCCAGTTACTCATTGCTAGGGCAAGGCATTTAATGACCTTAAAAAAATGAAAAAATGCAAAATAAAAAATGCATTTATGACCTAAAAATAGTGAAAAAATGACCGAAAAAAATAAAAAAATGACCAATAAATTTTATCATTATTACTTATAATTATTTTTTTAAGTAATGAATTGCTTTTAAGGACCAATTTAATGGATGACATTTCGTTATATATAAATTTACAATATAAAACACATTTATTTTGCTGCTAAAGAAGTAAGTAAATTAATATTAGGCTTACTTGAATACCCTTCACTAATTTTTTTTTTTTTTTCTGAACTGGCATGCCCATCATATCGGCGCATAAAAATGCTGTACCCAGTTTCTCACAAAACGGCGAAAATGTTGAACAACTTTCCCCCAGAAGTGTCTGTTGCAGGCCACAGTTTCTTTTCTCTTCAAGTCGCTGCAGACCATGTTTATGTTTCTCTCTTGATACATGTTGTTCAACCGTAATTTTTTTTCGGCAGAAACCCTCACATCACATAATTTGCAGAACAATATTTTTCCATCGGTGGAAAAAACATTTTCTCCGTACTCGAAAACAAATCGTTTTAATTTATCAAACGTACTTTCTTTCACTTTGGGCATTTTACTGAACTCTTCTGTCAACAAACTATCTCATACAACTCTTACAGACAACTGAAAGACACAGTGAAAGTCCTCCTACCTGAAAATGAATAACAATAGGATGCTGGGATTAGTTCATGATGCACATTCCTTTAAAATAATAAAGCAGGTATAGTCGCCTCGCTTATCTCTAACGGAGCTGTGTCCCAAGTGATGTTTCTTTAATGCAAGAAGGACACATTCGTCAATAGCCACTTGTATTTACAACGTTGTTTTCTTGGAAATGTAGACTAGTTCAAAATGCTTAAAAATAGAAGCAGGTATTGCTTATACTGTATTTTCTTGGAAATGTAACAAGAGTTCAAAATGCATGTTCCTTCCAGTAACGCTGCAATCTGCTTTATTTCCTGTGGATGTTATTTGCTTTTACAGTTATAATAGACAAGCATTAAAAATAAAAAATAATAAATAAAAAAAATAAAAATATAATGTAATGTAAGACTTCATTTAAAAAACTATAAAAATGCCGAAAAAGACCTAAAATGCCGAAAAAGTCCTAAAAATGCCGAAAAAGTCCTAAAAATGCCAAAAATGACCTAAAAATTACCAAAAAATGACCTATCTATTGAAAATTACGAAAAAATGCAAAATAAAGCAAAAAAATGCAAAAACAAATAGCTCTTATTTGATCAATTAATTGATGATACACATTTATATATATTCGAGCTATCTTTTAACCATCATATAAAAAAAGATGCAAAATCATCAAATGCCTTGCCCTACTCATTGCATACCCAGGCGGCTTCCTTTCGTTAGGAGGAAAAGTTTTCCGACAGTTCTACCCATGTTCTTTGTTTTTACCGCACCAATCAGCTAGTTACCCCAGCCAATCAAAATCTAAGAATGTCCTGTGGCGATTTTGACAGCTACTCGTCTACTCCGCGTGGAGTGAAATGCATGGTTGCAAGATCAAGTTACAGTAAACAATAACACGCGTGAATTGAATAAAGCGAAGGAAGAACTGAGGTTAGTGATAACAATGAGAGAATATTGCAACGTTGCTTTTGTTTTGGAAAGCGGAAGCCCAAGACCGATTTAGTGAGATCATCAGAGAATATTTTCTAATATCATACCGGGAGATTCAGTTGAATGAAACACCATTAAATTAAAGATTCAATTGGGAGATTACTTTAATATTTTATATTTGCTATGGGATATACAAAGCGCAATCATAATAAATTGCACATAGAGAATAATTACAAAGATAAGGATGAGAAAACAATGGAGTTGTAACGTCAACAACTCGGCTTTTACAGATCCTCTATTATGTCACAGGATGACCAACTTATGATTACCGAAGGGAAACGAGATAACACGATCGTGAAAGTTTTGTTTACCGTCTGCTCTGTAGAGTGCAATACTCCGGTGTATGACAATTGGAAAGTTTCTGCCACTTTCTTATTCATTTTAGTAATGAAACTTACAGCCAAATAATTAAGGAATCGCGCACAATGTGTATTATCTTAACCTAAGACTTAACCTACCCAGTCCTGAAACCGACCCGGCCGGGAATCGAACCCGGGCCGCCGGAGTGGAAGGCAGGCGCGCTACCGACTCACCCACGGCGACGGACCAAATTATAATTACATTTATATTGCAAGAACTGTAAAGCCTAGGATGACCAGGGAGGAAATTATCTCCAAATGCCTACCGATACCAATTAAATACGGTAATCAGAATGTTGATTTAGGGGTATGACTGTTCAAATTCGTGCGTTACAGAAGCAAAAGAGAAATATGTTGATTTTCTTCATTACATTGATGAAAAGCGTACCGATACGTGAATTAATTCTGTTTTCGTAGTTCGAAAACTAACTTAGTTGCAATGTTTTAGCTTCAATTATGTTCCACGAGTCACTAATAGTAATAAACTATAGGTAATATAAATGCTGCAAAATGTGCATAGCCTACGGTGGTTATTAATTGAGTTGCAGTAGGAAATGTTACATAGTATAATTGGCCCCTGCACCTAGTCCCCTTTATTAATAACATAGGATGTACACATAAAGAGATTATGCAGGCAGTACGTGGTGCTATTCTGGCGTAACCTCATACTGACTGCAAGCTGAACACAGCAATATGGATTTCAAAAACTCCATGTCCAATTTTTTCACAGAACTCTGAAATTTCACTCTTCTTTCATCTACCTATCTTGCAGTACAGTAATCCCACAAATCCATCAATTTTCATAGGTTTTATACAGTCTATAATTTGGGTGAATTGCAGAAAGCCCACGTATCCTAGTTCATCCAGAACACATGCAATAAAAAAACAACGAAAATCATAAGTTTAGAATGTTGGCCGCCCTCTTTTTGTCATTTCCCACCATTTTCATTTTACACTGTTGTTAAACTTTAAAAAAATATCTGCATGTTATACTAAAATATCATTCAGTAATGTGGGATATTGAAGTAATGAATTTGGAATCGTGCAATTTAATTTTCATTAGAATTTCACTTTTACTCCACTTTCATTTATTTACTGTACCCTAAAACACAAACTTTGAAGAATATAACTGTCGTGAATTTCAGACACTACACATGTTCACCAGGTTTAACCTTTTATCCTAAAGCCAAGAATAATTACAAATAAAATACACTCTATTTATGCATTTAGTATTCTTTCCAAAAAGCTTTCCGTTCTTGAATGTAATAGTTTTTTCTTTCTTTTGAAAAACCGTGTGAAGGGAGCGTGTGGGGTTTCTGAAATTAACGATTTCTTGTACCTTTAGTAACAATACTTCTGAGTCTTGTAACTGAGTCAGTGGCAGTTCACAAAAGCTTTTGGTGGTGTATTTCGTTGTTGTTATCTTAATTGCGTTCAGTGTCGTAATGTTTAAAATATGAAATCTCTTACGATAGAGTGTGTGTTTTATTTAAAACACCATTTTCACGTTAGAAAGACGAAGATAAGAAGGAAGTTGTAAATTGTATAAGCATGTGTAGGCTACATACTTTTTTTCTTTCCTACCAGCTGTTCACCTAACTTCAGCCACGAGTCGCTACTGTTGAATAGTGAAGGCCGAAGGGATATATTGAGGATATCAACATACCAGAAAGATACTTAAGTTTGTGAGTATATGAAGTGTTTATGCTGCTCCCTTTTCTAATTATAGGATGACAGAAGTGTTGAGAGTGACTTTCTAAACTACTGGTCCTAGGAACTTGAAATTTTGGACACTTAGGTTAATTAAAATGTAAACTTAATCTAAAGTTTACAATAATTTTATTTTAACATTTCAATTGATGTTTTGAGATATTAATTATTTTGTTTAATCACGCATGCAATCTATCTCCTCCATCAGACATAAATATAACCAAACATTTCTTATGTAAGATTTTTATGTTTGCTTAAAATATATACTGGTGGATTTTTTAGTGTTTATACTTTTGTTAAAAAGTTATATTTCACCCATAAAAATGAAAGAAAGCTGTCCTGGGATTATACTAAAAATTTAAAAGGAAGAACTAAAAGCTTATCATAAAATCTGATAAGACAATTTATTGCACATATTGTAAAGTAAGTTGTAAAAAAATAACTTAATCACTGTTTATCTGAGAGAAAATAGATTTTGAATGTCGTACAATAACATGCAAATTAAAGCTGAGAAAACTGTGATTAATGTTTCATGCATTGGCAGTCGGAAGCGCACTTACTTACTTACCTACTTACTTACTGCATGACAATAGACCATTCCTAGACCTGAGCCCGCCATTCAACCCTATTCTGTGCTAACTCCATCCAACCATCCCTCGCAAATCCGACTTCCCATAAATCTATCCTAATATTGTCCTCCCACCTGCGACTAGGTCTTCCAAATGGTATTTTCCCTTCGGGTCTCCCCGTCAATATTTTTGAGATGTGTCTTTCCTCCCCCATACACGCAACATGTCCAGCCCATTCCATCCTCTGTGATTTAATTACCCTTACTATATTCTGTGACGAATACAGGTTATGGAGCTCACCGTTATGCAGTTTTCTCCAGTCCCCATTTTCATCTCTCTTAAGCCCAAATATTTTCCTAAGTACCCTGTTTTCGAACACTCTCAAACTATGTTCTTTCCTATCAGTAAGTGGCCATGTGAATCCATATAATACAACCGCAGGGTAATTGTCTTAAAAAAATTTATTTTTATATTTCTAGAAAGAAGACGAGAAGATAAGAGTTTCTGAACTGCATAAAAGCAGGCATTTCCTGATCTGAGTCTACACTTAACTTCGGCCTTAACATTATTTGTATAATTATTGCTCCCAGATATTTGAAGTTCTCCACTTGTTGGAACGATTTACCGACTATACTGATATTTGGTAGAGCATTATTTTGACGTTTCATGACCATGTACTTAGTTTTTTCTGTATTAATTTCCAATCCAAGATTCCTGCAGGCACCGAAAATACTCTCTGCATTTGTCGGAAGCGCACTTAGGTTTAAAAATTGTGTCAGCAGCACCAGTTCCATGTGCCCAAACGTAATAACATTTTGCACACTTAGGCCCCTACTTAATGGCATGCTCGATTTTTTACACTAAACTCCAAAATTCTATTTTTTTTACCAAAATGGCGAAATCAACCACTCTGTCATCCCTTAACCCTGTATCCTCTGTACGTGTATCTAGCATAATTTTCGTAGAACATTGTTAGAAACTAATTCTTGACATGGCGACGAAATAGTTAGGGCATGAAGAGATTGAATACTCTGATACCCGTATCGGAACAGCTTGTGCTATACCCCGTGGAACTCGTTACAAGGGAACATGAGATGACAGATAGACAGACAGGCAGCCAGGCTGGCAGTGATTTCCCCTGTGGCCTGCCAGGCGCGATGGGCCGCAATGCTATCATGCCTCTATTCTATACACGAATCCGCCATCTATCCCACATTCTGTTTCAAAATCATTAAAATTATTTATTTTCAATCCATTTACTGAGAAGCGAATTGGCATTCGATGTGATGGATTTGACTACGTAGACATATTTATACTTTCTCAACCCGTACCGCAGTAAAATAGGACTGTACTGCGTAGAGAAGTATTCTAATTAAACTTGAAACTCAACGACATTTTTTTTCAGAATAAATACACCTTCTGATATCCTCTGAGTTCAAAAATGGCCTACAATGCATGAACAACATAGCTCGAAAACGAATATGTAAATTTGTGTATTGTTCCGGATATGTAACACAAAGCATTAACATCGTTAACACTTACAACTCTTCATCTACAATGAATCGTAAACAGAAGTCTTTATCCATCCATATCATCTGCCGTTAAGATATTGTAGGCCTATAGTTTGCGGAATAGAAACTACCTTAGAAATTGGACCATGCATCAAATATGAAGCAAATAACTTTATGATTAGTTGAAAATTTATACTATTACTTGACATCTAATATATTTAAGAGTGCAGTTGTAGTATTTGTATTAATATTCAATGTAACCATTATATTTCTTTTAACTAGACACAAACGTCAGAATTCCCGTAATTGTCCAACGAATTTCCTATTTTTCGTTTAGCCTTCCTACAAATTATTGATAACTGATTGACCGAACCGATGCTCTTGATATAATGGTAGCGTTGCTGACTACGTATGTGAAGTCCTGGGATCATTACCCAGCGCCTTCTTGAATTTTATGAAATAGGGATCTGGAACGGAATAAAATAAGCTTTATGAAAACAACGGCCATCGGAGGCGGCACACTGGCTACATGATTCTCAGTCCTGCCATTTTCCAGTGATATTGAAAATTTGAGGTAAATGTTGCAGCGGTCGAATAGTAGGTCCCGTTTGTCTTTAGGGTTTAACGCAGTGACCGGCATGTTCCGTGCTCTGTGACGTCATACTACAGAGCATCCGCGCTCTTTGCTCGGCAATATCTCCGTACTGAGCGTGGAGGAAGGGTTCAACTGGCCAGTGGCGGAACGACGCCTATGCATTGACAGAGTGCGCTCCGATCTTCGTAGATAGTATGGGAATAGCACAATTACAATGCATTTGTACGAAAACAAAATAGTACAACTGTGATAAATCAATGTAACAGAACAGTTTTGTTTGTAATGAAATTTAATATAGGCCCTACTTACTCTAATCTGAAATGCATCCAGGTGCGGATGCGTCAGGTTATTTAAATGAGGCTCCGAAACTACTATAAACATACAAATACATAAAACATAAGAATACTTTAAGGAGTACTGCAAAACTTTGTCTACTCGGAAACTGAAAAATGTTAAAGTATACAAAATATACAAAATACACAAAATATACAAATTAAACTATACACCTTTGTGAGCACTATGCCAAGTATAGGCCTATTCAGACTTTTGATACACACCCTTACTTTGTGTCACTATCGTGCCCAAACTCAAGGCATTGTCGAGATTTTTTCCCTCTTTTCTCGCGCACTAATTTTGCAATATTAGGAGACATAGTCTGGCTAACACACAAACGAGAACATTTTTCATGTTCTGATCAGATAGGCGGTTTCCATGTTGTGGTTTGCAGATCTTCATACAAGAAAAGAACTATTCACATACATACGTCGATACAAATATACTCAACATTCTAGCAGCAAATATATTATGTAGTTGCCTGGGGAAATCTTCTATAAAATATAGATAGATCCTTTTTGTTTTGAAAGCGGTCTTTCATTTCAATATTCTTTTGCAAATCAATGACTTCTAGTTGCAATGACGTTGGAACACTGTCAACATCCACAGAAAATGGTGTCGCAAATATGCAAATATCGGATTGGAGTTTTGCAAAATCTTGAAATCTGTAATAAAATATCCTGATCCAGTTCTTCTAATATTTGTACATAATTATAAATGTCTGTAATTGAATGACATACTGTAGACAACTTTGGAAAATGTGGCGTGTCTCCGAGGGTGACCTGACGTTTCCGTAAGTCTAGTATTAATCTGAATGCACTAAATTTACCATACATTTCACTGATTAACTGACCTCTGCACCCTTGCCATGGTTAATGCACGCAATTCAATGTACCATCACGGCTCACCTTAACCCTACTGCTGCACTGAACGCCACTGCGCTAGTGCGTATTAACAGGAATGCTCGCTCTCTCAAGCTCTTGCGAGATGATCGGCTCTTACGTCACAACTGCAGCATCTGCCGGACACTGGTTTAACGAGTTTCACATTTTTATTAATGCAGTTAATACTCTTAGTCACCGAGATGTAACTATATTTCATTGAAAACCAAGGTTCAAAGTTCAAATACAGCCTAGAACAGGTTTCTTCATCTTTTGTGCCTTGAAAGTAATTTACAACAGGTTAAGGAATTCTCTGCCCGTAATAGGGAACATTCTATATAGCAATTTCAGGCACAGCCAATTTCTTCTTCTGCTGTGCCTACCCATAAACTGTGGATTTCAAAAGTAAGAAAAATGAATCATTACAATCGTCCGGTTAAACATATTTAATAGGCGTGTAAAGATATTGGCAAAAGCCGAACACCCTCTCATTTGTAGACTAACATAGGCTAAAATTAGTTAATTATATCCTATATTTATTAGTATAAATTTACATATTTTGGGTAACATAACTAGGATATGTTCATTTTTCGATATAACCCACAAGCAACCAGAAAATGAGCAGTTCGCATATTTCACTGTTTTCATTTTCGCTTTTAGAAACACCCAGTTGCTTCCTAACAGAGTCCGCGTTCCCATCTCTTTATCCTACAGAGGCTTCGTTATATATTCGCGTAGATACGGAATACATTATAAGCCTACCAAAATTAGTGATGAATTTTTTGTACCTTGTGAGGAACAGTAAGACAGGGAAAGTCGGAAAAAAAATAGAGAGAGAGAATGTGAAAATACTGATCTGACTAAAAATAATTTGAATGAAATGTTAAATACTTCTAGTGATTTGGTAGTAATGCAAGATTAGTTTGTTAGGTGCTGAACGTTTAAGCTAATGGCTTTAGACAATATCTAGTATTATGGTTCCCACAACAATTATTAAACACTCAGCATTATAAACCATAGTTTATGGTGTACATTTAACACAGGTTTACGTTGCATCGAAAATCCACCATTTTGCTTTCATTCTCGACCCCTGCGAATGTTTTCTGTTTAAGTAGTGTTGTACTGAGGCCGTGGTTTCTATATTCATTTGTCCAGACTTGACATTTTCTTTATGCCTACTTCCATTATACGCGATTTTAGCAGTGATCCCCCATGAGACCAATTTCAAAGACGTTTGCACGACAAAATAATCCTTGTTTGGAAAACCAGGAATATGTAAAGTTATTTAAACATTTAAAACGTAGGCCTGAACGCTTTAATACAATCAAATTAATTATTTTTTTGTTTTCTATATTTAATTTCTCCATTAAAAGTGATATTTTATCTCTAAAGATATCTATTTGGTTTTGTGCGATCAAAAACTCTGCAAGTTGTTTGGAATTTTATAAATATTAACTTATATTTCTATTTCTTTTCAATGGGAACCCAATATTAACGAATTTCGAGACATAAGCCGTCGATACGAATTATTATTTATTCCACTATATTGCAGATGAAATAAAATTTCTGCCTTTAAAACTATGTAATAAATTAATTTTAAAATGTTGGCAAAGGGAATGGTAAACCTATTATAATATTTATTTATTTTACTTAGCAACCTAAATTACTAATGTAGATTGACGTATAGGCTACTATTTCGCTACAGTAGATAGTTAATACAATTACGACGAAAATATTAGATTGTGGTTAGCACCAACAAAGTTCGTTGGCGCGCTGGCAAGCGGCGTTGTGGTAAACCACAAAAACCTCAACAGGATCGACTGACCCCGAGAGTCGATCCTCCAACCTTTGCGAAAATGATGCAATAATGTTACCACATAAGCCAAGTGGAATTTTTTCGTAGGGAAACCATGATTAATACTCATATATCGGTTGACGTTCAGTGGATTATGTAGTAACGTTGTTTATCTTGTTGGATGACGATATGATGTTGGTGATGGTGAGTATGATGTTGATGATGGTGATGATGGTAGTGAGATGGATGAGATAGAGAACGATAATAATACTAAACAGTGGTGACGTTGGTGATTACGACGAGGACGATGGTGATGACGGTAATGATAATGATTTGTGACGATAGTAAACAATATACCGATGATTATGAAAATATAACTTAATACTGATGACGATCCTATTGATGTTGAGGTACTGGTGTTCTTGATATTGATGATGATGGTGATAATGGTGTTAATGGTGTTGTAATAGTAACTGAGTGATGGTATAGTCTTTTCCATAATAATAATGATACTTATAGTAATAATTAAATTAGTGGTATAAATCATTATTTCAATTGTCATAGTTAAGGTCATAAGGCGTTCTATTATGCTCAACGAGAAACGTATCAGGCCTATTTCATTAAGACATCTCAGCGATCATTAAATCCAACCTATACAAATTCTCAGGCAGTTAAAGTTCCCGCACGATATCTGTGCCGATGGCCTAAGTAATTGCATTACGTTTTCGTGGGGACTGTTGCGTGGATTGGCCTGCTAACTATCTCTCTCGCACAACAATACCTTCCTTTTTATTAAGTGCCAGTATGGTACTTTATGAGATTGTGTGGGGGACGAAAAATGTCTGTCCGTCTGTCCGTCCGTCCGTCCGTCCGTGTGTCTTTACGCGCTCTAACTCAAATACGCTTTATCGAATTTTAATGAAACTTGGTATACGCGTTTATAATGTCCATGGGAAGAACCCTATTGAAATTGGACCAAATCGGTTCACCGGTACCGGAGTAAAACCCAATTTAGTGTATATTTTAAAGGCGCCATAACTCACATACGCTTTGTCGGATTTTCATGAAACTTGGAATACCTATTTATAATGTCCATGGGAAGATGTATATTGATATTGGACCAGATCGGTTGGGCGGTACCGGAATAATGCCCAATTTAGTGCCTTTTTATGGTAATATATCACAAAGGCGTGGATAACTCAAATACGCTTTATCGGATTTTCTTGAAACTTGGTATACGAATTTATGACGTTTTTGGGTACAAGCCTATTGAATTAGGGCCAAATCGGTTGATCGGTACCGAAGTAACGCGTATATCAATATTAATTTTGTAATCAATATTCTTTCAAGGCCCACAATGTATTAAAAAAACTTAACAAATTGCCAATCGTTTATTCATATTGTTAGCAGCCTTCATTGATTTGTTTCTTCATAACGATGTCAGTGTGGCTAAATAATAACTTCAATAAACGATTTATAACAACTAGCCGTTGAATATTGATATTATAATGTGTATTCTATGGTTATGTAGACTACCGATATTTACATTAGGCTATATTTTACTGTGAGTATTTTTCTTACCGTTCCTGTGCAGCAATATACCTAATGTAATTCCTGACAGATAGATTTCATATGCTTATTATTCATTCATAACCTTTAAGGCTGCTTTAAATTGAAACAGAGATATCAGCGAATCGTAGGTCTATTGCATCATTATTATTATTGCCGGCACATTTTGTTTTTGGAGTTAACTCGGACATCTATTACAAAAATAACTTTTATGCATGGGCCTATCATAATTGCGTGTATCACTGATTTAAAAAAAACATACTGGCACTTGGTTATATCAGTTTACCTGATTTTATTAAGTGCCAGTATGGTACTTTATGAGATTGTGTGGGGGACGAAAAATGTCTGTCCGTCTGTCCGTCCGTCCGTCCGTCCGTGTGTCTGTACGCGCTCTAACTCAAATACGCTTTATCGAATTTTAATGAAACTTGGTATACGCATTTATAATGTCCATGGGAAGAACCCTATTGAAATTGGACCAAATCGGTTCACCGGTACCGGAGTTAAACCCAATTTAGTGTATATTTTAAAGGCGCCATAACTCACATACGCTTTGTCGGATTTTCATGAAACTTGGAATACCTATTTATAATGTCCATGGGAAGATGTCTATTGATATTGGACCAGATCGGTTGGGCGGTACCGGAATAATGCCCAATTTAGTGCCTTTTTATGGTAATATATCACAAAGGCGTGGATAACTCAAATACGCTTTATCGGATTTTCTTGAAACTTGGTATACGAATTTATGACGTTTTTGGGTACAAGCCTATTGAATTAGGGCCAAATCGGTTGATCGATACCGAAGTAACGCGTATATCAATATTAATTTTGTAATCAATATTCTTTCAAGGCCCACAATGTATTAAAAAAACTTAACAAATTGCCAATCGTTTATTCATATTGTTAGCAGCCTTCATTGATTTGTTTCTTCATAACGATGTCAGTGTGGCTAAATAATAACTTCAATAAACGATTTATAACAACTAGCCGTTGAATATTGATATTATAATGTGTATTCTATGGTTATGTAGACTACCGATATTTACATTAGGCTATATTTTACTGTGAGTATTTTTCTTATCGTTCCTGTGCAGCAATATACCTAATGTAATTCCTGACAGATAGATTTCATATGCTTATTATTCATTCATAACCTTTAAGGCTGCTTTAAATTGAAACAGAGATATCAGCGAATCGTAGGTCTATTGCATCATTATTATTATTGCCGGCACATTTTGTTTTTGGAGTTAACTCGGACATCTATTACAAAAATAACTTTTATGCATGGGCCTATCATAATTGCGTGTATCACTGATTAAAAAAAAAACATACTGGCACTTGGTTATATCAGTTTACCTGATTTTATTTTTAAAGGCCAAGCTACCTCTCTCTCTCTCTCGCACAATAGCATGTCTCTCTCTAGCGAGTAACTGTCTCATTGGCACAGATATCGTGCGAGAACTTTACCTGGGTGAGTTATGTTCACTCAAAGCTTTCGGAAACGCACTCTGCTGCGTCTTCGGTAGATTAATACTGACACAACATCAGCTTCAACAGCAGTATAGTTATGAAGCAACTTAGCATAATAACGCTACGCGAATATTAATAATTACGATTACCAAATTAACGTATTGCTTAGTAAGCAGATTGCGTGATTTTTAATCATGATTAACAAAATAATCAGGTACTCTATAATGGGATGAAAGGAAGTTTAAATAATCAAATAATCATGAATATAATCGATCACAATATGGTTACCGGGAACGTTCCGATACATACTTTTTAGACAGCTTGAATTAAAAGTAGAACTTCTAGCACTAGACACACGAAGTAATAGTTGCAAATTATCGCACTAGTGCTATAAAATCTGTGTCATTCCATTTGTACCAACTATGGTATCTGTCACATGGGAAACACTCATTTAGTTAAAATTATTTCCATATGATTATTAAATAGACAGATGGCCGGTTCCACCGACAGTCTTTAAATATACCCAAACGAAGACTTTAGTAACGCGCTATTACTGTATAACGTCTGCGTTAAGTGGACACTGTTCCACCAACACTTTTGTCGTTAAAATAAACACCCGTTTCCAAACGCGCGTTAGAAGGCAGGCAATCTTGGTACACAAGCTTCTCATACATTCACTGTCGCTACTGCCAACATACAATGTTAAACCTGAGAACACACGACTAGTAATTTTCATATTACATCATTCAAAATTATAAATATGTTGAGTGAGTATTGTTTTTTTATATATCGAGATACAAAAATTGAATGTTATATTGTTTCCATGCCCGATTCCTTCGCCATTCGAAGTCATTTTTCCATTGGCAACGTTGGCTGCTATGGTTCACAGTACAGCAGAAAATAAACATTAGTAGTAGAACGCAATTATTGTTATTAATTTTATTAATGCAGTATATTATACAATTTATGATGTTGCACTCGCACTATTAACCTATCATAACTTTATCATAATTTTTTAAGCTAACCTGTAATTCTTTCGATGCTATTGGTATCAAAAATGTATCAAACATAAAATGTGAATTGGGCCTAGGCTATACGCCTACTGCTGGTGTAATATTATTACAATTTATTATACGATATCATAAAATTATTGCAAACTATTACAATGTGATAAGTGCACAGCTTAGCTCTTACCTTAATTTTGTAGTCATAGGAGATAGAAAATGGCATTTTCCTGGATAAACACGGGAATAACACACACAAGCAACAAGCGAGCAATAAGAATAATATGTGGAAAGAAAAAACGAGAATCTTGTAAACCGCTGTTTGAAAAATTAAAAGTCCTCACTCTCACCGGAGAGTATATATACTCTGTTATGTGTTACATGGTAGATAATATTGATAAATTTCAAAGTAATCACAGTATACACGGGCGTACTACTAGAAACATGAATGATTTACATAGACCAGCTAACTCATTAAAACTTTTTCAGAAAGGTGCTTATTATTCCGCAATACAAATATACAATAACCTTCCAAAAGAGATTAAATCACTATGTATTAAAAGCAAATGCAAATCTTTCAAAAGAGCTCTGAAGCAATATTTAGTAACTCACACCTTCTACAATATGGATGATTTCTTTTCAGCTTGAGTAAGTGTGACATAACAATTCTTGTATCATGTTTTTTTTTATAACATGCATGTATGTTTTTATCTGACGTGTTCTATATCCTTGAGCCCTGCTCAACACAGGATCTACAGAACGAGACATCTACATCTACATCTACATCTACATCTACAAAAAACGATTTGACTTAGGCCTAATTTTTCTTCAATAACAATAAACACCGTGCACTCTTAATTTATTGAGAAGTAATCCAATAGAGATATATTAATCAATTTCACATTTCGTAAACCTACTAGTAATAATACAAGCTAGAAAATGACAAATACACAGCGGCACTTTCGATGGCATGTAGCCTAGGCGTAACTATGAGCGAAATACTTCGGAATACTGTTGTATGTCGTGCAACTGCGAAAAACATTTTATTTTGTAACCACTCGCCTGCTTCAGTGTTACAGTGTAAACTGATCCTCTCGTCTGAGTGACTAGTTTGTCTTGTGGAATGTGAGAAAACCCCAGATCCTGCTTTTGTGTTCATGCTGAGGGTCACATTCTGCTAGGCTACCTGACTGCTCTACCCAAGCAAAGAAAATAAATGAATCACTCCCTTGTATTCATGTTATTCTTCAGAAACTATAATTAATGCATTAATGTACTGGGTTTATTGTTTAATGTAGATAATATTGCATATTGTAGCATGCAACCACATTCGGCCATCTTGTTTCCAAGCAAACGCGAGATTTAACGCAAGGAATTTCTGTCTTTAAGTTAACGCAAGTATTAACGGGCGTGATGGACTAATCAGGCTCGGTGGAACCTAAACATGGTACAAGCAGGAGAAAACGACGCGTTTTAGCCATAACGAAGGTCGGTGGAACTCGCCATCAGTTCGATAAAAAAATCGAAATTTTAAAATTCACTACGCCTTTTTAGATGTGAATTTTCTCACAGTGATTGCAAAAGTGATTGGTGGGTGAAAGGCGTTTTTATGTTGGTAGCAGTGTACGAGAAAAATCAATAACAGCTTCCAGCTGTCTGCGCGCTGCAACATGGTTCTACGGTGCGTAATTCATTGCAATAATGCTTATTATTATTTCACAAAAATGTTAACGGCTACCTAAAAAAAATAGTGTATGGCACGCATGATAAAGTAACTGCTCTCGCAATCATTCCTACAGAGAATAAAATCTCGCTTTTAACCCTTAAACCATAAATAACTATTATGCAACAACAAAAATACTGACCATGCATAATAAATATGAAAGCTATGTTGAGTCTCTTGAAAATAAGAAAAGATATTTAGATGTTAAAATTTAACTTATTGCAGCGGTTAATGTTTTACACAGTTAAGTTACAGACCGTGCATTGAAACAATACAATTTAAATATTTCCCTGCGGGAATAACTCATTACAGATTCTCGGGCAATTACCCGGATGAGTTAGATGCAATCCAAGAAACTTCGTTGCCTTCGTCAGTTTTCAACTAATTTATTGTAGGTTTGATCACTCGATTACATCTAAACTAGAATCAATAAGGGGAGGTATTAAAAGAGTGGTTAGCATGCTTGACTTTGACTCCAGGTCAGCAGTTTTATTCCAGCTTCCGTAAATTTTCATGTTGGAAGTATACCTAAAAATGTACACACACTAACCAATATCCGAAGCAGGAGTCGAATCCGTAAGTCTCCTTCATCACATGTACTTTTCAATGCTAAGGAGACCTGCTATTTCAGACTAATGCACCAATCGCCTTTATCACGATGGTTGCTTCTGGCGTTTTTCCTGTTAGAGGCTCAGATGACCCTATGGTCTTAGTGCCACAGGTGAAAAATCCCAGTGATCCTACCAGGAATCGAATTCACGACCATCAGGTATGCCTCTTAATAGCTTCTTACTCTCTTTTACTTTCCTTATCAAAACGATAGTTACGCTTAGCTTTATGCAGTATTCTAAAAGAAATCAAAACACGTCGTTTTAACTCTGAATTTTTGCTATAAATATAAACGCACTAGAAGTTTCATTTGCAAATGTTTCGTGTTTCAAGTCTCTACAGAGATATTTAGAGGAAACTTGCTTGCTCACTAAATAAAATTAGGCCTACTGATGAGTATCAGAGATAGAAGAAAGAATGTCATTCAGATACTGCTAGAAGTAGGCCTATTAATTATGAAATTAAAGTTTTCTTCAATATGTTATTAGTAATTTTTAAACGTAATTACGTATACTTCCATAATACGATAGAAGACGAAAGTGGGATATGAAATAAAATTAAAGAAATTAAAGAAAGATAAAGGGTTGTAGATAGGAATATCTTGTAAGATATAACCGGTTATCAATTACTGATGGCTATTCACAAATTTCCGAAGATTTTACTCACCGTTCATCAATAGGCATATAGAATCACTGATGTCCATAATATTATTTCACCAACCTGCAAAGAACAAATTAGTTATTTATTGTATTCACGATAAACAAGTAACACAGATAGCAATGTTGGATTCAAATACGAACTACATAAAAATTGATAATTGTTTTCTGCATCTAATTCATAACCTTGCATGTGAGAAGTTAAGCAGCGAAAATAAAGAAGTAGAGAGTACTTAATGCATGCTAACACCATATAAATTTATTGTTCTCCTTGTCTTTGATTTTCCGAAGCTTTTTCTGATTTATACATTCTCATATAAGTTATTTCAGAATTAAGAAATAGGGTAAAGTGTGTAATAATTTTATATTTTGATAAACTGTATTGTACTTAAAGGGTACATGTCTATTAAATATGACGTATATGCTTATGTTCGCATAACGTATCATAATGTTGTGTTAACACAATCGCGATTTCAAACAACACGAGTAGGGTAGGTTATGCAAACAACTGCAACAAAACAAGCAAACGGTTCGTTAACGCTGTTATAAGAAAAATATGCAATGGACATTAGAATTTTACTAACTACAAAATGTACTGCTTCGTAAATTTGTAACGTATGTCAATACCATAAATAGAAGGGTCTTGAATTTTTAACACTTCACTATAATTGTTCATGTATTTGTCTATTTCTCCTCTGTTGCAATTAACCTTTTCACTACTAATGACATATAAATACGTCCCTTCCAAAATTTATAAGCACAGAGATGTAATATTAAAAGGGAAATTGTGTATGTTAAAATGTGAGAATTTTTATCCAAATATTACAATCTCATTTATGGAAACCAGTTATTCCAATTAAAGGTATCTTATTGATTTTAAACATAAACCCAAATGATGATTTAACTTGAATATTGAACTATTATCAGTGTATAAATTCAGCTCTGAAAGGGTTACAAACATGATCTTACATTACCAGAGGTGAATACACACAAACGTCAACAATCATTAACAACAAAATATCCTAATTTAATAATTATATAAAAGGAGGCATAAAGAATGGTAGCAGTTCAGACTAACTTTGTACATACACTACATGAGGCAAGAAGTATAGAATAAATGTAGATCTCATTATCTCATAATATAAATAATTTACAATGAAATGAACAGTGTAGGCCTATAATGAAGAGTGTAAAAATCAGTGACCTATAAATCTCGTAAATATACTTTTTTCTAGGATAGTGTTTTTTCACCCATTTCCCGTTCCTGCTATCACGGTAGGTACTCGGATTTTCTACTCTCACTGCCGGTAACATAATTTATATCTAATACTTACTGCATTTCTTACTGAGTATATAGGGTATCCATGTTGATATATAACACGGATCTAGTTTAAGTTTACTATTTCAATCTTACCTATCTATACTTCCTTTCAATTTCTTAATAATGTCTAGCGATAATTCTTCAGGAAGCTATGTTATGTTGCAAGGCACTGTTATCGGGATTGGTTGTATGAGCGTGCGCTCAAGTAATCGTTTTATCGATCGCCACCCAGATTAAAATAATATACGGTCTATTCATAGTTTTTAATTTCGTCCCTTTTTTCTAAATCTTGATTCTGTTTTTCCCTTTGATTCTTAAAAAAAAAAATTGAACAAATAAATTGTTATGTATTATTATTATTGTATTACCTTCTACCTTTGTATTGTAAATAGAAAATGTTCTAACCTTTTATACATAATATTTTGTCATACTTCTCCAAATTGTGTATTGTTTTAAGTAATTATTTAGTATAAGTTTTTCTAATATATTGAACTGAACCACCCCCGAACACAAGCTCTGCTTCTTCGGGTGGTGTATCAACTTCTTTTTATGTATTTTTCGTGTAATTTGGAACAATAAATTGTAAATTGTAATTGTAATTGTTAAACATTATTTTCTACACGATTATCGCAATATAAAGTATACAATTTGTTTGATCAGAAGCAGTCTCTCTAGTGAATGACACGACTATAAATTCAGTGCCAGCAGAAACGAATATAATTTCAGTGCCAGCATACTTGTGGTCTTCTGTTTGCATGTATAATGTTATAAATTGTCTTATATGAATTTCCTGTTGTCTCTAAAATGTTTGTTCGCGCTCTCTTTTGTACGTTACTTTTTCGTAAGAAAAGTCTGTCACCCCTGATTACAAAGAAACTGTCTTCACATCTCAAGTAATGAACCCCTAACTATATTTTGAACTGAGTGAAGAGAAACCAGAGCTAGGGTATCAAGAAAACAAAACTCGTTGTAAGTTAAATCTCGTCATATATATATAACCCTCTCGTATCTCGGGGGAAATGATGAAATTGAAGTAAGAGCTCGTCTCCTTGTCCTTCGGTGATTATAAGGTCGTATTCTACTGAAATCAAAGATATAAGTTGCTACAATCCCTTCTTGTTAAGACTTAAGTTACCTTCAATCTTTATTTCACTTTTCCCATTTAAGTTGGAGACGCTATTACTCTACTAAAATAGATAGCATGTTAGGTAGGCTTGTTAGGTTTTGACTTCAACATGAAGTTTGCCGCACAGTATACACCAGTAAATGAATTCTTTTTCTGACTTCGAGTAGCCATTATAACAGCCTACTTCCAAATTCCCACTTTCAACCTTTCCGAAAATCGTATGTTACCTCCTATGGTTTTAAAACATATGTACTTATGTGCATATGCATATGATTACAATATCATATTAATAAAATTACAGGTAACTTCCTTCATCGCCGTTGATAAGGACCCTAGTCCATATCTTTTGTAAGGAATATATTTATACAGAGCGTTAATGAATAATACCGAAATATTTAACCTGTATATAAAGTGGACATAGGCAAGCAACTTTTATTAGAAGATTTTTGCTCTTATGAATTAAATTTTCCTTGTTACAGCATAAATTCTATTTGGTCATGGCCACCACTGACTTCTAAGATTTGAGAAAATACAAAACAAAAGAACTTCGTTTTTACCACTGGATTACGAATCAAAAAAATAATAATAATGCATTGGCGACCAGTCATGTCATTAGTCTGTAAATGTTGCAGATTACGAAAACTCTAAATTATGATAGCTGTCAATGAACGATTAACAACCGATCTCTAAAAAGGCATGAAGACAGTTCAATGACAATTTTAACCCTATTTCTCTTAATTATTGACTTATGAGCACCAAATTTTAATGCCCTGTAGCATACACATTTTATGTCATAGAGCAAAAATCTCCTAATAAAATTGCTTGTTTATGTCCCCTCTATACAGAGGTAAAATATTTCCGGAGTTATTCATGAACACTCTGTATATTTTCTTTATTACTTCATCATATGTACATTATGAAATTATTAAGAGTAATTGTACAAAATAAACGCTTATTCTTATGTCTTACATGTTTAGAAATATGCACAAGCATGACGAACTATATTATAACAATGGCATGTTTTGTTAGTTAACTAACCGAAATTCAATGGAATGAAGTTCTCTGTTAATAGCGTGTTGGTCAAAGTAAACCCTATCCTTCTTTATTGGAGTAATGATGAAATATGAATGATGTTTTTATACTTCCAGAATTTGATGTTGGATTAATCGTTGATGGTTTTCAAAATGAGCACCGGCAGTTATAAAAATAAGCGTTCGGTAAAGCCCTATCTGCTCGTACATATCATGTAATTATCGAGATTAACGTTTGATAATAAAGGTGCGATGAAAGCTTGACGTGCCTTAATTAGTAAACGAGTAATGTTGATGTTTCACCAGATATTAGGCCTGTGTTTCACTCATAACAAAGAGACGGACAGGTAAATCTCTAATGTATATATATATATATCTAAGTATCTTTTATTTTTTTGTAATTACTAAGAATGCTCTTAAAAAAACGTTACAAAATTCAAAATACCACCTTATGGTTTTGTACTTTTTAATATGAGAACAGAACAAGGAAAAATACCGTTTTTTTGGGGGGGGGGGTGTATGTAATCTGCACCACGGTTGACACCGAATTTGAAATGGAATAAAAATGAGATATGTAAACTGCGGCACACAGATATGTAAATTGCGCCACGGAGATATGTAGGTTGCGGCAGTAGTTATAGGCAAACAAAAGTTAGACCTAATATGTGAATGTTCGTTTTTATTCAGTAACAATTTTTTGCACATGAGGTGATGGGAACGTACGGTACTTGTATGTAGGTTGGTACCCTTGTATGTATGTTGGTAACGAGTGCTTTATCTGCTCTATCTTTAGGTTGGTAACAACTTTTCTCTAGCGAAGCACATCAAAACACAATCTACTAACGAGTCATTCACTTGTGTTTTACAGTCTCAGTCACTGTGTACATTATCTTTTAGTGGTCGCAGGTGGAGAAGTAGGAAGGAAAATGTTAGTACGTTATTATGACGGTGACGCCATTTAAATATCGGTGGCGCAGTTTACATATGTCGGTGGCTCAGTTTACATATGTCGGTGGCGCAATTTACATCGTGTAGAAGTGGCGCGGATTACCTTTTCCCTTTTTATTTGATACGTACAGAACATAATGCATTTACTTTTCTGGTATTGTTGTTGTAATAATAATTGTGTAGATGGAAGTTAAAAATAAGGTTATATTTTAATAAAAATAAATAAATAGATGATCATTGTGATAGTGTATTTCTTTTTTATTGGAAAAATACTTAACGATAGAATAAAAACTTATTCTTGATAACTGTTTGCTGAATGTTAATAGTCAGCCTGGGTGGAACATTGACTTTCTAATCGCAAGTTCGCGGGTTTTATCCAACCCAGGTCGATGGCATTTATGTCATGGTTCTTTGAATCTGTATTCAGTCATTCTGGCTCCCCGAAGACGGTTAAAGGCCTACTAACAACAAACAGTACACACCATCATCAATGTACAACGATGACAAAGAAACAATATTCGCAATATTACCAGAATCAGCACTGTAAAAGTCTTTGCATCTTGAAACCTGGGAAAATTTTTAAAATTAGAACAGAAAGAAACATGTTAAATATTTCCAAGTACTGTACATAGCATTATATTTTTATAACTATTACATTTGTCGCAGGCTGACAGTTTGAACATCCTGAAACGTAGAAGACATAATATTGAGCACATTCTAAATTTAATTTTTTACCTAATTTTTTTCCCCTGTAAATCAGAACAAGTGTTCTTATAAGGAAATGAGTAGTTTGTTACGTACGACCACTGCGTTTTGGTTTTTCAAAATTAATCAAACAATCAGTATTTTATTACGATATAAATAAGTACCAAATTGGATTCAATTGGACGGACTGAAGCTTAAAAAGTTAAAAGTTTAGCTTGACATTTCTTTAACTAAGCCAACACGAGTAAACTGATCTTGTTCAAGTACCTAAGCAAACCATACTTTTATATACGTATTCACATAGAGATATATTTCGTAGGAGAGGGAAATAATTATAGTAGTTGATCCCAAAATACAGGGACATCCTCACCAAGTCTGACTGTGGAAGGCTTCACTTTCATAAGCCTTGACAGTCATATCAAAACAAGCAGAAGTACACTCCAGTTGCCACATTGAAGAGCTAGGCTATCTGAAACCCCTGGAATTAACGAAGGTATCAGACAATCACTTATACGCAGATGTCACATCTGTATTCAGTCACTGACAGGCGTTCCACCATACTTCTCAATCCATTAACTATTCAACTAGTGAAGGGAGGAAATGATTTTCAACGATTAAAACTAAAGGTTGGGGCTAACTTTGTTGATATTTATACTAGGAGCATGGCAATCTTATAAGTTATGTTCATCCATTTCAGCTGTTTTAAACATATATTGTTTTTATTGTGGTATACGTACCTATGCACATGCAATATTTATTGTCTGCACTATGAATCTAAGAGGAGTCTGGGTTGTCAATCTATTTAAGCTTTCCCTTTCATTTTGCCTCTTTCTGAATCTGATTTTCCACAAGTTTTACTCTAAATCCAGAAGCAAACTTGCTTTCTTATCCTATTTCTCTAGAGCAGAGTTATCGGAAATACTATCCGCGAATCACATCCGGGCCGCCCAATAATTTCATCAGACAAACGGCTTGAATTTTTTTTATAAAACTAAGGATATATAAAACCAAAATGTGGGCGAATAGACCTACTAAGATTTAAATGCTAAAATTTAACTATCAAGTATCATTTTATTCCATGTATGAAATAATAAATATATCCTACTTTAAATGACTTTGCCATAACGAAGCACAAAAATTCTAAAGAAATGAAAAATACAGATAGATTAGGTTACCAGCACCGGATTCAATACCGTGATAGCACGAACGGGATGTAGGTAAAATTAAAAAAAAAAAAAAACGATCGTATAAAAATGAAATGTTGAACACCCCCCCCCCCCCCCAATGAGACAGAAGCTTGGAAATTGGCATTCATATGCCATTGGTTTGGAGACTCCTTGTTCTAAGGTTCAATATAATCTTCACTTAGGTAAAATTGTTTCTAGCATGATGACACAATGGCTAGCCATCAAAAGTATTAATTAATTATTATCTGGTAGAGAGTAGAGTATTTGTTAATACTGAAAACAATAAATTTAATAATATCTCATGCTTCACTATGTAATTAAGGTGTATACAGCTTACCTATACAGTATTTAAATCCTTTTCTTTCTTTCTTTACCTCAGTTACAGCTCTCCCATTTAAGACATTTAAGCGACCCACACCACCCGGGCCTTAGAGGACCGCGACCTGTCGGGAGAGGGTTTATCTATTGGATCATGTACATACTTTTTTGACCAAACAAGGTCATGGAGGGCCTCCTGGATGAGTGATCAGCCCAATGCCGGAGCCACCTCCAAGACAACATGAAAACATAGGACGAGACACACCATTCACACACACATTCACTCTGAACAAGGCGAAGATGAAATTAAGATGATAGTGACGGCCACATGTTATCCGCGGACCACAAGGGCCTAAAGGTACCCGACACTTGTATCATAGGTGAGGAAAAACCCCACCCAGGTTACTTGTTTCGACCAGGATTCGAACCCGGGCCCGTTGTGTGAGAGTTGCGCCACAGCGGTGGAACAGCACTTAAATCCAGTGCTAGTAAATTATGTTTGAAGAATAAACTTATAAGAGATCTAACTTTTTTCGACCTATTGTTGATTATTTTCTACACCGGTTATAATATTTGTTACTAATTACAAATAATTATTTGTTATTAGTAACTTTGCATTTCAGTAGGACATACAAATAAGAAATGTCAAAGTTTAATATTAATCGTGTGATAATTGAAATGTTGGTAAAAAAAATACATTTAAAGGAGACAATTATCTTCAATTTAGTAATCTTTTACTATATTTGTCACTTGTGGAACATGGATTATATTCAATAAAATTTCTTGATTAGAATTTAATGTTCATAATATTATTTTACATTAAATTATATAATTACTGATGCCTTATTAATACTATAATATAGGGCTATAGAAAAACGGTGTCCAATTACAAACAATGTACATAAAGAACACCTTGTCAGAAATTGAAAATATTGTTCAATTTCTCCACTACCCAGTTCAACACTAAGCCTACACAATGATAATGAGCAGATATCTGTGTATAACCAAAAAGTCATCTTTCCCGAAGTTAAATTATCAGTCTCATAAATTTAATGGTTTGGAAAGTTTCCAGGCCAAGAAATAAGGATTTTCTAATTTTTAAAAGGCTTTATTGGAAGCACCCTTCAAGAGGAAACATAGTTACGTAAAGGGAGAAGTAATTCATTCGAAAAGAGAATAAGTTGGACTTATTATAAGATAGGCCTCTATCTTAGACGTAGATGTTCTCTCTCCTTCTCCCTCCCCCCTCTCACCCCTTCTTACTCTCTCTCTTTCTCTCAAGGAAAATTAATATAAGTCTTGTAATGACAGAATTTCCCTTTGTATCCTTTAAGATTTCCCAGTTGCTATTGAACAGTGGTTAGTAGCTATTCAATCGAGTCGTCTCAGCTGGGGAGAAGAGCCATCCATAATGGAGAGAGGAATTTTAAATGACGGAGCAGTAATTTGCAACTTATTTTAAGAAACAGTAACAACCGTATTTTACATTTCTGAACCGATGAGTTTTCTATAATGACGTCGACTAGCTTAGGAAGTTTCTATTATGAACGAAATTACAGTTGTTGGAAGCTAATATAAACGTTGATTTGAATTTCTTACTAAGTAATAATCTCTAGATTGTGGATGCTATGCTCAAGAGCCAGACAAGTTTTTTTTAAGAAGAAGCTTTGCTTTATATTACCATTCTATTTATCTTCAAATAAATTGGTTTTACAAACTAGTTAACAAAGGTGACATAACATTGCATGAATAATTAATCGATAGTGTAATAATTACCATATTCTACTAATTATTAGACTGTGATAATATAAGTAACTAATTATTCAGACACAAATTAACCAGGTATTAAGCTGTCATTGTGCTACAGTGAGTCCCACGCAAGAGTTGTCCAATGAAACGGGTTTCTGCGTCGCGGCGGGCACAGCTCCAACTCCCGGGCGATCGGGTGAAATATCTACGCTAATGACCGCGATCGGTGTAATGATTGAGGTTCTCACATTTACAGTTAAATTACAATGAAAAGAACCACGTACCTCAGCACAAAAGATGGAAATGTTCTCCTCTTGAATCAACACAATACTGGCATCTTTTTAGGAAATTTTCTTTCACGCACATAAGTTCAGCTTCCGAGACAGTGTTACTTTCTCTTGTGATATTGTCGTTAAGTTCTTCTAACAGTATGTGACTATTATGTATAGGGAAACTTGAAAAATAAAGTGTATAGGTCACTTTCCCATACATGAAGTGACATGTATTCACGAGAATCGTCCTCAGCTATGGAGGAGTCATGGAGTCGTGGGTCATGTGATCCAGAAACAGGCGAATACGTAACACAACATACCTATCCGTCGCCTTCAGAGAATAGAAAGAAAAAAAAAAGAATTCAGAAGTATGTCAGTAAATCAGTTAACGCACGATTGTATAAATTCACTGCCTTCTATCAGATATTTGTCTCCTTTGAACAACAGGATTATTTTACACTTGCATCACAAATAATACCCTTGAGTTTACAACACGTCATACATTGACTCTAACGAAAAACGAAACAGAGAACCCAGTTGCGTCAGCGGCGCAAAGTAGAATTGCCTACATAATCAAACACAGAATCACCATGAAACAGTGTTTTGTGTGGAAATATACATGAACTTATGTGTTTGGAACACTTATTTTCTCGATATAAATTTAAAATTGGAAGGTGTCGGTAGTTGAAATAGAATTGCGGACACGTTTTGAAATAATTTTACAGTCAAAGTAGATTTTAGGCAGATGATTATTTTGTTTATTAACATTATTCGGGTTCGGAGTTCCATGAATCTGGTAACACATCACAAAGAGGTTTTGCGGAAGCTTTATGCCGGCCGTCATATTGTAAAGTAGGCTTTTAGTTTGGTTCTTTTGGTTATTTAACGACGGGGATATACTGCAACTTAGCATTGTGACCGTCGCCGGTGCCGGTTTTTTATCCCGCAGGAATTCTTTTATATTCCTGTAAATCTACAGACATGTTCATGCCATATTTTTATGAGCACATAATGCCTTTAACCCAGGCCGGGATTGAACCTTCAACCTTGGACACTGAAAGCCAGCGCGACCAAGGCTGACGATAAAGTAAGCGTAAAACGTCTTTGTGTAAATAAAAGTACCATCCATTTGAACAAATTAAATTCTTCTATATTACTTCCTTGTTTTATAATTTTGCCTCAGTAAGAACGCCATTAATATAATATAGTCTTTTTTCGGAGTTGAAATAAACAATTCGAAAATTTTATGAATACACTATTTTCTTATATACTTAGAAGAAAGGAATCGAAAATAAGACTTTTTCTATTATTCATCTAGGGTTCGGAAGTTTATGACCTGAAAAGTGGAAAATATGACTGCAAATATGCCCTTATAAATGACTAAATATGACCCAAAAATCCTAAATATGACCTAATAAAATAACGTATTTTCAAAAAATAAATGTTACAATTTAAAACGTTCACACACACTAAATTCTTACCTAACATGAATTCAATCGGATGATCACTTTTTAACAATTTTGGTTATTTACAGTTTTACTTGTAATGAACTTATATTTTTAAAGAATTGCTCCTATGCTCGCTTCATCACCTCTAAATACTCGTAATATTTTATAGATCTCGCTTGTCTCTATGAAATATCAATAATTACATTAATATTAAAATTTAAGTTACCTATTAATTTGACATAAACATTAAATTAGTTAATTAAATAAATTTCAAATTTAACTCAACCATGTAGTACACACACTGTATAATTGTCCTCTTTCACCTTATTTATAACTGAAATATGACGTTAAATTATAAATATGGCTAAAATATGACCAAGACCACAGATATGACCAAAATAAGACTTTATGTGCGAAATAAAAACGGTCCAATTAGGATAACAAGCGTGCAATTCGTGTTTAATTTTTATTTGCGGCGACAAAGGAGGTCAGGATAAAATTATGAATCCTAATTATAACTTAAAACATAATCATTAGTGTTCTACCTATTTATTCATGTGTGTATGTAGTTCTATGTGTTTCATGTAGCTTGGAGATGGCTTTAATTTGCACATACTAGAGTTGGATATTAATACGCTCTGGCTGGCAGATTACCTGAAATTAGCAGATTCCAGCCAAGCATCCCAACTTCTCAAAGCTAATAACTTGATGAGAGCGAGGGACGCGTTAAGGCAAGCATCCATACACCGGAAGTTCGCGTGGCGTGACGTCAAATCAGTTAACTCAACCCTGTAAGTACCATGTATGGAAATATAGCAATCGTTCTGTTGCCTTTGCGTTTTCTGTTTAATTAGCAATATAATCGTATAATCCTACAGAGTACATACTTGTATATCATTAGTCAGTATGACATAAATAGATATCCCATTCAGTTTTATTGACATAAATATAGCCTTCTTGTCATTAAAAGCTTAGATCCATTAGCTTATTCCGTCTTAGAGATGGGAGTTCCCTCCCTACCTTCGAGTTACATTGGAAAGCCTATATCTGTAATTCCTCTGTGCCTATAAATATGAGGGCAGTTGCTTATCATCCATTCTAATGATATATTCCTACAATTTCTTCCTTTGGCCATTAATCTTGCTTTAGCTTAAATATGCTTAATTCGTATCTTATCTGAGGTTTCTAACATTATCTCTGACGGTATGTCCTTTTCAAGAGTCGTAGAAATAACTCATTTGAACTTCCTTCTCAGGACCCAATTTTCACTTCCATACTTCAAATGTAGGTTCGGTTTTTTACTTATTACGAGATCACAGTTTATTATAATAGTCCCGCTTGTAAAATAATACAATCTCACATTTTAGCCTTCTTTATTCACATGTATCCGTTCGTTATCCATTCTGATTTGCAAGGTTTCCAATAGTAACCATAAATACCAATAATTATTTATTTACTTACATGTAAAACTGACAATTTTACATATGACACTCCCGATATAACTTGTGGCCGCGAGGTTAGATTATAATGTGTATAGATGTGTAGATTATAATGTGAAAAAAAATTAAACATTTTCTAATAATGTCGAAGTACGAGTATAATATTCACAATTGATGTACCGTAGCTTCTTGTATATTCATCGCACCGAAATGTTATAAATAGCGGACCTTGTCTGTAGGCCTATGTATAATTTTGTCCAAAGATCTATAATGCGTGAGATATTTCGTTTTTTCATTTTGTACATCATTGTAACCCCTATTAGAGAAGTATTGGTATGCTTACTTAGAATTCATTTATAATTTAAAGTTGAGCTTAACTTAAGTAAAATACAAATGTTCAAAAAATCTATTATAAAGCCAAACGCTTAAAAGTACACACATACACAGGATACATAACACAGAAGTTATTCTCAAAGTGATGATTTCGTATTCAAATTAGATCATTGTGCAAGGTAATATAAGTTATTTTCTTTAAAAAACTTAAAATTATGATATACATTTTTTAACAATCTTATTAGAACATAGGCCTACACATAACGTTTACTCTGCAATGGACCTTCTGCTCAAGACCATAACCTGGATTTGACTTAGGCGGTTTACTTAAAATTAACTACTACTATTAACTAAAGTTAATTTGTGTTATAATTTTGACACAGTTATTCTAGCTTTTTGTAGAAAATAAAAAAGTAACTAATCCTTATATCGGCACTCAAAAAATAGCATAAACAATTGAGGTATTTACCTTTAATGATAAAATGATTCTTTATTTTTATAGTATATTAATGAAAAGTATGTAATTCAACGAACGAACACCAAGATGATGGCAATAATTAAAAATAATAATGTGTTCATAAAAAATACCAACTTCATTTGAACCGCATATACATGTTAGTAAATGTATTTAAAATTTCGATTTCAAAATCCGAAGGAAGAAGTCTGGTACAGTAGATAAAAAGAAGGATTGCTATGTTTACTTAGGCCTACTTGTTGTTGACTTGGCAGAAAATGATTAAACTATCAGTTATGTCATAACTATCTGTTTAGGCATATCAAATGGGTCAAGACATCACGCAACTTTACTTCCGACCTACAACAATAAGTAGACTGGAGTGTCAAAAATTTGTTCCTTTAATACACTTCTCTGTCGTCGGTCGGCAACTTATTTTAACGTCGAAACGACAATGGATTTGTTGCAGATTTCAAAGTATTGCAGATGGTTCGAGTTTGATTTCCTGCGAAAACATTTTCGAGTTACAAAGACAAGCGACAAAGCGACATGACATACATTGTTAATTTCAGAACGTTGTATAAATTTATTTTTATTGTGTCTTTCTTTTAAATGCACAAATTCACATATAGATTAATATATTCGGAAGCAATAGGCATGAAACGGAAGAATACGTTAAATTGTTCTAATAGGAAACTAAGGAAAAATTAGGTTAAAACCTTCATATCCGGGTCCTAGTCATAAGTTTCTGAATCTGAGAGTTCATAAAAATCATAAATCATAAATTTTGGTACACTTTGATTTGATTTTTTTCTGATTGGTATGTCGCATGTCACTAAAGGCAGAAACAAACAACCACCAACCAACAAGGTTGCATACTTAGCCTATTAATTTCTATTAATTTTCAGTGTTCGTTCGTCAACCTATTTATCTCCAATTGAAACGTACTGTTACACCAGAGTACATAATGCAGACGGCTAAAATTAGATTTTTACAGTACAACTAATTATTATAATTATAAGGTAATATACATCGAAGCGTTATGAGTGCTATGAAACAATTTCGGTATCTACTTTAGCCTACTGATAAGTTGGAGAAATGCTACAAACGCAAAGTGGAGGGTGTAGTTCGAGGAATATTAAAATCAGTGGTTTATTATTAGGCGGCAAAATTTATTATAACATTGAAAATATTGTGATACGAACGGAGACCACTATAATTATTTAGTAGCAGAAGCAAATTTCAATAAACTTCAAGTAATTTAAGTTATTTCTACGAATTAAAGCTCTTCAGGAAAGAACTGCTGGATTGCTTATTCGCTGGCTTTTTAGAATGGCGATTGGGAGGTTCGGGGCGATATAGCCCGACTAAAGTTTTTATGGTTTTCTCAGTGAAAATGCTGAAATTGTACCTCTCATTAAGGCCATAGCAGTTTTTTTCACCATCCACTCATTCCGTTGTCATTCTGTGTCATTCTTGTCTGGATGTACATTTTATTCCATACAATAATAAATTTATTTCGTATTATTGTGTATTTACGAATTCATACCACATCACATAACCATCTTAAAATAATGTATAATACTGATATAATACTTTCCGTAAACAGAAACACTTGCAGAATTTAATATAAATTATCTAGTTTAGTTAACAATATTTATATAATCTTATAATCTAGTGTGTTTTTCTACTAACATACACTAAAATAACCTAAGTTTGGTGGAGTATAAAATGTTTAATAAATAATTATTTCATTAATAATAGTTATTCCATTAAAAAGTGTAAAAAATAGTTATTCCGTTATTGGCAAAATTTATTTTAGGGATACGTAACGTTGGAGGGATTCTTATCGGTCATTCAAAGGGTCAAGTGGGTAGAAGATTGTTCACAACCATGTTCTTTGTCCAAGTACAGAAACTCTAGAAGAGGGTTTTAGGTTTCCGAGCACGATGAGATTCACTTAAGAGTTTCTCACAGATTGGTCAGTATTCAACCTTCAATCAAGATGCTAGTATCAAATTAGTCCTCCATTTTCTGTGTTTATATTTGGCTCCAAGTTCGATATTGAAGGAAGAGGTTGAGATTTTTCTCCTGAACTGTTTGTTCCTTAGTTTGTAGCTGCTCAGAAGCCCATCAGGAAAACCTAGTCGAGACGCAAATATTTGCCTCCAGTTCCCTTGTTTGATCTGACTGCTGCTGTTCTACCAAGGAAAAACAATTCCTTTTATTTCCTTCACATCAAATGCTCTCTCTTTCTCACTTATTCTTTGTCTTCCTTTCCCTCTCTTTCTATTTCATTCTCCTTTCTGTAGACAAGTTTTCCGAAGGATCACACCAGCTTCAAAATGTTGGTTACAGACTCTTCAAATAGAATATCACTTACAGTTCTTCCTTAAGTAAGATAGTTCTATGCATTCCTGAAGATCAATTTCTGTTTCTCTTCTGTAATTCCAAGTAATCTTCATCAATTGGGTTTGTCGGCAACGCTTCCCTCTTGCTATATATGTTAACGTAAGAGAAATGCTATTATTCTTTTTACTTCAATCTAAAACTCAAACAGAAATAAACAGAAATTTTATATTCTAGTCATCTACAACATAACTGAATCGCACTGAGGTGAAAGGGGCTGTCTTTTTTTGCAACTTTTCAGGAGAAGCAAAGTACTTTATAAAAACCACAAATACCCACAAAAAAAAGCAGACAAGGAGTAACATTGCTCTATATAATTTTACATTATTTAGACAATATGAGTGAACTTTTCCTTTGAATATGACGTCTTGCTATTGTACATTTTGAAGTTGTTTGAAAACGTTGACTAAGTTATTTTCTCCTCAAATTGCAATCGTAGAATCGTAATAAATTTAAGGGTAGGCCTAAGAGAATAAAATTACCTACTTCCTTTTTAAACAGACGCATTCAAGTTTTGAATAACTTACCCGAAGAAACCTTCGTAACGTTTCCTATTAACGCGATCGTTAAAAAAAAAGACAAAAACAACAACAAACATAGACCTACTGAGTGTTCGTGAGAGAAAGCGAAGGTATGCACAGGTCTGTATAAGTGTATGTGTATAATATATGTTATTATGTGTATTGATATGGGTATAGGTGTTTAATTTCTTAATATTATACCAAAAAATACAAAAGGAATTTATGAAAATAATCCAGGCACATCGGCACAATCACCATAATGTAATGTACAAACAACAAGTTGATGAACAAAATAAACTGTAAAATATAAAAAAAAAAAATCTGCCATGGCGGAAGAAGGTACGAATGCTCCCATGACGGAGGACGCATTGCCACGCTGAATTGCTAGACTTAGCTTTTGTTTCAGAAATAATTTTTACCTTTGTTCTCCTGTCACTGTTTGTAGGAGGTTTCGTAAAAAATCAATAAAAGTGACAGCGTCAGTGTTCCAAGGACCTAAAGTTTTGAATGCAAAAGGAACAAATTTGTAGATATGTTCTACTAGATGCCTATACAGGGTGTATCAAAATAAATAGCGCAAACCGTAACGGTTGTAAGTATACGATAACAGAAGAAGAAAGTTCCAGCAAACATGGCTCCGCAAACAAGCCGTTCGCAAGATTTATTATTGCGAATGTGTTGGTTATTAGCCGCCACGGACGTCCTTAGTTGTGCTTCACTCGTTGCGCACTTAGAAGTGGTCGGCGATGTGCTCTTCTTTACATTGTAATCAAAACCGTACACGACAGACAATGGGTACAGCACACAGTCAAAGCAGTCAGATCACTCATCTGAACAGTGTCAGGTGTGCTGAACTCTAGGTAGTCAAAATGGAGCCATACAGCAACAACAAAGAATTGTAGGCCTAAGTGCTTGTCAAGAAGTCCGAGATGATCCGGGGTGTTTGAAAGAATTCGAAACTCACTCCAGAGACGAGTGCAGTATTGCATCCAGTTGCAAGGACGACACTTTGAACACCTCCTTTAACGAGAAGAATGTACAGTATTAATAACATGCAACATACTAAAGTAGAATTGTATTCCTTGTTAAGTTAGGTTAGTTTCCATCGCTTATTATTGTTTCCCCATAAACCTCACACAATTGGAGATTAATGTTTGCTAGCGTAACATTTCTCGCATTCATAAAACGAGTCACTGATCTGACTTCATAGTCGGCGGGTCGTTCAATTGTTTTGAGCATGTTGAAACACTCTAATAATAGGAAAACACAAACTGACGATCGCTCAAACCTGCTTCTGTCTTCCTAATGAATGAAGTGACCGCGCATGTTCAAAATTGCGATTGCAACGCTGCAGTGGCAAAATATTTAAACGGTACTTACTTTAAAAACACACCTCGTATTACCGTACTTTACGGACCATAAGACGCACTTTTAGGTAGATTTCGAAGAAAAATCTACCTATTGCAATGGATACCATGTCATGATTTTCGAAAAATTCTTTCATATCTTTACGTTTCATGCTCCCCAAACCAAATTTTATTATGTAATTTCTAGGCCCAATAGTTCGGACAAGTTCGTTAATGGGCAAAATTGGCCCAAGGGGGTGGTCGGGGGAGGGGGTTGAAATTTTAAAACATTTATATCTTGGCCCCTATGAAGTATAGAGGGAAACTTTGTTTGAATAAATTAGAGTACTCCCTATGGGGTTCACAGTGACACCAACGATTCGGGGGTGAGGGTGAGGGTGGGGGTGGGGGTGGGGGTGGGGGATGAAAATTCGAAACTTTTGAAACCACGTCTTGTGGGGTATCGTTGAAAAGCTCTTGATGAGTACTCTACAAATCAATAACTAGTTTCTTGATAGCTCTCATATGACGCGAGATTTTAATGTTTGAAAATAATAACACTTAAAAGAATTATTATAATATCATAATTTTGTCTTATTTAGCGGCTTTGCTAATTTTATTCATTGCTGATCTTGCGCACGGCCTCCCAGAATATTATATCCTATTCTTGTTGTCAAAACAAATGATTGTAGGCTCTTCCTCTTTACCGAATTCAGTTCTTATTACTGCGGGTTTGCCATGCCAAGGCTAAAAAAGAAGAGTGCTGCGCAGCGATAATAAATTAAACCAAAAGCACTTTGAAATCTATCTCAGCCTGTAGGCCTGCCTAAAGGGATTTTTTTACCTTCAAATAGAGCCTTGAAAATTGGATGCGTCTAATGGTTCGAAGTATATTAAACAAAATTAAAATTATGTGTAAATGTTGCAGGAATACCATAGTTATAAACAAAATTGTTTAAACGATAAGGCGGTTACAAATTCTGGCACAGACTGTACATCAGTGCACTTGTCACAATCGTGAAATGAGGTTAGCTGGAAGCCAGGTATAAGTTACAATGCGAACAGAAGAATGTTGAGTTCTTTTATACGAAAGGAGTCGTCTCCAGCTGGTGGTTTAAATGAAGGCAATGACCTCTAACAACCTTGTCCTGTTACACTTACCGTATGCTGAATTTCGGGTTAGAGGGTGTAAAAGTATTTTCAGTCTTTCATGAGAAATCAGTTCAGTTGTTAAAATATACGCGATATCATCTTTACAGAAGAGATTTTCTTACAACCCAGGTTTTAAGTTAGAACTGATTTACACTGATTCCATTGTACAAGGTTATAATTTGTTTATGCAGTGAACTGCATTATTCCCTTTGAAAATTTTCATTTAGAATCACATTAAATTTCTTTTCCTTCAGTTTCCATCCTAAAATCAAGGTGCGTCTTATGGTCCGGAGCGTCTTATAGTCCATACAATCACAGTATAAGTATTAATACTTATACGTATAAGTATAAGTATTAATACTTATACTGTGATACAATACAGTCTTTACAAAATCCGTTACATGTTATACATGGAATAGTCTTAATAAATCTTACCCGAGATTGGGAGTTTCATCTGGAATTACCTATTATAAACTTTATTACTACTGGAATATGGTATCCTGTTACTCATTCCTTTTAGAGTCATTCCTACAGCCATAATTTTGACGGAAGAATTAGATTAACTTAATAAATTCCCAAAACCTGCCACAGTGCACCCTTTCCAGAGTGTACTACACCCTATCTGAAATAAGCGTGCCATTCTATATCCCTATGTCATTCTTCTTAGAAAAAATATACTTTTTTGCTAAATCATGGATTTTTATTTCTAACTATCATCTTATTACGAAAATAATAGATAGAGAATACATGCATGTCATAGCTTATTAAAATTTTCACGATTGCTACACATCAAGAAAATTTAGATAAATTGTGTGTATATATTATGAAGTTATTATGCTTTAATGAGGTTATCATGCCGAATATTACCTGTGGCGGTATAATTAACTTACTTGAATTGGTAATTTAGTTTCCATTGTCGAAGTTAATTATAAACGTTATCCCCATTGCATTCTAGAGTTATACATTTATTGAAGTTGTGATTTGATGTTTTACGATAGCAACATTTGTGAAACATTAGGAGTTGAACAGCAGATTTAGTTAAGTGTATTTATTAAACAGTAATTGCTATTTAATTACTGATTTAACAAAATAATTGGTATTATGATTTAAAATGAATAACAACAGATTGTTGTTATTTCAACCTTTAGCTTTTACATTTATGTGACCGTGTATTCACAGGATCAGTGTGTAATTTTGAAATAAAAAAATTATATGCATATTTCAACTTTTAACTAAGCCTAATTTATTTATAATCTTGTTTATTGGTAAGATTCGTGAATTGATACCAGAGATACAGGTAAATGTGCAACATTTAATTTATTGAGACGAAATATTCATATTGATTTTGTACGTTGTATTACGTACTTCATTTACAATTGGGCTAAATTCTTTGTTTTATTTTATACAAAAACTTAATCATTCTTACCGTACTAATAGCTGTACATTTATATGTCCCACCTGGGCATAGCCTGCCTGGGTAATTATTTACCTGAGAGTACAAAAGCCTATCGAACACTCAGAACGTTCAAGATTAAGTTAATTGCCAACCTCTAATTCAATATTTGATCATTTTGAATTGTTTCAGTCATCAATAATCTTAAAAGATTCCGCCTAATATAACTTACCACTATATTACAGCTGTAAGATGAAGGGGAATATGACGAGGAATACAAAAGTTCACATCTATTAAGTAAATTGCTTATATGTTTATTAAGCGACTATTTTAGAATGAAACAGCATTGTATAATTAGCTCAAAATTGTATAGAATAATTGTTACCCAATATAGTCTAATGTCTATAATTCTGAATTTTAAATTTCCAAGGTTCTCTAGTGCACTTAAAGCATGTAGACCTATATTCTCACCATTTTTTGAGGCGCAACTAGTCTCATCTTACTTAGAGCCTTCTGATAGCATATTTATCTGCCAGGAAAAAAACTTATCTGGAAGTTGGCCAAGAATTGCATACTACTATCTCTTGACAATTGTCTGGAAGGTCAACTCCCAGTTAAGCTATCGGGAGGATGGTGAGGCTGATTAACTATCTAATCCCAAATAGGGAGGCTTGGTGGAAAGAAGATGGCAGTACACTGGAACTTTGTAGCCCACTGGATTTCAGATTTCTTGCTGGAAGATTTAACTTACACAACAATGCGGTTTTAGGCTCACATTTGAATGAAATATAATTTCATAAATCTATTAATGTACTTAGGACGATGTGTTCTTACGTAATTTAATGATGTAAAATATATATTATATTACGATCGAGTTGTCGCACCTAGCGGAGACCGATCGAACTAAACAATCACTCCTCTTCACTCAACGAATTAAAGTTCTTTTTACGAAATTTTACTGCATTCTTCCCGATAGCAGTTCTGCGGTCGTATTACAAAACATACAAGATATTACAATTAGGCTATCTGGAAGTCGCGTATCGGGAGGATTTGTCAGGCACTTAGCTTATGAATTAAGTAAATCGTATGTCAATATTAATAGACAAACAAGAAGTAAGGACAAAGGTAAGATTAAAATAAATAGACAATGTGATTATATTCCATTTCTGCAATAGTAAAAACTCAAAAGTTAGAGAATTTGATATAAAGATGCACATGGGCTGCAACGAAGGGAAAACGAAGGTGGGAAGTGCAGGAAATTGAAGTTTCCACATGATATTATTAACGGGAAATGGATGAAAAAACACTATAGTCGAAAAATGTATTTTCTTTTTCTTTTTATTGGGTAGCTCAAGGTTCAATATAAATCAGACCTGTATTGGAGTAGGGACGGATCCAGAAATTATTGAGAAAGGAGGGCGACATAGAGGAAGGTTTGGTATTACTGGGGGATGTGGAGATTATGGAATATCCCCAAAAAAGAGAGAAGTACAAGGGTCTTTTCCCGTTTTTTTAAATTAAATGCAAAATGATCAGTTTTTAAGTCCTCTGGGTGATTCCTCTAAATTTCTCACCAGACTAAAACTCTTCTTGCCCAGAGTTCTAGTTCTGTTGAGAAATTTGCGGGTTCTGCGCATTACACAAAAATTAAAAAGCTAATTATTTTGGACAAATAAAAACGTAAAAGAAAAACCCAGGGGACGTCCGCGACCCCTATGGCCTTCAAGGCCATCGCATTCGCTGACGACCTGGTACTCCTACTGGAGGCCAACTCTAGGACTGGGCTCGAGCAGAAGGGCAATGAAGCGATGCGAATCTTCTCAGACTGGTGCTCAAAAGTAAAGCTGAGACTATCCACCGACAAAACCAGAACATTACTCCTTAAGGGCTTCCTAGATCCCGAGCGACCACCACGCATCTTCGCTGACGGTACGAGACTGAGAAACGTCCAACAGCTAAGATACCTGGGAGTGGAGCTCCAGGCAGGAAACAAAATGGACAAGCAGGTGGACAGGGCTTGTGCCTCGGCTGTCACCCTGTTCCAGGCTCTGGGAAGGCTATCGGGTCAAAACTAGGGCTACCGATACACCAACTACAGGATCCTCTACCACGCCGTCTTTGTACCTGTCTTAACGTACGCGGCCAAGGGATGGGCACCCTATATCAACGCCAGACACAAAAAGAAGATCCTGTCCGCACAACGCCAGGCACTATTGCGAGTCACCAGAGCATACTCCACCGTCTCTACAGACGCCCTTTTCACCATCGCAGGGGTAGTGCCAGCAGATCTGCTGCTAGACGAAAGGGTCGTGGCTTACGACCTAAAGAAAGGTATGCCTACACAAATAGGCCAGCTCCAGGTAACAGAAGCTACCTATAGAGACAGAACAAGCTCCCAGCTCAAAAGCCTCCTCAGATGGCGCCAGTGGGAGCGCCGATGGCAGACCACTCCGAATGGGCTCCTCACAAAGAGCTTTTTCCCCAGCGTCAGGACGAGGATCCAGCAGAAGTGGATAACCCCAGACTTCGCGACTGCGCAGCTCTACACGGGCCATGGCCTCTTCCTGGCAAATTTGGCCAGGTTCAACCTGGCCGACGACAGTCTGTGTTGCAGCGAAGACTGTGAGGAGGACACAGCCTACCACGCGCTGTACACCTGCCCACGCCATAGGGAAGCCAGGCGCGAACTGATACGCATCGCCACGGCGGAAGGAGTACAATGGGCGCCGGAGCTGAGCTACTGGACCGGTAGAACGACCCACGAGGCCTTCAAGACTTTTGCTCGACGTGTCATCGAAGAGAGAAGAAATTCAGAAGAAGACTAACTCTGATTCCATAGTGAACATAAACATTTTGTTGTCTTCTCTTCAACTCGCTCACGATTTCACTCTTTTGTATATATTAATTCTGTATAAGACTTTGACTTCCTGATTGCCATGTTACTGTGTTGTAAACATTCACCCTTCAGCAATTCATCATTCACCTCATTATCCTCTAAGCATGTACAGACGGCCATTTTATTATGTTGTAAATATTCACCCTCCGCTAATTCATCACTCACCTCATCATCATCTTCTATATGTATACAGATTCCTCCCAGTTTATGTAATTCTAGTGTGTTGCAAATATTCGCCCTGCATTAACTCATCATTCACCTCATCGTTATCTTCTACATATGTACTGACTGCTTCTGATTTATTGCCATGTACCATGTTGTAAATATTCACCCTTCGCTAATTCATCACTCACATCATCATCATCTACACATACACCGAAGCCTTGAAACCAAGATAGCAAATTGTATGTAAATATTAGTCTATGTATTATCTGTATTCTCCCCAGTAGCGTAGCCTCCGGCTGTGGGACTCTGGGTCAACTATGGTCAAATAAAAAAAAAATTAAAAAAATAAACCCTATGGCCTCCACTCTGTATCCGGCACTGAATGGAGTAAATGACCACATTTACGACGTCGTTTTCCTAGGTGACGGCAATCATTTGTAAATAATTAGAGAAGAATGACATAGCCTATGTGGTATGATGAACACAACTAATTCAGAGCACGATTGTGTAGAAAGCGAGGGATCCTAAGAATACAAGATTTTTCCTTCTTTTTTTCAAAAATAGTTTTCAGCTCAGACTGACAGAAATCACCATGGAAGGTGACGACTGATTTACATTAGCAATGGACTATGATCTGTAAAAGTAATGAAGTCATATGGTTATGGATGCGTGTGTGTATATGGCCCAAGAGACGGGAAAAGGTAATCTGCGCCACTTCTACCTTTTCCCCCAACCTACACGATGTAAACTGCGTCACCGACATATGTAAACTACGCCACCGACATATGTAAACTGCGCCACCGACATTTAAATGGCGCACTAACGCACTAACATTTTCCTTCCCACTTCTTCAGACTTATTTATTTATTTATTTATTAAACCTGGCGGAGTTAAGGCCATAAGGCCTTCTCTATCACTCAGCCAGGGCAAAAACATGAAATACATAATGATAATGTACACAATGACTCTGAGACTGTAAAACACAAGTGAATGACTCGTTAGTGAGATTGCGTTCTGGTGTGCTTCGCTAGAGAAAAGTTGTTACCAACCTGAAGATAGAGCAGATAAAGCACTTGTTACCAACATACATAGAACGGTACCAACCTACGCTCCCATCACCTCATGTGCAAAAAATTGTTACTGAATAGAAACGAACATTCACATAGGCCTATTAGGTCTAACTTTTGTTCGCCTATAACTAATGCCGCAACCTACATATCTCCGTGGCGCAGTTTACATATATAATTTTTATTCTATTTCAAATTCGGTGTCAACCGTGGCGCAGATTAGGCCTACATACACCCCAAGAGATTACGGGAGAGCCTTGGGAGAAGAGGGAATAGATTAGAGAGCTAGCAACTTCGCCAACTTCGAAAGAAAGCATGCTACACTGTGACCTAGTAGTGTTTTACTATGAATCCCTGGTTTTAAAGCACTTACGAGTTTGTAAGTCGCCACTGGGTTCGTATCTCATATTGAGAATGCCTGGTGGTTTACTGGGACATGTGAGTCAGTTGGATAATTTAATGTTGTACCGGCATGTTGCCATTGTAGTTCATTTGGTAAGAGCAGCGGCACGGAGAGCCGAAGATCTTGGTTCAAATCCCGGCTATGGCATTGAATTTTTCAGTCTGACTTCACCTTTCCCTCTTAGCCTTCACACGGCCAGTGTGAAAGAATTATTTTTCCATTGTATGTAACTGTGTTAATGCATAGAATTCCATTATTTTATGCTTTTTTCACATAAATAGGAAATCCAGATAAACATAAATGAAGAAAGATAAAGAAATAAGAGAGAAAAAGTAATCGATGAACGAACTATTGCATTTGGCAGTTACGTTCCAGTGACTGCTGTTTGATTATGTACTTTAGCATTGATTGCCGAAGCATAGGAAAACGATGCTGTAAATGTGGTCATTTAGCTCTCTACCTGCTCCATAATATCTAAGGTGAAAACAATCTCAGCACTTTTAGACACCTAGCCATCTGAGAACACCGTTCTCTCTTTCTCCCTCTCTTAAAAAAACCGAACAAACAAACAAACAAACAAATGTACGTGGTTACTGCCCAGAAACAAAATTAGAAATCACTTACTTGCCCCTATACACCGTATTTCACGAAGAATGCCCTCAATTGGGAAGAAGAACTGATTTTTACGTTACGTTCATAGTAGAGGTATGGATGGTCGTAGATTGAAACTTTTCCTCATGTCCAAAGTTAATGTGATCGAGGTTCGTTACTTAGAAATTCAAGGTACCATATTGTAGGGTTAATTGCTACTATAAGTTAAGACCAAACCATGGCAGTACAAGACGAAACCTCTTCATTTGCTACAAATGGCTTTTCCTGGTGAATTATCATATTGGTTTATTCAAATGTTTAAAATAGGTCGGTAGTAGGCCTATACTGAGTCCTCATGGGCTTGGTGACAGTTATAAATAAAAATAAAAAATAATAAAATACAATACAATACAATACAATACAAATACAGGTACAACTCTTCCATGTGATATAATAGACCTACATGGTTACGTAGGCTTAAATTTAAAAAATCTACTTTTCCCCTACAAATAGACAATAATTCAAATGCAAAATAAAAAGTACAAAAATTCACGTAAAATAAAATACTAATATTAACTCACGCCAGTTAATGATGTGAACTAAGGCAGCGATTCTCAACCTTTTTGAACCCGAGGACCTCTAAAATGTCTAAAAAATTTTACGGACCCTTAATTTTACATCCCATTTTTAAAAGAAGGCCTATATTCTTAATATTTGGGCTATTAATTATAACGAAATATGTGAACAAATTATACTTGCTTTATGATATTTTTAATTATGTCTGCGGACCATCTGCACCATCTTCGCGGACCACTAGTGGTCCGCGGACCATAGGTTGAGAAACGCTGAACTAAGGCCTACTAAACTCCGTGGCGCTACATCTTTGAAGGGACTCATCTACTATAGGCAGATGGCAGGATTGGGGGCATGTGGTCAGAATGCCGACACTCACTGCCGTTAATGGTGGTTTTCGTGACCGGAGCCGCTATTTCTTTATCAAGTAGCTCCTCAGTTTATATCACGAGGTTGAGTGCACCCCGTTCCAAACCTCCCTACCTCAGAAAAACCCAAGGAGGTACCGGGGATCTAACCTGGGCCTATGGATCCGTAGCCACGAGGTACATCATTTAATAATATTATTGCAATAATTGACTGTATTAGTAACCAGAGTGTAATCTTGGGATGGATTTCGAAACCGGTTTCCAACTGTGCGCGAATTCCAGTAGCACTGAAGGAAGGTTTAACATGCAAGAGATTGGGTTCCATGGTGAAACCTTGTTGAACCGATTTGAAGGGAAGTTGTTTAAGGCAATAGTAACATGGGAAAGAATAGAAGCCCATTCCTAATGCAATCTCACGAGAGATATATTTGCGAGAACGAAGTTTGAGCAAATTTATCTGATGAAACTCGTAATCTCGGGTAGGATTTATTAAAACTATCCCACTCATATGCCGCGTATTTGATATTGACCAATAACGTTTAGCAATTCCTCGGATATAGACCAATCACGCCCGTTTATCTTACAATATTCTTGTAGGAATCGCGAGGAGGTTGTTTTATCGGGGTAAAATCGTCTGGTCGTTACTTGGAAGGTAAGTAACTTATCATTGTGCAGTGATTGCTGCCACTAAGCGGCACGAAAACAGATTATTGTATACAACATAACTTGTTTGGAAATTGAAATAATAGAAATGTATATTGATTAAGAACACAGTTTCGATTCGGTGCAAGCCAGTTCGTGCGCTTTTATTCTGTTCTGCTTAGCTTACTTGAATGAAGTTAACTATGTCTTATATGCGCCGATGGTAGCACTGATTATACCAGGGTAGCTCGAATCGATTCATGGATGGTTGATTCACAGTATGCCGTGATCTCACAACTGTTAGTTTTTTTAATACAACAAAGCACGAAAGTAATTGAGGAGTGGACATTCAAAACGCTGTTTGTCCACAATTTTTCAAAAATGAGTTATTGGTGGCATATCATTGTATATGTATCTCTCTATATTATGAATGTGACTACAGCATCAAAATGCTATTTTTCTCGTAGTTACAGAGGTCTGAAATTAGTATGGATATTCAAAATGCTGTTAGTCCTGTTAGTCCTTCGCCGCTGGACAATCAAAACGCTTTTTTGTACAGTAGTTTTTTGCGTTTTCTGACAAACAAATACGATCACAGCATACTAGGTGAATGAATAGTCGACGAATCGATTCGAAGATATATATATAATTATGAAATAGAATCATCAGTGGGCTCTAAGTTTGAAATTGATAAGGAAAATTAAATTGGAAAAATTGGAGGATTTTTATCCGCGTGTTAGGATTAACATTTAATGTTAATCCTAACACGGGGATAAAAATCCTCATGTTTTACATAAAACATATCTTATTATCAGTTCTTTAGGTGACGCATTTATAGGGCACTAGCACTTTCCTAATATGAAAACTGATTTTCTATCTAAGTATCTAATAAAGTATTATTTTTAATAAAGAGTGAGAGATTTTAATGGCTGATGTAGCTACTGAACTAACAATAACAGCCAAATTTATTCCCATTTCGAATTTCCTGGAAATATTGGTCAATACCGGATATTGTTTCCACGCTCCATTTATTCAAATGAAATACAACGTACATAAAATACAGAATTTAAGTTTAACACCCAAATGAGCATTGCTCTTGTGTGGGTGCTTATAATACCTATTAATTTAACGGACGACAACGTTTGTTTAATCAGGAAGGAATTCTGGTCTCATATCGGCCTATTGAGCATTTTCCTTATGTTGGTTCCTAGCTGGTTTAACTGCTTGCTACATGTTACTGGAGCCATTATGTAACCGTTAAATTATGTATCCGATATTTAATAGTCAATTGTTATTATGACACATTGAGTCGTGTATTAAATTTCCAAAGAGTTTAACATGGCACTTAATGTTTTAAGTGATTACTAATATTAAAGACTATATAATCCCAAAACTGAAATTATTTTTTCACTCCGATTCTCTGAACATACATTCCCTCACCAAAGTGAAAATTATTTTATAATGCATTTCCAGAATTTTCATTTCATGCTTGTGCATTACTAAACGTTCTCACATTTAAGATATCTAAATACATAGAAATTATTCGCAAATACTGTTCTCTTCATGTAAGATCGACATAAAAGTACAGAAATTTGTCGGAAATACCCTGGTAGAACTATAATACACTAGCTACCTACACTCTACCTTTCCATCATCCGTCATCAGAGAAACTACTGAAGTATCACCAATCAACTTGTTCAGTTGCTTCTACTATCCTGAAATGAAGCTATCAGTGTGAAAATCTCAGCTATTTGCCATTCTTTATCATTCATCACACTCATGTGATCGAAATCTGACAAACAACGTAAAGTAACTCTTCTATAGGTAGATAGGCTTGTTTGAAACTTACAAAATAGATGGAATGAAGCATGATAAATCTTAGTATTTTTACCTTTCTGGTTAATATAATTTTATGTTAATACAATAGAAAAGTATAAGTTACAATGAAGCTAATGAAGAATAATAATATTATTGCAATTTCAAGCCATTTCATGGAGACTAATTCACGATTGTTAATTATTAACGAAATCTTGGACATGGAATCATTTTAAAATGTCTAATTTGCCCTGTAACTGCACGGTTTTGTTCATGCATTATTTTAAAGTGGGCTAGAATGAAAAATTGTTAAAATTACACATTTAATGGGCAAATATAGAAATCAGAAGATGAATGATTATGGTTTTCGAAGATGCTTTGTCCATACAGAAAAAAATATCGGATTAAATACTGTAGGCCCAGGTATGCAAGCATAAGGCAGTCCCGGTATTATACCATACTTAGGCTATTTCCAGCGACTCTGTTAACACTGAAGCAAAATAATAAATAAATAAACCCAATGCTGTCCTAATCTAATGTAGCATATGTATCGAACGTCTTGAGATTATAATTGAAGAGTGTAACCCAAATCATAGGCGTAACCAGGCCGACCATATGGGGGGGGGTTATAAAGGAATACCCCTCCAGGGAGAGGGAGGTCCGGGGGTCCTCCCCCGGAAAATTTTAAAAATTAAGATGCAAAATAACGAATTTTAAGCTTCCAGGGGTCTTCCCCCGGAAAATTTAAAAAATTAAGACGCAAAATAACTAGTTTTAAGCTTCCGGGGATCCTCCCCCGGAAAATTAAAAAAATTAAGACGCAAAATAACGAGTTTTAAGCTTTTGGGTGTTTTCTCCCGGAATTAAGACGTAAAATAACGAGTTTTAAGCTTCCCACGCTTTATACTTGTATTAAGTAATTTATGGGCAGACTTAAAAAAATTATACACTTTTCCTTTTTTTAATCAATGGGGGGGTTCAAACCCCCAAAACCCCCCCTCGGTACGCCTATGACCCAAATAGCTGCTAAGTGCCATTTTTGTAAAAAATGAGTTTTTGCATCAAAACCCATCTATATGTCATTGCCAATTGACCCAAGACACGGCAGTGTGCCACAGTATTTAGTTTAGTTCAAACATTGATCACAAGATGGAAGCTCTGCTATGTCCCTCATGCATTTAGGAATGCATTTTTTACTGTAACTCCTAAACAACTTTTTGGCACTTAGCAGGTATTTGGGTTACACTCTTCAATTGCAAAGCAAGAAGTCTCACAACACTATAAAACCGAGCGAGGTGGCCGGGATGGTAACGTGCGTCTTGGACTCCCTTTCGGGAGGTCCCCGGTTCAAATCAAGTGGCCGGCGAATGTGGCATTGGATTTTTCATGGTTTCCCCAGTCGTAAAGGCAAATGCCGAATTGGATATTTACACACCGTGAATTATTCTCACCATTTCTTCCTGCATCATATCCATTTAAATTGATATCAGTTGAACTTTAATCCATAAAATATACCAATAATAGAAATAATTGGCAATCAATAGGTCCACGGCCTACCCTACTGTATAAACACAGAAACCAAACTCCTGATATGTCCTCGTAGCTAAATGGAGTATAAACACAGCTGAATTTTAAAAAATACTATAAACAGAAAATTACTCATTACGATCATTGTGAACAATACAGTTCCTGTGAATTTTGTAATTTGTTGTTGTTGAAGTGAAACGTGGGGTAGACCTTGAAGTAAAGCGTAATTTAACGTTATACGTAACACCTAGTGCTGGTAAAACCCAACCTGATTATTTTGATTATTTACTACACTATTGTAACTTTGATATTCATTATTGCAGATATGGAATATAATAATATTTGCTAGTTGAAGTTTACAATTTCAATCTTACCTATCTTTATTTTCTTTTTATTTATTAATATTGGCTTACGATAATTCGCCACACAGATAAGTACGACGCAGAATCTTCGAATTTTCATGACGCGACTACATGCACCTGCTTTCAAGATAATACTCTTGTAACTTGTAAAACGTATTCTGAGTGATTATTTAATTATTTTCACATAGGCTATTGTAAGTAACATTTTTACTGTCGGTTAAATTTTTGTAACAGAAAAAACTATGCAATACGCATGCCTTAAGTGTATTGAAGGAACTTGGAACTTTAAAAAGACTCTTCTTCAATTCTCTAAAGATAAACTTAGGCCTACCACACCTGTTTTGCAGTATAGTATTGTCTGTCGATAGGCCTCAATGTATTAGTGCTTTAAAATTATATAAATTTTGTAAAGTATGTAAAAATAAGAGAATATGAGAATATCGGAGTCTACAGATTTTTAAGTCTAAGTTACTGAGGTATCTTCGTTACACAACCTAGGTTAATTTACATTGTACAATATTTTATATCACTTAGCATATATTGCCTAAATTTGTTAATTTCTTAGTTTTAGGTTCCAGTTTTAGTGTATATTATATTACTATATTAGGATTATATACACACACCCAATTACGAGTATATGTAATTCTTAATTCACTTTGTTTTCTCTTTTCATTATTGGACTCATTATTTTCTTATATTTTAATATTCTATTGCTAGCATTTCGTTACTATTATATATGGTATCTAGTGTATTTGTTTTTTGTAGGTATTACTTTAATGTATTTTGTATTTATCCTGGTTGAGTGGAAGATAAGGCCCTATGGCCTTAACTCTGCCAGGCAAAATAAAACCTTATTATTATTATTATTATTATTATTATTATTATTATTATAAATTTGTAGAAGTGACATCCCTGATTAAGTTATGATTGATCTTCCATGCGGTTTTATAATAAGCAATAAAATTACAAAGTAAATGGGTAGAGTCATTATTTAAATATTACTTGTATTGTTGGGGTTTGTTTTAATATAAACTAACAGTAGGCCTATTTGAAAATCATCAAGTAAATCTTATTAAAAGTTAATACGATGGCAAAGAAATTCTCGATTTTTCGTCCTTCAAAAATATTTTCCTTCAAGCTTTATAACTTTAGAAATAAGTTGCAACTCAAAATATTAATTCAATATTTATTACATCCTCTGTGTATGAAAGAATTATTTTACAATTGCTGTACGAGTATGTCTGTCCTGATGACTAAACATTTGATTTTCTAAAATTATGGATAACTAATCAAAGGGTATTTTAATTTTACTAATGAACAAACACGAAGTTGCATTTTTAAAATTATTTTATTAATAAGTTAACAATTTATCCTATATGTTATAATACATGTACTTTGCGACATGTTCTTCACAAAAAGTGTCTATAATAAGTTCTTAAACATTTATTACTTAACAGCCGCATTGAAAACCGAAAAGGATAATAGGATTATGATAGAATAAGGGTCAATATACGATGTTTCACAAATTCAAACGTCTCAGAAATGGACAGTATAGATTAATTATTAATATTTCCTTCCAGAGCTGCATTTAGGCTATGTATAAACATAAGCAACCATGAAGTGAATTCGTCAGTGAGCTCTAAGTTAAAATCGACGAAGAAGATTTTTACAAATTAGAGGGCTTCTATGAGTGGCAATTCTAACATGCAAATGAAAATCCTCACTTAATACGTAAGACATAATAACGAGAACGTTAAACTTGTTAGAAATTGTCTCTCCAGGCGCATTTTGCGATAGTTTTACTACTAATTTTCTTTAGGAAAGTGCTGTTTAACTTGTAGGCTAAAAAAGCTAAACTACGTGGCTCTGCATCCCCGAAGGGACTAGGTCTACCATCCGACCGCTGCGTCATCTACCATAGGCTACCTCTGCTTTTATACGATTACTTGAGGTGTCGCAAATATAGTGCCCATAGCAGTGAAAATGTTAATTACGAACGTTAAGCCACGTTTACAGACCATCCTGTGAGCACAGGAAGGAATACTTTACAATACTGTTAATTTAAATACACTAATTAGCTAATTGCTAGAGTAGGTCACAACGATTTTCACTTCTGAACAAGATTACGTTGCTAATTTCAACAAAAAGTTAAAGAAACGCATTAATTACTCTGTACAAGCAAAGATTTGATTAACTGGTCTTTTAAGTAAATATACTTTTAAGGTTTTTTTTTAGAATAAGGAATGCAAATTATGTGCGTGATTAAAGGTTAGAGTAACTATTGATAGAGTACTTTTCATTACACTGTTCCATCGTCGTAAAGTAAGGCTGTTAAAATGAATGTTAAAGTATAAGCTATGCAAAGCACGAGAGAGAAGGCTTTGTAGCTCGGTACAAGGCGGTGGCGATATATTATTCATGCTCTCTAAATGGGGTTTGTATCTAGGGAGTCTTGGGGGATTTAGCCAATAATTAACGTCAGCTAGCAAGTCAGTTAAGATGACCTACATAGACCACCTAACCCCTAAAGGTGTTTCAACTAATTGCCGACTAGGTGTTCATGTTGTGCATGTGTGGAGTATTTTACTGCTATAATATCGTAACAGGCCAATGGACGTACAGCAGTGTGTATGCTAAAAGGTTTTGGTTCAGGATATCATCATTATTGCCCACTAAGAACATAGCTCTGAAAACATTCTTCTTTCCTTATTTATAGTTCAGATATCTCTTCTATCGGAAGAAGTACTCTGTTTCAATTCTCTCTTCTCTAGACATCGGAGATAATGTATGTTTCACATTTTAGAGAGTAAAGGTAAAGGTAAAGTGATCCCTATACAGGCCATGGAGGCCCAGAGGGTTCCAGGAGGTTGAGGCTCCCAGATTTTGGACATTCGGCACATGAAGGTGGTAAGGTTGTCAGCCTTACGCACCGGCCGCCTTTACCCCCAGGATTGCTCCTGGTACTCATTTCTGTTAGAGGCTGAGTCGACCCCAGGGCCATAGTGCCACCAGAAGGATTAGGCCAATTGAAAAATCTCAACGACCTCATCGGGAATCGAACCCGCGACCTTCCGGTTTGTAGCGCAGCGCCTCAACCACTACGCTACGGCATTTTAGAGAGTAGCAACCTAAAAATACCACTGAGTATGCAAAATTAACAGTACGCAAATGAATTAACTTATTAGAGAAATATGCTGCTGGTGAGATTTGGCCTAGTCCGAAAATACATACCAATTTTACGGTCTAGCTATTTGAGAGAGACTTATAGGGTGCGATATAATAATTGAGAGGGAGGCGTCTATGTGATCAACAGTCCTTATTTGCCTAGAAAGAAAGCAGGTAGAAGGTAGGTAGGCTTGAAGGGTTTAAATACCTGTCGACAACGAGATAATTTAGAACTTGGTAGAAACTGTCGTCGCCACAATTCGACATAAATATTCGGTAAAATTTTGGTACATTTTTTTTATGAAGCCTTATTTCTTATTGTTTAAGAGAATGTCATATACTCCTTTACATTTCAAAATATGTTTCATAATTGTACTCCTCCACTTCTCTAATTCCTGTTATAATGAAATTTTATAAGTATTATAGAGACTACATTATATATTTTTTGGGAATTGAATTTTTTAAGTCTTCATTTGAGATTCATACTAAACTGGTGCTAAAAATTATTGAAAGATTTTTCAGTATTTTAATCATTATTTTTGCTCATGAAGGTAATATTCAGATGACAAGCTGTAACACTATTTTTAATATATCTGCACCGTAGAGGATTTTTTTAAAAAATATTTGAGTTTTTAGAAATTATTTTTTGAAAACTGTTGTAAAGAAAATATAAGAAATGGATTTTTAGTTTGTTAATCACACTAAAAAGAATGAACATGAAAATTTTATGCTAATAATAATTATTAGTGTATTTCAGTGCATTGAACTTAACCACTTTGCTTCTTCGGGTGGCGTAATAATTCACATTAGTAAAGATTTTATATTGTAAATTATAGCAATAAATTTATCATTATTACTATTTTTAAAATGTTGCTTTTAAGTTGTGGAAATTATGATTTAAACAATTTGGCGAAAATAAGCGAAATCGTGACTGCACCCTTAGAAGATAAATAAAAGATATGCAACATAATGAAAATAATTGTCTTCCTTGATTTCTATGAGTTGTAGATGCATGGACGGGAAGTACTCAGCCTCGTGAGAACAACCCATTGGCTATGGATAAAGAGGTAGGGGTTGCCGTCACAAGAACCATCCATAATGGCCGTGTGAGTCGGCATACTAACCACATACCCCCAATCCTCTCATCCTTCTACGATAGATGACGCAGCGATCGGATATTAAGGTCTGTCCCACAAGGAATGTAGCGCTCTGGCGTTTACTTTAGCTAAATTTGATTTTAGAATAGACTCAAATTAATTAAAATTTTCTCAGATGTTCTTTTGCTATCAGGAAACTTCTGAAAATTAATACATAATAATAAGATAATGACAAGCATGAGCGTTTATTATTACATAAATGTGACATACATGTATAGGAGAGCGATTCAGAGTGAATGTGAGGGCATGAGGGATATTAGAGATTGCACTTTAGGTCTATAAATTTTATAGGCTGTAGACAGAAGCAAATTGAGATAGCAATATAGAGATCGAATCATGAGACCAGTAATAAAAACATATTGATGAATAACGCACTCGCTATGAAATCATTTTGCTAAAAGTTCATGCACGTATCTATACAATGCAGATAAATGTGCAACATAAACTAACGATTCCCTAGAAATAATAGTATATATGAAGTGATTAATTGAAACATTAAAATAAACAGTGCAATCGTATTTCATAACTTTAAACATTTCTATTGTTCTGACCTACTAATAGCTGCCAAAAATTCTATTCACGTGTGCACAGAATCAAGGGGAATAAAGCTACTGAAATCAATGACCAATAATTTTGTCCTTTTGATAAACTGGTCACAATTAGTAAGCCTATATTCAATCACAGAGTAGCTAGAAATTAACAATTGACAGTCGTATTTAAACCTCCCTGTATTTTCAGATTGGATTGATTTATGTGTGTGTACTTTAGTCAGACAGATGACATCATCTATATTAAAAATTTACCAGTCATAAAAGACAAGTGCAATCAGAGTGCAGGGAATTTTTCCGATGCTTCTGGTTTCTTCTAGTGGTTTTCTTTATTGGAAGTTGGCATTGATTTTCCTTATTATTTGTGCTCCAAACTGGGTGAGCCAATATCTTATTGTTCTGAGTTCAAGTCCGACCACACGCGTTAGCCTATTAACAACGCTCAGGCCTAGATGAGAGGTGAAAGAGGGTGATATTTCATTTGAGTGGCTGAAAGGTACATATCCGATACTAGACCAGCACTTGGATGAGTTCGACTCGTATTGGTTTGATGTCAAAATCTGGCTCTCAAACATTAACCTATGAACACAGGACGTTCCAGGTTCAGCAGAACAATGATTGGGGGATAAGACACACATTATATGGAGGGCTGGATGAAATTGCCTTGAAAAAGGTGGATTCTATATTATACATTCAGTCATTTGAAGTGTACAAAGAGCATGGAGAACAAACAGAAAGTTATTTCCCTTATCAACAAGATTAAGATTAATTCTGAAATCATTATGTTCTCTTAACGAATCTAGAGATTCATAGCTGTATCCGCCATCGCAAGAAAAGGGAGTAGCAGGTATGGGGAATGGTGGAGCCGATTTAGATTTCACTTACCAACATAAACCACTAAGCATCATAAGTAATAAAAGGGGCGGCATAGCCCGTAATCCACCGAGGCAGGTCGGTCGGCAAAACAGAATTAAGCATTGTCAATCCTGAATCTATAACACTAAAGTCTTCAGTTGAAACAATCCCCACCCTCCTCCGACATCCCTATCCAAAGTTAAGTTTTAAAAAGAAATAGGTCTGGAAAACAGAAACCTGCATAACTAAATAAACTAAATATTGTTAACCCAATTATTTTCCATAGTCCATTGCTACTCTAAGGATGCAGCGCCATATGCCAGTACCGGTTTAGTCTCCTAAAGGCACGTACTAGCCACCCATATTGTTATAAATAGGACAAGGCATTTGATGATTTTGCATCTTTTTAGATGAGTGTTAGAAGATAACTCAAATATAAATAAATGTCTATCGTGAAATAAGTGATTAAGGGTAATTATTCCATAAAAATACACCAATAATAGAAACAATTGACAATCAATAGTTCCATGGCCTATCCTACTGTAGGCTATAGACACATCCCGAACTCCTGATATGGCCTCGCAGCTAAAAGGAGTATAATCACAGCTGAATTTAAAAAAAAAGGTTTTATAGTTAAATAATGTAGATCAGCTTATAAAGTAGGTTTTTATTATAATTTTTCCGTTTATAACCACCGGTTTTTGTACAATCACTCAAACACGTTTTCTAAAGGTGTAAATTTTCGTGTAATTACAAATCACATTCAAATTTTCTGGCCATAAACCCTTCACAAAAACGTAGTCATCTTCGCTCGCTTCTATGGCGAGCCGGATAACCCCAGTTCTCTTAGCGAGGTCCTTTGTCGTCACCCGTTACCTCGTAACGGACACCTTAAAATTCCATGTCATTATCTTTACCTTCCGTAAAAAAAGGAGACATCACTGACCATATAGTAATGTAAACATTTTCAGGGAAGGAGACTGGGACACACTAAAGGTAGTCATATTTTTAACAGAAGTAACCAAAGTTAATTGTTATAGAATTGAGCTATGCAAGGTGGATCGTAATAATCTAGCTAGAAATGGTCATGTCGTTTAAAATAATTAAAAAATACCATATCGGTCGTCAGACGTGAGGCTGAAGAAGCTAGCCACAGACGCGAGCGAAACGTCAGATTCTGAAATCTTAATGGGTGAAAGATACAAAATTGTTGGTGAAAATTAGAATTATTTGTTTTCTGTATTAAAAGAATATTATGTACCTTAAAGTATATGGCTAAGTTTCAGTGCCCTCAGGAACTTTTAAGTCTCCCTAACTACGCGATATTAAAAAGGCTACACTCGTTAAATGTTTAAATCTTAGCAATGAAATAAATAATTGTTGACAAAATGAACTTGCCTTCAGAAGAGTTATTCTATAAAATAAAAGTAATATTAAGGTAAATAGTGTAAATATCAGTGTAAATAGTCCAGAACCCACTTTGGGTTATTTTACTCTATTCTTTTATTAGGTGATAGACAAATTAATACACTAAAGGTACTTTTACAATAATACAATAAAAGTTCATTTTAAAACGTGTTTTTAATTAACTGGTGTCTTATATCTCCTGTAGGCTTCAGCTGTTGTTTTCAAATATACTAGTGGTATGTAGGCGGACTTTGTCTAAACATCTTATCTATAATTATACCACTTGAAAATATGAAGCTAATCAACTAATATTAAGGTAGTTGTGTAGAGCACCAATGAATGAATTGATTGAAATGGTTAAGAATACAATAATAAATTTTAAATACGACTCGTTTCACCTCTTAATCAATTCCTTGAACAAAAGTACGTACATTTAATCAAGTGATCGGTTCCAGAAAGCAAAATTGTAATGCTAAGGCATTGGTGCTCTACATGAAATTAGATTAGCAATTTCACCCACTACCCCACATGACTATGTAGCTAACAGCAATCAAAGTTTAGTACGTATTTAAGAATCTTGCTTTATTTCCAAGTACAATTATCTTGTAAACTTTCACTTATTGCAAAATGGTTTATATTTACATCACACAGTGGATCACCTTAATTCATATGTAAATGCCGCTACACTTGTGTGACTTAGGTTTTTCGGACTTAATATGCGCTTTACTTATTATTATTGAACTAATAAAAAATAATTTCCCCTCTCAATCGTTTTGCTCTGAACTGTACCTCGACCCAAAAATTGAGAAAACATCTAAGAAAGCGAACTTCCTCATAATAGAATTTAAATATTGTGAATATGTAGAGGAACATAATTGAACCCTTTCTTTACATGGACCATATGCCATGGAATACAAAGTTTTGGTGCATCGCAAGAAACTGTTGTTACGAAATAGATTAAACGGGAAATGCTGGTAAATACATAAGCAATATTTGTGTATATAAAGAATGTTTTTCAAGTAAAATAAGACTCATTATTGCTGTTCGGAAATGAATTAGAAACAAAAATCCATATTTTATGGAGTGACTGAAATTTGGTTAGAAATAATACCAATATGATTCTCAAGGATATTATTTATAAGTTGACTCCAAACATTTTGATTCATGTGACCATACTTTACCCTGAGTTGTATGAAATGTCACTAATTACATGAATAATAAAGTTCTGTTTGGTTGGTTTCATGGTTATTTAACCCGAGTATTTACTGGAACTTAAGCCCGTGAGAGTGCCGAAATGTTGTCCCACAGGAGTTCTTTTAAATGCCTGTAAACCTATAGGCACGGGCTTCTTGCATTTATGCATAAACACAAATGTCATCGGCCTGGGCCGGGATCGGACTCTCAACCTTGGCCACAGGAACTAGCGCGATACTGACTGCGCCACCCAGACTTACAATTATGTTCTGCATGAAATTATGTAATACAATAATGCACATTACACAGGAGACAACAATATTTTGAGAAATTCAAAATTCAGACGTCAGGTGATTAATTTACCAAACACACCAGCTGTAACTCATTTATGGGCCTTCTGAACGAAACCTAATTTTCCAGCGCACATTTCACAAACAAAATACCTATTGACTTGTGTTATTAAGTGCCAGAACGGTACTTTATGAGATTGTGTGGGGGCAGGAAAATATCTGTCCGTCCGTTTGTCTGCCCGTGTGTCTGTACGCGCTATAACTCAAATACGCTTTATCGGATTTTCATAACTTGGTTACTTATTTATAATGTCCATGAAAAGAAGTCTATTGATATTGGACCAATTCGGTTGACCGGTACCGGAGAAATGCCAATTTAGTGCCTATTTTGTAATACAGGGTGATCCGTTAGAGATGTCAGAAAAGTAAAGCATTGTGTACAAGAAACTATTTAAATTTATCAATTGTAAATGGTATAAACAGGTGTAGGAAACCTGTAAGTTTTGTATTCCAGGGTATTAGCACTCAACATGACCGCCATTGCGAATGCGGCACAGATCATACCTCGCGGACAGGTTCCACCACGTGGCGCGGGGCATTTCTGGAGTGATTTGCTGAAAGGCCGCTGTAATCATCCGTCGTAGGTCAGCTACATTCTGTGGTCTTTGTGTGTACACAGTTGACTTGATATACCCCCACACAAAAAAATCTGGAGGAGTCAAGTCCTGTCTCTCACAGATCACTGTAGCAAAATTCATACGAGCTTCGTAATGATGTTGCGTCAGTGCTTGCACTCGCTGAATACGGTATGGGAACGTCTTACCGTCCTTCGACATGTTGTGTATGACATATTCTGCTCTAATGATAAGCGGCGGAGTGATTTTTTTTGGACTCTGAATCATGGCTTGTCGATATCCTCTTCCTTGTTTCTATCACGTAACCTGCCGCCTGTACGAGGCATTTTGAGACCATCTTCCAAGAACATGTGGTACCAGTTAACAATGTCTCGATGCGAAGGGGCATACCGACAGTTGTACCAACGTCGGAAAGTCCGCTGTGTTTGTATTACACTACAAAACAGAAAACTTCGCATGCCATACTACACACTGAGCGCGCTGTTGTGGCGTGACCACCATTTTATCTTCTAAGCACGATAGCACCGCCAAGCCATGTGTCCGAAGTCTGAAACATCAGTCATCGTTAACTCCCATCCTTTCCACTTACATCACAGCAAATTGCACAGAGCTATATACAATAACCTCTTAAATATAACGTTTTACTTTTCTGACATCTCAAACGGATCACACTGTAATGTATTAGAAAGAATTGATCAAATGCAAATCAGTTCTCATGGCAACATAATGTTTTACAGTGTTCATATACGGCGTTGGAAGTTGCTATGGGCTACAGGCAGCTTTGACAAATAACACTACCCACATATTCCTTCACATATTCTTTCGAACTAGACCTTTGTTCTTGCGTAAGCTCTGCTTAATGAACCAATCTGGAGCTTAATTCGGAAATCGATTAAAAAATAACTTATTTTCTGCATATCAATTGTAATTATCAATGATTAAACAAAAGCATTCTGGCCCTTTGTTTCACCAGTTTACCTGATTTTGTTTTTCTTCGGAATAGGAATTACCAATAAACTCGTTTTTGTAAAAATTATACTTATAAGGTTCCTGAAAAACCCTGATTCAATAGTGGATATTGAACCGTGCTAACTGTGTTTTAAAATCAAGTTTCTTCTGTAGATGTCAGGCCAGCTTCAGCCAAAGCAGTTGAGTGAGATCGCCGTCTCAAGCTTCACTAAATTCATGGAAAAGAAAGCTCGGGAGTTGATGACATCTGCTCGGCTGACAGAGATTACTCTTTCATCAGAAATCCTCTTTCAAGACACGAGATTCTGCAGGGATCTGAAACAGTTCTTCCACGGAACGAGACTTCCACCTTCCATGGCGAATGAAATTACTGAACATCTTCTGTTAAAATTGAACATCATGTATACACTGTATAGAGTTCACGAGTATAATAATTATTATCAAGAAATTATTGGATCCTATCTGGTGGAAATTATAATGCATCCCGATGTTACAGAAATTTCGCTGGGGCGGAATTATTTACAAGAACGCCAAGAGCCCTACGTTGACAACATTGGCAAAATCATGGTTAAGAAAATGGACAATTTACATAAATTAAAAAGACTAAATTTGCGATATAGACTCCACAACATATTTAAGAAGAATCTAGTTTTTCCAAGCCAAATCGAAGAGTTGACATGTAAATCCTTCACATTCACAAATAAACAATTGAGAAGTATTGCTGAATCTTGTCCAGAACTGAAAACTTTAAAACTCTCGTACAAAGACAAATTTACAGAAAGTATTCCCATCATCCTTCAACTGAAACACCTTGAAACTCTGCACCTGATGCGAGGTTACGGTATTGATGACGATTATGCTGCTCCTACGAACGTCATTTCAACGGACACAACGACTGATGCGTTGTCTACATCAACTTTAAGGTCATTTGCATTAGTATTGAGAGAAGAAAATACCTTGCGCCAAATTGTTGAAAACTGGCCATGTCTATCAGAAATCATTTTGGACTTCACAAGTGATATAAATCTGGCAAGTTTAACACGGCTAAGAAATCTTCGATCTCTGAGTTTGATTTCACATTCTGATACGCCAGAATCATATAAATACATCCTTACAGTTTTGGGGGAAAATCTTCTCTCTGTGTATCTTAGGGGTTACAGCTATTTGGATGTAGAATGTATTGGCCAAACGTGCTCTAAACTCAAGAGGCTGTACCTTCACGCTCCTGCCTTGCGATTAGGCCTACATAGGCCTAATCAACCCTCAAAAACATTTCCAAATTTTAAAACAGTTGAGAGTCTAAAAGTCGATATGCGTTATGATATTGGTTCGACAGAGTTAATAATTGATCAGTGCATAAACGTCAAGGAACTCTATGTGTCCTTGGGATGCAGCGTGTACAGATTTATTGTCAAAGTCATCGAACGCACTCCTATATACAACATTCAAGAAATACATTGGGGTGCAAAGAACCATATTACTAATAGAGGTCATATACAAGCTATACGTTCTAAATATCCGAATATCCCCCTACAAGTGAATTTGGAATATTTTTTCGCTGAGACGGCAGTGTTTTATTTGAATGGGGGTCAACACAGTTTCGAGGAATTCTTCCCTCCATAAAATCTAAATGTTTGTCACTCTATGGAGTTGTTTACTGAAGATGACTACGATTTTGTGAAGGATTTATGACCAGAAAATTTGAATATGATTTGTAACTATACGAAAATGTACACCTAGGAGAAAAAGTGTTTGAGTGATTGTACAAAAACCGGTGGTTATAGAGAAAAAAATAATAAAAACATACCTTATTAGCTGATCTACATCATTTAACTATAAATGTTTTTTTAAATTCAGCTGTGATTATACTCCCTTTAGCTGCGAGGCCATATCAGGAGTTCGGGATTTGTGTCTATAGTCTATAGTAGGATAGTCCATGGAACTATTGATTTTCAATTGTTTCTATTATCGGTGTATTTTTATGGAGTAAATTTCAACTGATATTAATTTGACCAATTTGACATGGGTTTTTCATTATTTCCTTAGTGGGGATGAAAATTAATTCAGAAGCGTCTAATTCTTTCTTTTCCATATTTTTTGTAACAATAAGGGTGGCTAGTACGGTGCCTTTAAAAGACTACGCTGGTACGGGCATATGATGCTGCATCCTTAGACTAGCAATGGACTATGGAAAATAATTGGGCTAACAATATTTAGTTTATTTGATTATGCAGCTTTCTGTTTTACCGACCTAGTTCTTTTTAAAACTTAACTTTGGATAGGGGTGTCAGAGGAGGGTGGGTGTGGCTTTAGTGTTATACGAGGGTGGATCGAAAAGCAACGCACAATAATGTCTTTTTACAAAAAGTCTAATAGGTACAATTACAAATGTACGCATGAAGGGACATCTTTTTTCTATTTTTCTATACAGTTGCCAATTTTTCAACACACTTCTCCCATCGTGATACCAGTTCCGAAATACTCGTTCATAGAAGTCCGTTCGGTTGGAGTATAGCTATCTGCGGACTGCTGTTTTCACTTCTGCATCTGACATAAAGCTTTTACCAGCCAGGAATTTCTTCAGCTAGGTGTAGTGCTATTTTTATGAGTTAAAGGGCATAACCAAAGTGAAATTCAGGACATGCGTGGCGTGTATGGGGACGACTGTATGGACCGTAGCAATGTCTCCAGCAATGTCTCTTCTTCGAAGATGGCCGTGATAACCTTTCATTTGATTGGTCCCATGAAGAAATTTCTGGCCGGTAATCGCTTTTCGTCAGATGGAGAAGTGAAAACAGCAGTCCGCAGATGGCTATACTCCAACCGAACGAACTTCTATGAACAGAGTATTTTGAAACTGGTATCACGATGGAAGAAATGTGTTGAGAAACTTTGCTACTATATAGAAAAATAGACAAAAAATGTCCCTTTGTGTGTGCATTTGTTTGTAATTGTATCAATTAAACTTTTTGAAAAAAAAATTAATGTGCGATCCTTTTGGATCCACCCTCGAATATTCAGGATTGATAATGCTTAATTCTGTTTTGCCGACCGACCGGCCTCGGTGGATCCCGGGCTATGCCGCCTCTTTTACTACTATCATATTATAAAGATTCCATGCACACGAGTATACATATAAGGATAATTTGAATACAGAGCAGTTCAAATGGAGCAATAACCAAAGGGTTCATTTTGTATATCAGATTCACCAAAGAAAAACTTTTCTGGTGTTTTCCTGATATTTCAATGGGAAAGCGTACAATTTATATAAAAAATACCACTTGATAAAAGAAAAGATTTATTGGTTATGCCATATTCGGTGCAAATATGTTGTGAATGTGTTAGTAGCATTTGAAGTCGCTTGAAACTCAATGACGTACTGAAGCAATTTAGCTGATAATGCTGTTATTTCGGGGCACAGGTGTCTACTGCTTTAAACTCATCAAGCAAGAAATTCCTCCAATAATTCACCGGAGTGTCAATCCAAGGAGCTGTTATTTACATCAAAACAGAACCAACTAGAGCTCACATTAATCTTAAGGGTGTGTCGATCCAGGGTGTTGTCCTTCTCTCTTGCTCTCTCCAAACTTCCCCAACATCTCTATATCAAATCCTTTCTCCATTACTGTTTCACTCTCCTCCACTCGTAACCATTTCTCTTCATATCTGTTCTCTCTGTCTCTACTTGCATCCCTGATTGTAAATGTTCATCATTCCTCTCTGTTTCTTGTTATCGTTCGTTCTCTCTCATTCCGTACAATAAGCTGCTTGTCTCACACATATTTGGCCTTTTACTCCTCTCTCTCGTCTCCCATACCCTCTCACAACTCTTCTCTTTCTCTCCCTCTCACTTTATCTCTCCCCCTTTCTCATTCGGTTTATATTGTTTTAGTGTGTCAGCATGTCTTCGTCCGTATATCGTTTATGTGTCTATGTCTGTTTTGATGGCAATGTACGTGTGTTGGGGCGAGGGGTCTGGGTTTGAAGGGCAGACGTGACATGATTAGACACTGATAATAATATACAATAGTACCATCACTACATACGAATATGTGTCATTATGTCATAGGTCTACATGTTTGAATTTGCACTTAATTGCTCGAATTCACTTATAGAATTACTGTACAAAAGTAGGCCTCATTAAGATATTACTAATATCCATTAAAATAATCGTTACAAGTTGGAAGGAGAAGTAGTTATGACTTTAATTTCCAGTAATTATTTAATTCTATATATTTATTTATGCTGTTTATTTATTCTGTCGTTTGTCCTATATTTCTTGGTTCGTATTATGTTCTTAAGGAGAGTGTTTAAAGATAGCGCGTTTTTTATATTTTAAAGATATAAGGTGATTATGGGTAGTAATAATGTAATTTCTATATTTTTAATTTACTTCTTTAAAAAGTGTGTAACATATGTCTTTTATTACTTTTTATTTTTTTATTTTTTGTTTTCTAACAGTTTTATTGCTCAATCAATATTTCAATAATATCTTCGATAATTTTGAACTGAATAATTTTTAAATCTGATTCGAAAAGAATTTAACAAATTATATCCTTGGATTAATTTAAATTTTCTTGGTAATTGTACTATTAATTTCTGGCCAGCTATAGTAGTTTTGGAAAACTCTAATTTTCGGAATCTGGCTGCTAGTTCATCCCCAGGGATCTGAAGACTATCCAACTAATTTCACTATTTTGAAAATTTGTTTTAAATTAAGCGGTCACTACTCACTCAAAATAAAGGTGGTGCACAGTACACTCTTCCAATGTGCGGCAATATGAGGATGAGCTAAGCATTTTACGATGCTGAAAATGGTAGGAAACAAACTTTAAGGCCGGGCGCAAGTTGAGACGCAGTTTGGTGAGGTGACTCACCGTGAATTTTGTGAAACACAGAAATAAATACAACAGCGAATGTTCGCACGCAGGGTGAGGTGACGCAGTTTCAGCGCGTCCGTGAGCTGCGAAGGTCTGTGACCATGCTAAATTTCTCACTAGTGACTACGACCTGCGCGGGCTGAGCGCAAGTTGAGACGCAGTTTGGTGAGGTGAGGTGAGGTGACTCACCGTGAATTTTTGTGAAACACAGAAATAAATACAACAGCGAATGTTCGCACGCAGGGTGAGGTGACGCAATTGCATCGCGTCTGTGAGCTGCGAAGGTTTGTGATCGTACCACAGTTTTTCACTAGTGACTACGACCTGTGCGTGAAAAGTTGTGTTTGTCCACCATGGAGGAGAAATTAATCGAAGCAGTGCGAGCAAGAAAGATTTTATATGACACGTCCCATGCTGATTACTTGAAAGCAAAATTAAAATTGCAGATTTGGGACGAAATTTCTAAGGAAATTGGATTGAAATGTGATAAGTTTTTATAATTTTGTTTACGTAAACAAGATTAATTAATTATGAGGGTACAAGGGAAATCGGTAGTAGTCTGTGTTATTTGACTTTGAGGTAGTAATGCCTTCTTGTAAATTTGTAATGTTGGAATTAGTTTAGGGATAAAGCGGCAGTATTATAGGTAAAATAAATTATATAAAGGATCGTATTCCATGCGGTTGTAGAGGTGAAATATTGATGTCCGCTCTTCTCTTCAACTCATCATATTTATTGTTTATCAGTTTGTTTTTATGGTCTTTTCAATCAAAAGCGTTTCTTGCACTAATTTCTATACAATGTGTTCAATTTGTTCTTCTATAAATGCCTCTTTTTTTACCACTGCCGTTTTTCGCTGTACCCTTTATCTGTTTTAGAAAACATTTTATATACAGTAGACTTCCTGCGAAGATATATATACATATATATACATTGAAATGTATTTTCATCGTTTATAAATGTTTTATAATTATATACAGTAAAATAAATACATTTCTCCATGTTAAGGAACAGACAATTTGAAACGATACATTATCTCAGAATGATTTTATTTACTACGAACTACCAATTAGTTCTATCACTTTATCATGATTAACTTTACGATTTTCCGTTCAGAGTTGGGGTTTAAACCTTTCCTTAAAGAAACTTAGTATCAAACCGGAATTTGAAAAGTAACTTTAATTGAAATTTCAATGCTTGAGAAAAGAAATGGTGTTACAGTGACGTTACAAAATAAGAAACATTAGACAACGTAAGTTATTACATTTATTAAAAAGTATGTATGTATTATGTCTTAAAGATGAATTTTTATATCGTCATTATTATGAGACATAGGATCCGAGGAACTAAGTTAGGTTGATGTGGCATGGAGTTGCGTTGAGTCATCGTACTGGATACAGTCTCGTTGAAGACACAAAGAAAAACTTAATACCGCTTTAGGTAAAACCGAGGCTTCTTGTATAACGGTAGCTCAATCCCTGATTTCGAAAGTTATTTGAAACGTTAAAGTTTATAAAGGACAATTTTGGGTGTGTAAACAGAAGTTATGCTTTGTTTTGATACAAAATAGTGGGCTAAAAGCGATGCGTTACATAGTAAAGAAATTTAAAAACATACAACAAATATCTTACTAGCAGTAGAAATATTTATATGCACCATTAACATCCTTGGGATGTCGAATTCGTCCTTAAGGATGAATTCTCCGTGTGTCTTTCTTTTCTTTAAATAATTACTTTTTGGAAGCTTTTCGTGTAATGTTAAAATTACTTGTTCTTCGAGTTCATCTGACTCTGATTCTGAACTTAGTAATGATTCTATGTACATGGCAGCCATCGTGCACATTGCTCACTGTCTCGTAAACACGCAGTTGGTGATAGAACTGCTTCCCAACTTTCGCTCTCCCTGCGCGCAGTTGATTGAATCCTGCTTCCCGGCGTCACTCTGCGTCACCTCACCAAACTGCGTCTCAACTTGCGCCCGGCCTAACAGAACGCTTTACGAACGCAGAAGGAGAGCAGAATTCTGGGAGCTGGTGGCCTGGTGGTAAACCTAAATAACTTAATCTAGGCTAGTTGCAAAATATAAAGGCATAGACAGTACCTGTGGAGTTATAGAAAATGTCAACCAATGACATGGCTCGTATTATCTCAAACAAATATACTAAATTGCTCCTCTGATTAGCTATTTCCCATATGCCTTTAAGTTTTGCGTGTGCTTTAGGTATATCTCTAGACAAGGCGCGCAGAGATTGCAGTGCATCTTTGGAAAATATATTTTGGTAATTTATAACCCATCTCTATTTTGGAATATTCTTAGTTTCTGGTAGTTTCTTGAATGTTGTTTATGCCAGTAAATAAGAACATGGATGGTCATTGACACATGCGAATTATAGTATTTTGCTTAATGACACAATCAAATAAATAGCAGTAGTAACAGTCTGCCACTCCTAGCGAGCCATATTGCACATATTTTACCATGGGGAACGTATGCCTATTCCTAACCTACTTTAAAGTACTAATGTCATGACCTCGCCCCTATCGAGCTAAGTCCATCCCATATTTCAAATTTCAGATTAGATGCTAAGAAACTTATGACTTATAAGGAACGTGGATGTGGGAATCACATGCAGCCTTTCAACCGGTTATCAGTCGTATGATGTTTTCTGAAAAAAGATAAAGAAGTATGAGTTGAACAGAAGGTTGGGGGAGGGTTGAAAGTGAAAAGTTTTGGGGACTGAAACCTGGAATCAGGCGAATCTTAAAGCAATCCGGAAAGTTCCGATTTCTCCAGATAGGGCTCCAGTCAAGAATAAGGTTGCAGCCTCACTGATATTAGGTAATTCCAGTTCTTGGCAAGTCTGCGAGGTAAATTAGTAAAAATAGTAACTCTATAATACCGTAATACTAATAACGAAAACAATAATAGTAGTGGTAATAGTAATAGTTAGCAACTTAATAATAGGAATATCAGCACCAGTAATAGCAGAAGTTAGTTATAATGGATTAATAATTAATTAATAGTTACTTTCATAAGATGTGACTTCGATGAGAAGACGAAGTAAATGAACCATTTTCGTCTTGTTTCCTTCGTTATCAAGTTCCTTGTGCACATGTTTATTTTAAAAAAATCTAGGTTTGTTCGTAGCTCTGAGTTTGCCTTACTACAGAACTGACGAAATAAATCAGTATTAGCGAGGCTGGAATGTTGTGCAAATCCAGGCCAGACCCATTAACATAAATTAAGCGGAGTGCCAGAGCTAGTGCAAACGGCTATTACTCATTACGACCCAGCACGCAATATCAAACTTCGCTAAAAGATTAGCTTCGTATCAAGATAATGCAGTTAAGAATATTATGTCTATTTCATGGTAGAAATCATGCTGAGTTCCTTTTTATTTAGCGCCCATGAAATGTAGGATAAATAATTCTGGTATGATAATTTACCTAAGCTCTAGAGATTTATTTACGCGGGTTTCACTCTCCTTTTTCATTTACAAAGGGGAGTGGTCATGTTTATTGTTGAAGAACTCTGCTTGAAACTAGAATAGAGTCAGAGAGACAATGAAACTTTTACAGCAGGACAATTTTCCTCTGCATGAGCACGTCAAGAGAAACTTAGCAAACATGAAGTGACAAGAAGTGCAACAAAGTGACGTCTTTCATAGGCGGGCAAAGAGCAGTGGCCAGTTGATACAGCCTGCATGGCAAATAAAAGAACACGTAGGGAAAGAAATATTCATACAAAAACAAATGTGCAATGCGGGTTTTCTAAGAGTCTGTGAAGAATAAACGTTCGTCACGTCACAGTTCAGCATTTAATATTTATATTATTTCTTCATACTAGTCATTCAAAAAGTAGTTCACTATTCTGGAATAGAATGTACCAAATAATGCAATACGTACAATAAAATGTTGGTTTACAGGGTGCAAATTAAACTATAGTAGATGAAATTAAAATAAAGTTAAAACTTGTTTTATGTTTTGAAATTAAGTCCATTGTTTAAGAGTATTACTTCCACAGAATTGCAACAGCGTACTGCCAGATCGCTTGATGCGGAGGAAGTGACCTTATCTGTCACTCGTACAAAACGAAAACAATACGTAAAGGAAAACGCCTGGACATGTCCTAACTGCATGAGACTTGTGGTCCACGTGATGTTTTCATTGAATTTGCAACAAAACTACCAACTTTATTGAAAATCCGCAAAAGAATAATTCAATCCTTATTTTTAGTCAGATAGGCTGTATCGGAGACGCAGCCGCATTGTACGTGAAACACCTTGGTGAGCTGCCTAAATCTAGAGAACCGTGAAAAATTGTATGTCTTCGTATCTCATTGGGAAAAATGCATTTCACAAACCTGCAACTAAATATTCATAAGATAACTTTTATGCATTAGTAGGAAGAGGCATAATTGTATCCGTCTTTGTGGTTATGATTATGCAGGCCTCATTCTGCAACACTTTTTTCCCTTCTCATTACATTTCTGAGTTTTTACAGACTGAACTTATAGTGAAAATACATAGTCGGAATGAAATGCTTCCGCTGTATTGCAGATATCAAGTTGTTTTTAAGAACTTCACCTTGAGGAAAGCAAACTCTTATTTCTAGCACCATGTTTCTCCCTACAAATATGGAATATAGCATTATATACCATAATTAAATTGATATTTTATGTTATTCACTGATTAACAATATTTTTAATTTCCTCGAAAGCCCACCATTTTGCTTTCAATGTCATCCTTCTGCAAAGCCCTCCGTTTGGGTGATGTCGAACATTAAGCGTGGTTTCCACATTCATTTGTCAGGATATGACGTATTTCCGTTAGGCTCACATCTACGAGTATTTCCGTGTCATACGGCTTTAGTAAGTGCAACCCCCCCCCCCCATAAGACTGATTTTAAAGATGTTTACACCTAAAAATTTTGACAGTAAGCATAATATTTATTCAGTAGAGCATAACTAATGTTTAGCTTTATACCCAGATTTGGCAGTAAATTCGATTGCCCGACAGAAGAAAGGAAACCGGCGATAATTATGTCTGTGTTGATTAAATAGGCACTTTTAATGTGACAGTTTTGAGTAAAATGTGCTGTTTCCAAAATCATAAAATAAGCAAGCAAAATCGTTTTTCTTTAAGAATAAGCAAAATAAGCACCGCCTATCACATAAAGTGTCCGCCGCCGTGGGTGAGTCGGTAGCGCGCCTGCCTTCCACTCGGGTTCGATTCCCGGCCGGGTTGGGGATTTTTCAGTGGTGAAAAAATTCCTTTCCCTGTTCAGGACTGGGTGTGTGTGTGTGTGTGTGTGTCCTAAGGTTTAAGTAGGTATTGGGACTGGCGCACCCCGGTCACAAATCCGCTGAGAATATCCCCTTACGGGATCACCAGGGGTTGCTCGCGAACCTAAGGAATACCTTTTATCAAATAAAGTTAGGAGTGTCTTACGAAATATAACATGTGTGCTTATTTTCAGGAGCCTGAAATTAATGTGCATTTTGCGCAGAAATCCGGGCTCTATAAATTACACTATCGTTTCTCTGATTGTTGTTCATTCTTACTTAAGTCAACGTGTAAAAGAATTCCGACTTTTATACTGGCTATGAGGAAAATTAATGTTATTAGAAGGTCGGACAGATTCGGAACGTCTATGGGGTGCTAGTCAGCAGACCTAGGAAATGACGCAGTTGGCGCGCGTTCTGTTCTGTCCTGCCCTGCCCTGGTTGGTAGTGGTGGGGAAGCGCGACATTGTGTGCGCATAGTCATTCACTGTTTAGACCTGTGTGTGAACGTTTGTTGTCAACCAGTGGAATCCGCCTGAGGAATATAATTATTATATTATATTAGCACGTGCCCGCTGCTTCGCTCGCGATTATTTACTCAACTGCTAGATGTTTTATTTAACATTAAAATAATTAAAATATAATATTTATTAACGCTCACGTTGTTTTTACAGAAATGGCAGGAATTACATAAACTTTATATATACTAGCTTAAAAGGCCCGGCGTCGCCCGGGTTTTGTATTTTGTAATATGAAATTAACTTATGGAGGACTTTCGATTTTGAAACTCTAGGTCCTTATATAATATGTATGTAGAATTCGAAATGAGGAAGAACGACATATGACAATCAGACTAATCCCTCAGAAAACGCTAGATATAGCTTTTTATGGCTCATAGAGGATGTCGAATGTTGCATTCCATTGCTTCTACACACCATGCCTGGGAGGAGTGCAAATAAGAAGAAAAATAAATTCAGGTTACATAATATTGTATTGTCTTGACAGAAAATTGTATTTCTCACTCTCATATTACCATACAACCGTTTCGGGGCTGAAGTAAAAAATAAATTCAATATCACTTTCATATTTTCCTTCCCAAAAACCTGGGACATACTATAACTTACTGCGCGCGTAGGACTGAAAATGTTCCATCCCATTTTGTCTTCTTTTAGTTGCTTAGGGCCTCTGATAAACATCCCTAGGTCTATTTCTCAACTAATACAAAGCCTACAGCTATGAGTGACGTATCAGTGGATAGAATTTGTTACCGACTTCCGATATAGCATACTCACTGCAACTAAGTTGTCCCTGTAATACGACCGCTTATTCTACATCAAAATGTGAAGTGAAAAAATGATGTTTTCCATGTCGAGGGTAGAGAAAGTTTTGTGACTGCTTTATTTTCGTGGATTTTATTCTTCAAGAATTATTTTCACATTTACATCGATTGTATCAGAATTTGTTAAAGCCCAGTAATATAATATAGTTTCCAAAGTCCTATGCGAACACCGTAAACAAAACTTTCGTTATGTAAACAATTGAAAGCAGAACTTTCTAACTCTGCCTCATTTCACATTTCCGACTTTTCCCGTGGATTTTCCATAAATTTTCTTTCATACAAACCTTGTCATGACAATTACGAACACAACAAAAAAAGAATCAGCCAAATCGGTCGAGCCGTTCTCAAGTGATATTCATGTTGTGTCATAATTCATATGTTTCTGAAGGATCTGTGTGTAAGATTTCATAAAAACTAACCAAAGAATGTAGACGGGTATAGAGATTATATATTAGCGGTATAAAACAGCTAAGGGAAGGATAGTATTGTTGAATAGAATTTTCTCCTGATTCTATAGGATCTGGTTTTGTATAATCCTTCAAAGAATTTAAATTTGTATAGGGATTGGAAAATAGGGGTAGAGAAGAGCTAAGGTATGATCCTATTCTGTTATTATTGATGCCTAAAAATCTTTCGAAGTATTTATACTTGTATATAGATTATGTAATAGGGTAGAAAACTGTTCGAAGAATGTAGATTTGTACAGACATCACAACGTATGGGTAGAAAACAGCTAAGATGTGAACTGTTCTGTTATTCAAGTTACTTAAAATGTTCTTCTGATTCTACAGCATTTGTCTTTAAAATCTTGTAAAAATCTCTCAAAGTATCTAGATTTGAATAGAAATTATATAATATAGGTAGGCCTATACAACAACTAAAGGGTGATTTGATCTAATATTTTGTTGCCTAGAAAATATTTCTCATTCTAGAGGTTATATTAGTATAATTTGATGAAAATTTGTTAAAGTATGTATCCTATATTTGTATAGCAATTACACCTTATAATAAGGGTAGAAAACAACTACGGGAATTTTTATATATTAATATTAATATGTACAGTACTAATATTATTATTACATTGTGTAGACTATTGTAGATTATTAATTTGTATTAATATTGTCATCATAGCAATACATTAATATAAATAATAATTTTCTCCGGGTTATATGGGGTAAGTTATGTAGGTAATGATTGGTGAAACACGGCCAAAAGTGTAGATCTGTATACAAATTATGTGACAACAGAGATAATATAGACCTAATAAACTAAGGGATGGTTTGTGAATTGCAGAGCAGGGAAACTTTCATGAGCAACACAACAAAAAGAGGCGCAGGATCATTAAAATCGGCGTCTCAACATCAAAAAAGGACACACATTCGCACAAATTGCTTCGCAATGCATTCTACATAAAACACACAATATTTCAAAGGATTTTTCCATGAATTTTTAATTAAAAAGTACCATCGTCTTGCCCTATCTATAACCGGATAGCATGCTCTTAAAGCCTCGGCAATTCACCGCCCATTTTAACTGTAATACGTTTTCATGTTGATAAATTATATTAAAATATGAAAAGGGCGTAACAAGGTATTAAACTAATAAGGCATTTGATAAGGTAATTAGACATAAAAGCTACTAGCAAAAAGGATCAAAATATAAAATAAATAATTCAACAAATATCTAAATAAAAGTAGTGCAGATTTACAAGATTAGGAAAAAGTTTAATTCATTCTCTTCCCCAGCGGGTCAATCTTTCAGTATGGATACAAGTAGCCAGTAAATATCCTTTATTATTGAGTCCACGAATAAAATATTTAAGGATTTTTACGTAATTGCTAGTAGGTCTATTTTATAGCCTATATATTTTATATTTTATAGCTTTAGCGCTGGAGCAATTACCACTCTATTACTCGTAAACCATTCAAAATATAAACGTGGTACTTGATGTATAATAAAATTAAAATATTTCCCTAAAGCTTACATGCTTGAATCATTTTCTGGTCACAGAAATAAACAAATTGTCGCATAGTCAAAATATGCTTCTTCCTGAACAGTTCACGGTCGTCACAAATCAGTCCGACAATAAAGCGCATGGAATAATTACCACTCAATTACTCGTAAACCATTCGAGATATAGAGCTGGAACTTCATTTATATTAAAATTCAATTATTTCACTAAAACTTTCTCGCTTGAAGTTTTTTCGGGACACAAAAATACAAAAAATTGTCGCATAGTGAAATTCGCTTCTCCCTCCATGAATTTTGTGCAACGGGTGATGTTTATAAAATAAAATAAAAACATTTGTGCCCGCTTTTTTAAGGCTCTGTTTTAACCAACAGTAGGGCTGATGTGTGTAGATTATTCCTGCACAAATTTCACAGGAATCCGACCAAGGGTTAATTAAAGATTACGAGTTTAATCACGCGGTGTAAGGATTTTCTAGTCTGAGTAAAAGTTGACTCCCAGTACCCAGTCTAGCCACCACGTAGGCGTGGTGATAGCTAGTAGGTAACTCGCAACGAAGCTGCTAATAGGAATCACTCATAGACGTTACGGAAATGACTGAGCTCTACAAAGAAATTGCAAAAATTTTAATCATTTAGGTCTATTTAAGGAGAATGTATTCAAAATTATTATATTACATACTATGATTTTCTATGCGTTTAACATGGTGATAAGGTATTTATTCTTTTGGTTGAAACACTAAAGAAATTAACTTCAATCTGTACCCCATTCTATTTCTCTATGGAACATTCCGCCATTGATTTGATTTAGCAGAAAAGTGTAGTCTTCTGTAGGTTCCATTTTGTGGAGACACAGACTAAATTAATCGATCTGTTGAATCCATTGGAAAAGAAAGAGAGGATTCTTGAGGATAAGGCAGGGATAAAGTCGAGAATAAAGGAATGCGAATGTGTCAGAAGAGAACTCGGTGTACCCGCAAGCGGCCGCCAATCGTTCCAGTAATTTGTCAAATCCAGGAGCTTTGGGAATTCTAGAGAACCATGTGCTCGTAATAGTAGATCCGTCCTGCACTGCAGTTGGGGTTAAACAGAAATCCTTAGACCATAAAGTTCGGTACAGATTAGCTTGGAATTAAGTTACAGCTTTTCCCGTTGTGAATCAAATTAAGGTGAATTTGCTAAAGGGGTCTCATCCTCTTCTCCTTTGCCTCAAGAGAAAGGAGAATCAAAGTTTGAACAAACAATGTTAAATTGGAGTCTGGTAGGAATGCTAACCATCAAAGCTTAAACTGAGTACATATAGGCTTAGCTTATAGGCTGAATATTGATATTGGTTCTTTTCCTTTGAATAACATTACATTTACTGCATTGTAATCTTTTGTTCTCTGGATTTCTACATACTTTGTGAGAATATTCATGAAGTAAAAGAATCACATCTGTAGCCTAAATCATATTAATCCGCGCAATACCGATGAGATTAGTTAATATGAAATTACAGACAAACAGGAAATTCCTTGTTTCTTCCTTTGGACATTCATTCTTATGTATTTTCAAATGCAATGTGAAACTTGCCTCATCTTGAAGTTTTAGAGGCGTGAGAGTATAAATTATTATTAATTAAAACAGGTTAATGTTAATAAGTTGTACGCCGTGGCGTAGTAGTTACGGCACTGCGTTACAAACCGGAAGGTTGGGGGTTTCGATTACCCATGAGGTAGTTGGGATTTCTCAATTGGCCTAATAATTTTTTTAGCACTATGGTCCTTGGGTCATCTCAGCCTCTATCAGAAATGAATACACTAAGAGCAATCTGGGTGGGGGTAAAGGCGTGCAGAAGGTTGACAACCTTACCACCTTCGTTCGTGTGCCAAATGTCTAAAATCTGGAAGCCTCAACCTCCTGGAACCCTGGACCCCTTTATAGGGAACAATTTACTTACTTTTTGTGTAGAGGTTATTATAAAAGTATATAAGACCATAAAATAAAATAAAAATAAATTAAAGAAAATATAGACTATAGACTAGATTTTGTATTTGGGTAAGACACCTTCTGAGGTTGTGACACAAAGAATGGCGACGACTTACTCTTATTTTTAAAGGGACTTTACATGAAGAAAATTTCCTTTTTTCGCAATTTTCTCGAAAACGGTACCAACGACTTTGTTTAAATTGTGTACTTGGGGGGCTTATACTAAGAGCTAAAACTGTTATCATCTGTAGGTTATTCATTGATAAATTTACTTCCTGGTAGTTGTTAAATATGAGATTTGATTTCAACAAAGATTCTATATCACTAGTGCACAGTATATGGAAATGGGGTTGATTGGTTCCACCGTAAAATTTTAAGATACGCATATATTCAAAACTAAATATTCAATTTTACCCATGTAATTCTGACATATACAGTATTAAAATATTTTGAATTACGTAGGCTACAGGTTTTTTTTTTGTCTTCTTACCCTGTTGAGATCAAATGAGGTGCCATTATATTTATTAGTGCATTAAGGCTGAACCAGTTTACTCCATGTTGATATCTGAAGGATAGTTATCAGCCGACCCCCACTGTTTGTAGAAACTCAATCTCCTGATGTACAATAAAGCTTTGCTTCAAACAACTGAATACGCGCTCTTAGTAATATGGCGTCTTATTCTATAACAGAATGTGAAATGATAAAGATGTATTGGTCTGGCTTAGCGTAAAGAAAGTTACATGAATGCATTTACTAGATTTTATTTGGTAAATGTATCCTTCGGGGATGCGATACAATATGGAACGACATTCTTTTCATTTTTACAACCAATTTATATAAAGAGAATGCCATAAATAATATATATCATTAAGAGGCAAACTTTTATTTGGTCAGAGGAAGTTATTTGAGTTTCATATAAGGTTTTTTATAGGAAATTTTCATTCTTTCGTTGCATTTTTTAATATTTTGTTTTCAAAATAACCTTTTTCAATAATACAGACAAAGCGATCTCATAATTCCTTACCACCAGATAGTTAAATGCGTATTAATTTGGCATCCTTATTGTGAGATAAGAAAGTACAACATTCATTAACAAAATATAGTAAAACTAAGGATAATAACAGAAAATACAATAGCAAAAGCAGTAATATAGAATACTTAAATCTTGCCCATTATTTATAATTATCTATACTGCTGTATATTCTCTTTAAAAAAAACTGTATTTAAAAGTATTAAGTCTTTTTTAAATTTTTCGTGTCATCTTTTCATAAATTTAAGGTCATTATATAGGTCATTTTCAGACATTTTTAGGTCTAGTCATTACCCTTATCTTCTCTCCAATGAGAAAATAAAAACCTAAATGTTACAGCTCTTTAGCTCGGCTATGCATGGATGGATTTCATCTATTCAACAAAGTAGAGATGATAGGATGGGAAGGGAGAGGAAAGCCTGTAATCTCGGTCTTATAGCAACAGGAACGAAGGAATCCCTGCCTGATAATGAAGGCTGTAGGCGAAAATTGTCAGTGCTCTTAGAGTTACGACTGACTTTTCGCTGTTTGCATTACAGTAGCGGTGGTGACGTAAACGCTTTTAATCTGCGTAATAAAAATTCCTTCCCTCTTCCATCCACTACCTTCATCCCTGTTTTTCATGTTCTCAAGCGCTGTTTTAACTATGTACAGACTAGGTCCTGCAATCTCCAGCGTTCACTCTAGCGATTTTAAATACCATAGGCTTGCTTCCGTAATTCCAGGCATTTCTTAGGTTCATCTTTGTTCTAATGGCCTTCCTTTTGATAAGCCATCCTCGAAAACCATAAGAATCTCCTGATTTCACAGTTGAATCACCACTTTAAAGCAGAAGAATGCATATTAGGTTTGCTTTAATCATAAAATGAAGACTGTTGTTACAAAGAAATGTTCCAGGTTTACATTTAGCGCAGTTTCTTTTAATATCAGGATCCCTTGACAGGAAATTACACTGGGTATAAGTTAAACTTATTTTAAAAGGGATTTAATTATGGAATTAAAGATTACTCTGTAATAAAAAAAAAAAATGTTTTGTAAATTGGAGCCTGAAATTTGAAAGATAATAAATGAATCCAGAGGGTTGGAAGGAAAGCCAGACATGCTAGGCTTATTTGCATTGTATATTTACCTTAGGCCAATTTATTAGACGTACAGCTTAAACCCGACATTATAGCTAAATCTTGTCCCTCTCATTAATCTATGTCTCCGTCTCATTATCTCATTAATCTAATTTTTAATTTACGCCGAGTGCACGCAAGATGTAGGCCACTCCTTATTAGACACACGGTTACATGATCATTATAGTTATGATAGACGGCAATTCCTTTCTCCTTTAACTTAGGTTATAATACAAACCCTAAAAACATGGAATAAACTAAATTCAGTATAATATTAAAATTAACATGAAAAGAATTGATTTCATGTTAAATATAGCTTGTTTACTTTGCAGTTTGATTTGCAGCTTTTAAGGCTTGGAGATTGTTCCGTATGTGATATTAATCGATTGTCTATTGTCACTGAGTATTGAGTAATTCCAAGAATAAAATGCATCAGATTATATGCAATATAATAATTACTTTCTTACGTGTGTTATTTAGGCCTAAAATCGATCACAGAATGGCGAGCGCGCCGCTCTTTAGCCGGTTAGCCAGTTCGGGGAAAGCATAACTGATCTCACTGTATCTCAAAGCCTGGGTAAGGTATACGCCTACTAGTCATACAAAATCTTAATTTGAGAGAAATTCATGGCAGTGAAATAATATAGCATAGTGTCGATGGGCTACGTTTGAGCCAACGAGTGTTTATGAAGACTATGATATGCGCTAGCATCAAAATAACTCAAGTGTCAATCTATTCATATTATTCAAGTACTCATGTTCGAATTTTTTCTTTGTATTTAATGTACGTTTCTTGTATTCATGTACATCAGTTCTTCTTTAATTTATTATTAATCATTATTATTATTATTATTATCATTATGTATTTCATGTTTTTGCCCTGGCTGAGTGGTAGAGAAGGCCTTATGGCCTTAACTCCGCCAGGTTAAATAAATAAATAAATAAATAAATAAAATAAATAAATAAAAATAAAATAACAATAGCGACAAATGTAAAAGTACCCCTATGAGATATTTGGCAACACCGCTTACAATCAGAGTTGGTAGTTGTGATTAAGTACTCAGTGCCATTACGATCAATTCATGCATCCCTCGACATTGGTATCATAGGTTTATCAGTCTCCATCAGTTGCATTTCAAATTCTTTATGTTTCAAGATCAATACTCACGTTTAAGTACTTTAAGTTTTAAATAATAGGGTATCTAGTTTAAATGTAATGTTTTTAATGTTAAGTTAGCCTAATATCACACGCACATATAAATAAATATAAATATATATATATATATATATATATATATATATTGAATTTTAAGCAAACAAATGTTGGCGCTATTGCAATTTTGTCTTTGGCACTTAAGTAATCTTCTCTCCCTAAACTGGCGCTTATGATCGAGAGCCAATAGTGTATGTTCACCCTTTAAAATAATAAAGTGTTCTCTATTACAGGCCATGGAAGCCCATAGGGTTCCAGGAATATGAGGCTTCCAGATTTTTAGACAATCGGCACGTGAAGGTGATAAAGTTGTCAGCCTTACGCACCGGTCGCCTTTACCTCCCAGGATCTCTCCTGGTACTCATTTCTGTTAGAGGCTGAGTCGACCCCAGGGTCATAGAGCCACCAAAAGTATTATGCCATTTGAAAAACTCCAACGACCTCATCGGAGATAGAAACAGCGACTTTCCTGTTTGTGTGCGCAGCGCCTCAACCACTACGCTACGGCGTACCCCCTTAAAATAATAAAATCTTATAAATAATACTAGCAGTTACTTTCGAACACACCTCAATAGAGAATGTAAGTAAATAAAAATGAAAAGAAAACACTAATTCTTTTATAAACCTCCCATACTTTATATACAAATAGGTATTTGAATTGCCTTCAATACTGTCAAGTTTCAGTCTGAAAGTCGTCCATAGTTAAAAATGTGTTACAGTTAGTAAACATGGAACCAGCCTTAATTATAGTACATTTTCGAGGATGATTTCGTGTGTATCTAAGAAAGTTTTGTCTCCCCGCCTGAAGATCTTCCTTTTCTTTATCTTTGACATTCGTGGCAATCATTAGTAGAAAGTCTTTTGGCTTACGCGGCAGTCACATTCATATGCGCCTCATCTAGGACACCTTTGGAGTACTTCAAGTCGTGCATTCATTCCCTTGATACCACTTTGGTTCTCTGAGTTAGAGAAGACAGTCCCCGGGAAAGGATTAAAAGAAAGCATAGGTCTCTGACTGGTTTAATACACCCCTGGTAGTCAGTCAGTCTGCTTGTGTTTGTGTAAGCCTTCTCATCAAGCACTCATCTTGTGGCCATGCTTCCTTATCTGTGTGTGTGTGTGTGTGTGTGTGTGTGGTGTGTTTGTGGAGGTTTCGTACAGTCAGTGCAGAAAACCAAAGTCACATTCTATGCAGAGTATAAAGCACTTCGAATACGCTGTGTTTATTAATGCTATATTGTAACAATCAAGTGGCTGATAAAAAGAATTACGACTTTCAATGGCCAGGAAGAATCATCGGTTCCGTTTGTGTTCTTGAAGACTGTAATAATTTAAATTTAATAATATTTTGGTGTGTAAAGTGTCAAACTGTGGATCTGAGTTACTAGTCCGAACCCAATTCACTTTTATTTAAAGTCTCTCTCCTGGTTATTTATGAAATAGTGTTAAAAGCTGGAAGGTATTTTGAGAGTACAAAGGCTTTGCCAATATGAGTGTTAATAGTAGAATTTATTTTGAGAGAAGGAAAGTTTGCAGATAATAATTATATCTGTTAACCTGCGCACTATACATTGTTTTTAGACGGCTCTTCATACAATGAATAAGTAATAATTATTAACTTTGTTTCAGTAAACACTATGCGTTTATGAAAGTCATTCAACTCGTAGTTTACTCACTCTCGCAAGTCGTTCCAACTCATATTTCACTCACTCTCTCAAGTCCTTCATCTCGCGATTCACTGATTTCTCACCAGACGGCAGGTGTGATCGGAATTGGTACCAAGGTCAATATCGATTTTGCTCTGATATGACCAAACACTGGGAGCATTAACAGTACAATTTTTCGTTCGTCCTGTCTATACACTGAGGCTATATCCGCTAGTAAGAATGTTATGAGCTTGTAATATTTACTAAGTTTGTTATTCCTTACGTAAAAGCTCAATTTAATTATCAAAGAATAATTTCCCACATTGTAGAGTGTCATAGTACCGGTACGCTAACAGCATATTTTCACTGTAATTATTTTTAAAGTTATTTCTCTTATATTACTGAACTAACCTGTTGTATGCAATGTTGTACTGTTTTCTTCATTTCTTGGGTAACTATTTAGTATTATCCTCACTGCTACTTGTTATATTTCTTCTGCTTCGTAGGAACTTTAAGAACCCGTATTCACAATTGTCGCCATTACACATTTCGATTAATCGAACGATAGAATGCAGTTGATCTCTAACACAAGGAACGACTTAACTCAAGGAATGCTACGTGACTATCGGAATAAATTAATAAAATCAGTTTGTTTCTTGGCCGCCCGCGCCGTGAGGTATGTATATACTTAAAAAGTATAATACATAATGGATTAAACAATTTGTCGCTTTATTCTTAACCATAAAGTTCATAGTTACTAATACTGTGATGATATAAACAATTATATAGTGCGGAGAGGTAATGCTATTTGGTGTCTTCTGTTTAAGTCAAGAACCGCCAAAAATATTTTAAAAACCATCTCCACTATCATTAATAAGATTAACATTATCCTTATTGCTAGTCCAAAAGTCATACTAATTGTATTGTAATTACTGTCGTCTATTTTCATGCGCCGGCACTTCATCAAAATTTGTAACCTCAATGTAATGTTTAGCCTTCTTCCTTGGCAGCCTTGTATTTCAAGGAAATATTATTGTATAAGTATTGGATTAGCCATACATTCTCTTTTGAAACAAATGAATATCCTACATTCTGCATCGTTAAGCAAACATTCTGAATGTACTTCGGGTCACCTTAAAGGAAATTTTAGGTAATATTTAAATTATATTATTTAGAATATTCTTTTCGTGAATGTTACAATTCGATATCTTTATATTATACTGAGATTTCTAATTAATGTCGCTGTGCCGATACTGGCCATGTTATTAACTCAGTTTTCATCTAATTTTGCGTCACTTGTTAGGGTTCTCTGCAGATTGCAACGTGTCTGTCGTACAAAAAGCCCCTCTGCTTACCATGGTATACGAGTCATGGGATTATCCGTGATATTTTATGTGTTTAGAAATGTTCGTGGTGCCTAGGTAGTAATTTATGGAACGAACTTAAAAGTGCGGGAGTTTAATAGTGCGGAAGTGAATGACAAAAGTGAGTCAAATAATGAAGTGATAATAATATCCATAGCTTAATGTTGATGTTTGAAATTTTACAATGAACTAGCAATTTAAACTGTCATTCGAGTGGGTCAGATTCTACAGTACGAAAGAATCGTGAATCGTGATCCCAGCCCCATTGATGGAAGTAAAATGAAGAAGTACTGGAAAACACCAATGTGGGACATGTGAAAAGAAGAAGACTAAAGAAGGGAGACATGACGATATTATCTGGGAAAGAGGTAAGAAATTTTCATTTCTTTTATTAAAAACAGTTTTCCCCTGAAAATTCTACATGTCACAGTTTTTCGGATCAAAACACTGCTCAGACCAATTGGAATTTTACAAAGTATGCTTAACATACTATACAGATTTTTGTAGGCCTAATGTAAGTCCTAGATTAGAGTGATGAGTTTAAATTTAGAAATTAAAATTAACTTAAAAGTTACTCTTAGGTAAAGAAAAATAATAAAATATAGTAGGCTGATTTCAATTATTTATTTAATTTAGAAGTATCGTGTGTAAACTGTGCTGAACCTATAACTGAAGTTAGCCTACAAAAATTAAATAAGTGTATATTTGTAAATAAAATCTACTGTGATAGGTAATGTTTTCGAAGTATAGCCTATAAGGCGTATGTTATACAATTTGATGAATAAGTTGGGTGCATAATCGAAACCAAACCGAACTTAAAGCTTGTAAGAAATAAATCAGTGTATGACCGCATACAATAGTACTAATAGAATTATAACAGTCACCAAAATAATAAGAAGATCTTAGGTAAAACTTAATGAAACCAAAAAAATATATAAATTGTAGAATTTGAAACCACTTATGATTACAACGATTTGAAGGTCTGGTTACAAAACTAATGTGTTAAAAACGGCACTCAAATTATATGGTAGATATATTGAATTTGGTGATGGCACTTCACAATGCATATGACTGTATAACAAAAGGTTTTCTAATGGAAAATTAATCAAGGAATATTTTTTAATGTAAAATTTGTTTACTTCTTACTTGATTCAGTTTGTCTAAGAAACTTCATTTTGTGCCTTGATACCCTTACAGTTATCATCATCAGTGGTATAGCAAAATTAAATTTTATAGGCCGATTTAGACCTACCGATTGATGTGGCTGAGGTGGCTACGGCGCAAAGGCGAATACTCGATTCGAATTTACTTACCCTTGACTCAATGAAAAAAAAATGAAATGAGAGAATTAAAAGAAATAAGTTAATAATAAAAATTATAATAATAAAGTAATAATAATCATAGGTAACATTAGGAGAAATTAGGTTTTTACCCATAAATTCACGACCAACGACTTAAATCATCTTGAGAGAATTCGAACCTCGAGTTACATTGTTTTGTGAGTATTGAGCGAACAGTCGAAGAATTTTACATGAAAATAATTTATAATAATAATAATAATAATAAATCTATATATAATACATAGGTCGTTTCACACCGATAATTTCCATAACGTATTTGGTTCATATGCATTTTATACAGTATATACCCTATCGCTTTGTTAATTTATTAAGCATGGGTATGAAGATGTTTCAGTTGTTCTATCTTTGTGAATTTACAAAAAAATATATATATATCAATTGCATGTATATGCGATAAATGAAAATGATAAAAATAAAACGATAAAATTATAACGATTGGTTGAAATTCCACATATTCTTATTGTTGATTGGTCACTGGTTGATGAGTTAAATAGTCACCATAATCATAACAACTTAATGAAACAAAAAACATGATAAACTGTAGAATTAAGCCACTCCATGATTTAAAATGATTTTGAGCTCTGGTTATGTAATTAATATGTTGAAAATGGCATTCAGGTTACATATTTAATTTTAATATTGGGTAAAATTCGATATCGAGAGAATTGTAGGTTTAAACTATATTTTTCCAGAGCTGTGAAGTTATGGAAACGTTACCATTGAATAACAATATCAAAATTTTTTTGTTACTATTTCATAATCTATCACGAGTATCTAAGTACAAATGATTTTGTAAAAATTAAAATTAATTTAATAAATACATTTCTTTCCGTAACTTGATGATGAGACATGTTCCACTGTTGACCTTACACGTGATAGATTGAATTTCGAAATTAATGTAATGATGTGTGCTGTTCGAGTGGACAGTAATATTTGAAGTCCAATTGAAATCGGTGGAGTCTGTTAATTTATTGAAGTACAAGCATTCCAAATTACTGTATAGCCAATGAGAAATGACTGTTTCCTTGTTTATGAAGCTGAATACCTTCAACAGAGAATTTAAAGCATTCACTTTGCTCCAGCAAACAACATCGGGACACAGAAATTAAAATTCCCTTTACACACTGAATGATTCCATTTCCCTCTGTTGTTTTTAACATGACCTTTATCTTATTATTACGTAATTCAGTTTAAGCTTTTAGCCCAGTTTTTTGGAAACTTACAGTCCTTTACTCTTTTCAGTCAAATCTTAATATGTTTTCCCTACTTCATTGTTTTATTAGAACTTGATATTTCCAGTCGTCTGATATCAAACATACTGCATTTTTTCAAAACTTTATGCTTTCATTCAAATTTAAATTGGCGCTATCCGCTACATGTGTTTTCATATCTCTTAAATAGTCAGTATTGCTGCACCTTTCTAACGTTAAAACTAACAACTTAAAGTGATACGATATTTGAATCCATTGAATGCTAGTTTCCTAATTGACACAATACGGCTTCATTGTAGCTTCTTATTTGTATAGAATTTTACTGTTGGATGAAATGAAAGATATTGTAGAAGACACTGAAAGAGGATCTAGGCAACTTAAACTTTTTCTCATTAAAATTGTTCAGCTTTTCAAATAATAAGTTGCTTCCTTTAAATTATCTGATTTTATTTATTTGGAACATGATTTTCTATTTCCTAAGTGAAAATTCTGGAATTCATAGAGTGGGTTATCTGAATTTTTAGATGATTTTTCTTGCACGTCCCATCCTTGTACAATGGACGTTGTGACCAAATGGAACAAAAACATTAGTCAATCACTAGAATATAATTCCTAAGATCAATCGTCCATTGTAATGGACAGAGTGACTGAAAGGGTTAAATTAAAAATTAATAAATCCTTTTTGTTTTACGGACAGTCTATTCAAAACTTAATGTTCTCAGTATTTTTTTCATAACTTAATTTAGCCCAAACAATCTTTTTTTTTTTCAAAATTGACAGGCGATGAGAATTATTACACAATTTATTAAATCTTTGATTTCCAAATCATGATTCAAAAATTGATTGTCCTATATATCTTCCGCTGAATAAAGCTGACTTTAACTAACGGTAATACTTTTATCTTCCTCCACTAAAATGAAGAAAAAGACTGGAGATATTTTTTTCAAAAAAAGTTCCTTATGTACTGTAGAGTAAATCCTAGCCTTAGATATAATGTAATATGAATTGTTAGTTCTGTGTTACGAGTTTTTCCAAGATTTTATTTTATTAAAATACCTCATGGGTTAATTCATTATGGGTTTATAAGGTTTTAAAGGTTCATACGTTATTTGGCGTGATACGTAACATATGACAATAGTTTGCCAACCACAGTAACCGAGGCAGCTCAGTCAACAGCAGCTGTTGTGCGTCGTCATCTGTTACAGTCATGGCACACGTTGTTTCTTTGATACCACAAACCACATATCTTCTGCCCTTTCACTGTTTAGAAATCCGGCACAATTAATTTTATCTTGCCTACTACCTCCCGTGTTCTTCATCAAGTACTCTCAGCAGATATTTCTGCCTGTTCTGTTCTCTTAGCATTAGCAAAAAGACAGCATGCGAATGAAGTTTGTCACTCTTGAATAGGTTTTTAGGCATTCTCTTCCTTTTTTGCGTCATAGTGTGTCTCAAAATTGATTATGTTTAGAGATAATAAGTAAATTTCTTTTTTCTTATAGAAATAGTCTTTGCTAATACGTTTTGTGATTGAACAATGGACATACCAGTGAAGAAAATTATTTGTGGCAAATTATTATAAAGATAATCCGTTTATAACTTCTAACTAAAAGTAAAAGTGCTCCCTATATAGGCCATGGAGACCCCGAGGATTCCAGGAGGTTAAGGCTCCCCAAATTTTAGACATTCGTTACATGGAGAGGTTATCAGCCGGCCGCCTTTATCCCCAGGCATTCTCCTTGTACTCGTTTCCGTTTGAGGCTGAGTCGACCCCAGGGCCATAGTACCACTAGAAGAATTAGACCAATTGAAAAACTCCAACGAATTCATCAGGGATCGAACCCGCGGCCTTCCGCAGCGCGGCGCCTCGATCACTACGCTATTCCGGCACAACGGCGAGGGTCACAGGACAGTAGCAGTACACCCCGTCGTTAAATAACCATATTCCAACCAACGAAGAAAAAAATCATAGCGTTTTAGGGAAGTAATGTTTACTATACGGGCAGTTCCATGCAAGAGCAGTTCCATAATAATGTTAAGTTAAAACAAGTATATAGAGAACTAAAATTATAATAGCTACTATAAATATGTTTTACATTAATCTAGTAATCTAGCTAAATGTTAGCTAGCACGAATGGCTACTGTTACAATGAAGTGCGTCACAGTAAATTCCATGTAGTAAAATACGCAACGAGATACTCGTGAATTGTATGTCACTATAGCATGAATGGTTAGCTCAGTGATTAAACGCAAAATACTAGTATTCGTAGATTCATGGTTTGGAATTTTATCTATACGTACTTCTCTTTGTGAAATTAATGATTAATATACCGACCGTAATACAAACTCTCATTGAATGTTCAGTTTCATAACCGATGACGCATGGTTTTCATTAAGTGGTGCCTTAGACTCACAGAATTCAAGGATTTGTGACAATGAAAACCCGAAAGCTATATTATACTAAAATTTGTCTCGGCGAAAGATCACGTGGTGGCGGACGAACTATGCACGATAGGATAATTGTCTTATAAATTTTATTTACAGATTTTTGGAATGAATACAAATTTCTGAATTGCATAATAGCACGCATTTCCTGATTTCAGTAGCTACATAATATATTATGTATATTAAATCCATCTAACGTAGGGTTGCATATAAAACAATTTATTAATAAACGTTTTCAAATGCTTGTTTTCGAATAGAAGCGCTTCCGTTATAACGTAAGACAATCTAGTTAGGTTCCTTGCAACCAACCTTATGGGAATGCTATTTTGTAACCCCTGAGAATGGTGTGGGACAGGAGCAAGAGGCTCACAACACTGTCTGTAGATGCGTAGTATTGCCGCAGCAGCGACTTGTTCCAAGCGAGTGAATACAGCGAGTGTCTGAACTTGTTGGAGTCCTGTCACCATCTTCACAACCCCACTTGGTGGTTGGTATTGGGGAACTTGATTGTGAAATTATCGTTATCAGATAAAAGAGAGAAAATGTAAGAAATGCTGGAAGAGTCTTGGGAAAGAATAAAGGAGCCTTGAATGGCTATCAAGCTCGCTTATCTCTTATTGAGAGATTTCCTTCTTACGGTGGTCAGAGTAGTCCGTCTTGCTAATGTTATGAATATGATAAGAACAATATCATTATTCAAGTTACGCCTCCAGTGAAAGCCGACCTTGATATATTTGTTGATATAGTTGTTAAAAGTTGGTTAGACTATTTAGCTTGGTGACGAGTGAAGGACGGTTACGGCAGAAAAGTCAGTTTTGCCTATACGAGTTCTCGAGTAAACATATCGAAAGTATTCGATTCTTGAAAGTTCTCGAGATATCAGGAATCATATAAAAAGTAGTTTTCAGACTTGAAAATGATGTTACTTAATTTCGAGTTGATTGCTTTTTTTTACAAATTCGTATAAACTAGCTTAAAAGTAAGCGATTAAGGCCACACTAGGATAGGCCTACTGGTTATTTTGTCATATGTTTGACATCCCTGATTTATACACCCGAAAAGTTTTAATATTAATCTAATGATAGTTCCTAGGGACCACTGCACATTCGTTCTTTGTTATATGTTCAGTTCATAGTTCAATCTTATCTACAGTGAATGCTACGCTATGCTTCACCCCTGGTGAGCGTTCCAAGCAGTCCGTTTTCAGTGGTTTGTTATCGGTGGCGTGTGTGTGCCGGTGTGTGCCTGTGTGTAGGAAGTGACAAGAGCGGTTAAACAGTATTATTTATTTCAGGGAAATATGTATTAAGTGCAGATTATAATATACGTGTGTTCTTCTGAGGATATTGGAATGGACATTTTAAGGAATCGAGGTAAGTGAATGCATTGTGGATTCATTTTGCGGTGTGATGCAACAAATGCCCTTGAAACTCAGTGTACTGTCGGAGGCCTACATCAAGTTTGGATTGACTTCCGTAATTATGTGTCATTATTTAATAGATTTTCAGTGTTTCCTGCATTGTTTTATTATTATTGTCGGGTTTATAATACGCACTTAATGATACTCAGCTAATCTACTGTTTAGGTTAGGTTGCACCTAATACCAAGTTTGTCATTTTGTTCTAGAACCATAACTTTTCGTACTCTACCTAGGAATGGATGGTATCATATAAAACATGCGTTAATCCCTATCTTATCAGATAATTGTAATCATAGTTCTTAAATATTATCGCTGACATCTGTAATGTGGAAATTACACACAACTGTAGGCTTATGTTATTCTCCATACCCTACTCTATGGGTTTCAAAATAGGTTATTCTGTAACGACTTTAAGATCATGAAATGTCTTACAGACACACATATGAAATTAAATTACCTTTTCTGGTATTAATAGACAAATTGCACTTTTCCTAAGCTGCTTAGTTATTTTAATATTCTAAGTTCTTAGCTGATTTCAGGACTGTGGCGTTATTTACAGATATACGTACTACATAGAAAATTTGCAAGGCTATCCAACTTGGAAATAAATTAGCATTATGATAAGCGCTGGTGTACATGTAAAACACTAAACTGATTGAAAACTAATTCAATAAAGACAAGTATATGAATAAATAACAAGTAGTGATATCGAACAACTAGTGATAACTCGATACAGCAACCACGTAACTTAGCACTGAATAGGCACTGTATACTGTATACTGTTCCTTATTGTGTAAAAATTCCCTTTGTACTTTCTTTGTAAGTCATTTACTGTCCAATTCTTTTATGGTCACGGGCTTTGTTGTGCAAAATTACTTCCCAGTAAAATGTATGCATCGAATGATTTCATCTACCTCACAATGGACCTACAGTAAACCAAAATGTAAGCTAATACTCACTACACTAAATTTTTCAAAATATTCTCTCGGTCAGGAATTTATATTTGGCAGCTCGCAGAAACCGTTATTGCTAATAGCATGATAAAAACTATATAAAAGTTAAAGTCCTGTAAAACAGAGTTTCCTAGGCCTCATCTGTAGGCTATATTGTATTTGTTGTCACATCAGCATGGATATTTTATTATTAACAGGAACAAACCCTTTGAAGCTGGAACTCACGAATGTAAACAATGTTATGCTAAGTTACAAGTTATTTTGTGGTGTAGATTAAGTACTGGAGTAGATCCGTTAACTAACCGGCTTCACCTTCCAAAGCCAAGTGGCAGGATTTAGTGGTCAGCATTTCGACACCCACGGCCCTAATTGACTGGAGCCACCGCTTTTCTCACGAGGCTGAGTGTACCTTGTTCCAAACTTCGTATCTCATAAAAATCGAAGGAAAATACCGGAAATTAATCAGAACATGCAATGTAATCAGCAACGGTAATTTATTTGAAGTTTTATTACATTGCGTATATTAATTAAATGCCCATTTCTACACAGAAGCATATTAAATAAATGTCCATTTCTACACATTCTGTGTTGAACCAGATAGAGGCGGGTTCATATATAAGATTATATCCTGTAATTCTCTTATCTTAAAATACGTAATTCATTATATCATATAACTGACGGCCATCTTAAGTGGGTAAACAGGTTAACCAACATGACAAACCTCACTGGAGACATAATAACTTATGACACATTTCCGAAACACGTGAATTCGGTATGCCCTACCAAACTAATATCACTGTTCATAACCTAACCAACCAAACATAACCAGACAAACCTACCCTAACTTAACTGTCACTAAAATAGAATCTACCTGCCATTACTTAGCTTATTGCAAGAAGATCAGTTGGTCATCCTGCTTCGCAGTTGATCATCCTACTTCACTCAGAACCATAATATGGCTGCCGTGTTTTATGCGTTATAAAAATGAACTGATTGCAAGGGGTAAAAATACAACGAAGGGCATTGTATTAATGTTATTAATAGCCCATAAATATATATGCACATACAAGTATTTAATAAGTCATTTCATGTCAGTCCTTTTTGTTCGCTTTCACAATGACGCTGCTGGAGTAATCCATATTTGTATATTTAGCTGCCTGTATTTGGAACGAGAGCAGAAATGAGACGAGACATCTATTCGTATTACAGTGACTTCGGTCCGAACAACTAACCTCCTGAGGGCAGACCACACTGGGGTCATGGCCTACATCAGCTCTTCAATGTACTTCCGCTGCCGCGCTCGTCATGAATTATTAGAGAAAATACGCTTCCCGAATAATTCGGACCCTGGAGGGAAGAAGGGATCCGAATAACAGAATATATTAGGTTGTGAGATTTATGTACAGAGTGAATATGAAATATTTTTTAACAAGATTGAACGAAAGATAACAGTAATGATAGTAACAAATATTTGGATGCGTCTATTTAAAGTAGCCTATATTTTGTGATATGAAAATAGTGGAATTATAAATCATTTTTTCAAGCATTAAATATATAGGCTATCAAAATAATAACGTAGTAGATAAAGTTTAGGTGGCATACATAAATTATTTTTCATACAAGCCCTCGTGGTGCTTGTTCAACTTCTGAATCAGTTGAAACCAGCGAGATAATTCCCCGCTTCTCTTGACCAATAGAATAGAGCTCGTAAAAATTTAAAATAGGCCAATGAGAATCTTACTAAGCAGATAGTAAAATCAGCTATGTGAATACTTTCGCTTCTTTCCGCAAAGCCTGACATTTCGATAGGGTTTTGTGAGCCAAAGGGGGTATTCCATAGGCCTATCCGATATCACGTAGATTTTAACAACGCAAAAACAATTTGTCCAAATGCAAGAGTCATGTACTGATTTTGGCCAAGAAGCAGCAACACTAGTGAATGTTACTTTAAAATTAGAAGTAATTGTATTGGGTGAACGGGACCGGCCCCGCGGCGTAGCCAACTTCTCCAAGAGTTTCAAATATAAATTATGGCCCCCTCGTTGCCCTGATTTAACCCCCTGCGATTTTATCGGTGGGATAACTAAAATATAAATATTAGAAAACAAATCCACACACTTTAGATTAACTTCAAAATAACATTCTTCTTTAAATTGCTGCCTTTTTTCAGAGGGAATTGCAGAGTGTAAACCTAATAGGCAATTTCCTAAACAGGTGCCACAAATGCTTGAACAACGAAGGGAGGCAGTTCCAACATCTCCTTACTTGATTTACGTCAGTAATGTACTTTTTATTTGTGTTTGTGTGTTTGAAACAACTTAACAGTCCCACTATATTTATTGCGGACTTCCTGTCGTTCGCGCTGCCGACACGGCACCTGTCCTCGCCGGTCGACTACGCGGGCCGGTCCCGCTAAGATTGTTCTTCTATTAGCCTATATTAACACTACCTTCCCTTTTCTCTCGTGAATTATTGGTTTCTTTATGGATACATGCGTATAATCACCAGATCCTATTGCACCAGAAGTGTACCGTTCCGACCATTTAGCTTTTGCAGACTAAAGTGCATGGACAGTTTCAGGAAATTTTATCCAGATAAGTTCCTTCCTTATTTTTGCGTTCTTAATATCGTAAATTGCAAATTATTGTATTTTTATCAACACCGGTATTTTCTATTACTCCGATCTGAAATCCAGGATCACATATAGGCTACATCATAAGAAAACCCTTATTTATTGTTCATTCCGTAAAGCTACTCTCTTATTTCATTAATTTTTTCTATCAGAAAGTGATGCGCTACCATCTGACATTTTCCTTCCAAAATCGGTAATTATAATAAGCTATTGATGAATCCCGGCAGACTATGTCTATATATACACTATATATAGACTATTGATATATATTTATAGATAATATACATGTGACCCATAAAACATTTGCTTATATACTCAGCCACCGCACTAAACCAGTTGTCCGTTCAAACAGAGTCGCTAGTGCGGTAACTCTACATTTCGAGAGAAACTTCTACTAATAATTATTATGAGATCAAAGAGAAGAGACCACTTGAAATACCTGGACGCAGAGAGGACAATATTAGAATAGTTTTGAGGGAAGTAGGATTTGCGAGGTATAGTTGGAAGTAATACGACTTGAAAGACCTAGACGCAGATGGGAGGACAATATTAGAATATATTTAAGGGAAGTAGGATTTTCGAGGGATGGTTGGATATAGCTAGCACAGAATAGGGCTCATATAAACGCGGCAATGAATTTATGTGTTCCATAAAATAAATAATATTAGTTTTATTGCCATTGAGTAGACTAAATAAGTAAGAAAGAACCAAAATCCCGATGTCCCACGTCCATACTTTTTCAGCAATAATAAACTGTTCCTTAAGTTTAACTGTGCTTAACTCGAGAAGTATTATTGGCATTTTATCACATCAGGAGAGGAAAGAATGACGAATTCATTTTCCCTTCGTGGTTTTCAATAAAGCTGTCTGTTTTCGTAAAAATTAAACGCAAAATGTAATATCCTGGATCACATACTCCGCGAAATCAGACAACCTCGTGTCAAGAGTGTGTTTGTCCTCGTTGTGCGTTTGTTCTACACGAGTGACAGAGGTAATTGCCACCCGGAAGACTTATTTGCCCGTGCGCTGAAACCATTATGCGGAACCTTTCAGCCTAGTCATCTCATTACCCATGGACATGAACCCAAATCACAAAATAGGTTTAAATATATTTTTTAAATAAGCTGATATATATTTAGAATATGTATATATATATATATATATATTTTACAAATTTTTTACGAATTACAAATTATTACAAATACAAATACAAATATTATAAATACAATTTTTAAAATTACAAAATGGAGTATTGTTTACCCCTTATGAGCACAGCTCATGTTCGGGGTCAGTTCAGTCATACTAAATTATATTACATAATTTTTAAATAATTTATGTAACAAGTAGGCCAAGTAGGCCTATCAAAAAAGAAATAAGCCTATGTTAGTGAATTGGTAGAAAATTGGTAAGCCAAAATTTATAAGAAATTTATAAGAAAATTTATAATTTATTTATAATTTATAGGTTTAAGCAGAAACAATAAGATTCTTCATATGATATAAATACATGAATAATGATACGAACAAATAAAGTACAATAGCATAACATAGACACAAAAAAAATATGTTAAAAATTACAATATTGAGAATGAGTAATGGAATGAACAATGGAAATGAAGTGAGTCAAGTATAATTACAAATAAGTTTTAATGCTATCTATTGTCCCTTTGAATCTTCACAGTTACACTAACACACTAAATAAATGCATAGTACATAATACCTCGGTGGCCAATAGAGGCATGATGTGACTAGGAGGTTCTAGGATACTCGCGACGGTTGGAGAAAAGACCAGTGTAAAGTTCCAGCTACAATTTTTTTTTTTGCGGGTTTGAACTTTTGCTTCTTTAAAGTCTATAGGTATTAAGCCTAGTTATTATAAAATTAATTTCCTATTTTCCTGTTTATTTGAGAGATTCATCTTGGCGGTAGCGTTGTAGTCAGCCTGTTAAAATCTAGGATCTGGTCTTTTCTTTTTTCTTCAGAGAGGCGTTTCTCCCAATAGTAATGGTGAAAGCCGATTGGGAATTGTCCTTCCACCTACCCATAATGCATTCCTGTCCAATTCCATTTCTTGTACTGTCACGATGCGTTTTGCTAACAATCCACAGCTCTTCTGTATGTGAGATTAAATGGGGAAATAGCAGAATTGACTTTAAGTTTGTACATTAAGTCCATAAAGTTTAGAATGAAACTTGGAATGGAAAATATTAGTCGCTGGTTTACGAAGTAAACTTTAATATTTTGGTGATGATGGCGGTGATAATAACAATAATGATAATAATAATAACAACATTAATTATTATTTATATAATCAATAACAATATATTCCCACCTCGTTGCTTTATAATAATAGGACGGTTGAAGAACATTATGTACTCATTAATGTTCATGGAACTGAAAATGTAAAAGCTTCATAAATGAGACGTCTAGAGAAACTTTCTACAAACTTTTTTTAACATTTCCCTGCAGTCCGTCGTCAACATGTAATATCGTACTCTTTTTCCCCTTTACCTTTTTCACTTATTTCGTTCTCCTTCTTCCACCTACGTATAACAATCTTGTTGTCTTTGTTTTGCGACGTATCTCATGGAGATAGTAGAGAGGTTACATTAAGCCTGTTTAATAGCCGGCCATTTTGTCTGTGCTGGTGCAATCA